>CM055320.2:42757409-42934909 GCA_029255685.2 Silene conica
TGTAGTTACCACTATTCTGATTCTTTGCACCTGCTGACGAATTGTGGTTAAAATAACCACTGTATCTGTTGGAATTCTGCTTCTTCGACCCTGAATTCTCACCCAAAGCCTCCGTCTTCCTCTTATCACTCCTGGATTTCTTTTCCTCTTTTATCATATCTGCAAGCCTCTCAGCTGCCCCAGCCCTCAAATAGATATCACGAACTGTGGTGGGTGGTGCAGCAATGAGCCTTTTCTTGACAGCAATGGTTAGCCCCCTCTCGAACTTCATGGCAAGCATTGCCTCATCCATCCCCATTTCTCCCACATGGCTTAGCAGCTGAAGGAACTTCCTGTAGTAGACCTCCTCAGTCATTCTAAAAAGCTCAAATTCCTCCCTTAGCTTGCTCTTTTGGAACTCAGGTAGAAAAACTTCGAACAAGATTCTCTTGAACGCGACCCATTCCACGTGATTGATCCCATCCTCGACAGCAGCCTCGCGAATCTCTCTTTTGCTTCCCGTCCACCAATCGCCAGCCATACCCCTCAAGTAGTGAGCGGCTTGATCTACTCTCAGTTCTTCTGGACAATCAATCAACTCGAACAGATTGCTAAACTCCCGACACCATTCTCCGAGAAGGTGAGGTTCCCCTTCTCCGGTGAATTGTGTAGGGTTATGCCTTGCGATTATGGTACTCATCTTAGCAGAATCCATGCGTCTGGCCTTTAAGGCCTCATTCTCAGCTATAAGTAAGTCTAACTCCTCTTGTGTGATATTCGCTGCGTTGTTTCTTCTTGGAGGCATTCTAAGACATACAAGGAAAAGATGAGTCCCGGTTTTAAGTATGGGTACCCATTCGTATTAAGGTCATCACCTTAAACATCAGGTTACTTATGCAACTAACATGTATATATTACAACACTCCCTACACATGGCTCAGGGGTCACATAACCGCATATATCCACATTATCATGTACTTGATGTAAAACTGCCATGTAATTCTTATATGCATATCTTTTCTTTCATATTCATGCCATACATGTAACAGAAGGATTCTTATAACATATCATTAAGCTTCTCCACAAATTTCTATCACTTCCTATCCTACCCTTTTCGCTCGTATTCGCTCAAGGTATCCGGGTAAAACTGAGAGGGCCTATGGTTTGGTGTGAGGGGGCCCCAGACTCATACTTCCCCTTTAGTGTGCTCCTAACAGTTCTATCCCGGGGTTCATTTTATTTAGACTCTTCCTACATTCATTAGGTTCATTAGGTTAGGCCTGAGGATCGTTCGCTCTGATACCACTTTGTAACACCCCCATTTATTTAGAGGCCTGAACTAGGACCCTCCAAATAACCAAGGGTGTTACCATCTCGGTTACCCGAGGTAGTAGATAACAAAGGAAGAAATACAGTACTTTATTTAGTAATTTTAACGTTAAACAAAAGTCTCAAACTATTACAACTGAAAGTAAACCACAACGAAAGTTTAAGTACGGTGAAAACTAAATGACTGAGCTATCACTAGACAGGTCTGATCCAAGTCCTCTCCACCCTTCAAGCATCCATAAGTCTAAACCTGTCATTCTGCTCCCCAATAAATTGGATCAACGCAGACACAACAAACAAACAACAGGGTCAACACGAGGTTGAGTAGGTAATATGAATAAGACATGAAATATTACAATATACAATTTCTCCATCTCCTCCGAATCCATTTCACCACATCACCCCAACACATCACACCTCCCATGGCCATATCACAAGTCCCTTATCACAAGACCCTTATCACAAGACCCGATTCACAACCTCCGTCCTCCACAACAATCAGTAATAACAATCAATCATAAAATATTCACTGCTTAATATAACATTCATACGATAGATATCCTCATGTCAATTCACAGCCACAGATATAAACATTCCCCTACCTTAAAACTGCAGAAGATAATGGCAAGTGAACAACCGCTACTAAAAATGCTCCACGCGAAAACTGCCACCTAAACATATATTGTATAATTAATAAACTTCCCTAGACCCCGTAACATAATTATACATTCTTTGATCACACTTTCCTAAAAAGGAAAGTTTCCCTTAAAAGACTTTACCCAAAATAGTAACCCCTATATATATATACCATCTTAATTAATTAAGATACCCAACAACAAATGATCAACCAAAATACTATTGTTAAATGATAACCATATACTAATAATAACAATAAGAATGAAAATAATAATAATAATAATAATAATAATACTAACAATATAATAATAATATAATAATAATATAACAATATAATAAGATAATATTTTTACCCATAACTAACGAACCAACAGCCTACCCGAAAACAACCACCAACAGCCCTTCCCCGACTTTACTCCCGCGACCCATTCAAACAGCCCTCCGTTCCTACTGTTCACGCCATCTTCACTGCCAACGATCACCCAGCCACGTACCCCGCGCCACCAGCTATTACTCTGACCACCAACAACCTCCTCGACACCCTCGAAACACGATGAACCAGGGCCAAAAGCAGGCCTGGTTCATCACTTAACTTCTGACCCGTTTTAAAACGCAACCCATCGATACTTCCACCACCACCGACAACCCCTGTGACCACCACCAAAACCATCCCTGACGACTGACCCATCGACCAATGTGGTAACACCGCGTCGACCTCCCCCGAGTCTACGGTGTTACCACCCCAAACAGCCTTCGAAACCTGTAGAACCACTAGGAACTGAGACACTAGACTACGAAACTCCCTTTACGACTCTGACCCAACGGCGACTGCCACCAACACAACCACCCTGATACCCCCAGACCACCAACAAACCGATGACATCACTACCCAGAACATACAGTAGCATAAAACGACTCACAAACGTTCGTAAAGCAACGCGGGTACGACTCTGTTTTGAAAATAACAACTTGTTCTGACAACGATGATCGAAACCACCCACGACTGGTGGTCCGTGGTGGTCGAGGGTGACTCTTTTCACGTCAAAACGACACTACTAACTTCATATGTTGATGTTATGCGAAGATCAGAATCATACGTATGATAAACACAACAGAAATTACCTATCGAAAACAGGAACACGCCATAAAGGAGGAAAAACGTGTTGACATACCTACTTCGAAGAAGATTCGACCACCCTTAGACCGATCTATGGCCACCGTGAAGACCTCCTACGTGCTCTCTGTGATGACGGCTGAAAGTTGGTGTGTTTGTATGAGAGATAGGTTAGCTAGGTTTAGGGTTTTTAGTTTATAGAAGTGACGGTAGGCTGTGTGTTGATATAGGTTTTTAAAAAAACCAAACGTGAGGTATGAAGCATCGTGAAGTATGGGCTGCTATGTCAACATGTTTCGAGGCCCATACTAACACCAAAGTCCCGTGTTCGAACCCCCATGCCAACATGGTTCCACATTATGTGATTAAAACATATCAACTTCATTAAAAGTTCACACAACATTTCAATGCTTATAATCGAATAACCCGTCACAACTATATAATTTGTGTAACAAAACGGGTTATTACAGGCAGGGAGTCCCTTTGTGTGGTTTGGTTTTAAAGAGAAGAGAGGCTGAAAGGACCACCAGCCGGCCGACCGGCTGCCTGCCGACCGGCTGGGGGCCCCTGTAGGCTATTTTTGGATTTGTAATTAAATCGTAACTTTTAAACGGTTGATCGGTTTTGATTGAAACTCGTTCCTTGTGTCTTTGACATGTGTTTGAGGTTCCCGGAGGATGGGCGACACTATATTGGGTTCGGGAATGGAGAGAGGATAGAGACCCCCCGATCGGGTAACCGAAAGGGAAACCGGCTCTTCCTCAACTTAGTTCACGGGATCAATTAAGTGTTGATTAGAAGTATAAGAAAGTAGAACTAGAGTTTAGTTCATAGATTTGGATGATATTGTATTGATGCGTATTAAGTTATGCCTTAAGCTGGCCTCTGAACTTAATACGTGAGCTGTTTGTCATATATGGGCATATGCCTTAGGCTGGCCTCTGAGCCCTATATGTGTATGTTTGTCGTGTCTGGGACATGCCTTAAGCTGGCCTCTGAGTCCAGACATGTTTGTGATGATCGCGTTGGAACATGCCTTAAGTTGGCCTCTGAGTCTGACGAGTAGAGCAGCTGCACAACGGGGTATTTAGGTCGTAACACCTCACCCGGAGTGCAGATGTTTGATGCTAGAACATGCCTTAAGCTGGCCTCTGAGTTTAGTATCTTGTGATGCAGTGAAGGGACATGCCTTAAGCTGGCCTCTGAGTCCTTTACTTTTGGATGCTAGTCTATGCCTTAAGTTGGCCGCTGAGTCTAGTGTCTTGTTGATTGGCAGGTCCATGCCTTAAGCTGGCCTCTGAGTCCTTGCTTGCTGAATGTTTTGGTAATTAGGTTATGTCTCAAGTTGACCACTGAACCTTCTTACTTGCTGAATGTTTTTGGTATATAGGCTATATCTTAAGCTGACTGCTGAACCTTATACTTGCTGAATTTATCTGCCTGCCTAATGTTGGTACAGTGTCAGATATAGATATGTCGACTGATGTTTCAGATGCTGTTGTTGAGGAGTCTTATGTTTGACTTTAGTATTGTTCACCCAAGGCATTGGTTGACTCTTTGATAGGTTTCATAAAAAGTTGGACTGAAAGACCCCCCGACTGGGTAACCAGTAGGGAAACCGGCTCTCCTTCCTAACGGTTTATGAAGTTGGGTTCAGAGCTATGCATTAGTAACGCATGATAGTATGAGGACAGTTGATGAGATGTTTATGCTTCACATGTTTATATATGCTGGAGTATTCTGTATTGCTTTATGTGTTGCGTGTTATCACAAAAGGTGCCTAGGAGAACTCTAGTCACTCCCCACTGATTGTGGCGTACATGTTTTCATGTATGTAGGTACATGCAGGTTGGATCGGGGTTCACTTGAGAGCTAGCGAGTGATGATCCTTTCATCATATGACATACACTCTTATCGTTTAGCTAGACTCTTAGTTTCTTTTGATACAATTTTATTGGTGCTTGTAGGGATGTTCCATCCCAGGCCTTGTATTTATTTTTTCGTTTGTACTTAGAACTGTTACTTATCTATTTCAGTTTCAGTTTCCGTTTCAGTTTAATTCTTCTCGCATGTTGTTTACTTTAAAAAGTTTTAATTCCGCTGCATTTTTAGTACTTTTGTATGTTTATATTTCCGCTTTCGCGAGGGGTTTTACACGAACACCCCTTTTAGGGTGAGTTCCCCTATAGGAAACACGAACTCCTGAAGAACTCCTCAAGCAGATTTTCTAGTCGCGACACTCGAAGCGAGCATGATATCGCGATAACCAATCCATACCGAGGATAATGTCAAATTCCTCGAGAGGAAATCTCAGTAAGTCCGCTGGAAATGTGGCACAACCAATAATAATCGGAACATCCCTATGGGAAGAAGAGCAGGAGACAACGTCTCCCGAAGGCAATGAGATAGAAGTCTCCTCAACAATAGAAGACTCCAGAACTAGTCTGTCGGCAAACTGGGTCGATATGAATGATAAAGAAGCACCAGTATCAAATAAAATCACGCACTCAGCGCCAAGAACAGAAAAGATACTAGCAAATGATTTAATGAGCATCAGCCTCTGCTCTGGTCATAACAAAGATCTTCCTCTTCGTCTTGCCTCCTCTAGTAGCTGCAACAGCAGTGGTAGCCTTGCCAAGTGCGGTGTTCCTCTCGGGACAATCAAAAGTCCTATGCCCAAATCCATTACAAGTAAAACACTTGTAGGCATTCTTGAAACAGTCAAAACCCGGATGAGATGGTTTACCACAACGGTGGCAAACACTAGAAGCAGTATCCGTGTGAACAATGGTCTTAGCGACCGGTGCAGAAGTAGATGGAACAAATGGCCTCTTCCCCTGGTAGATAGACCTCTGGTGTGAAGACACACTAGTAGCAGCAGCTCGGGTCTCAGCATCTATAGCTCGAATGGAACTCTCAGCCCAAATAGCATATCATAAACCTCAACAAAAGAAGTCGAGTCTCGGCGGCCCATACTCTCGATGCGGGGCCCTAACTTCCCCCGATAGAAGTAAACTCTCTCAGCCTCATCCCTCACAAATCTCGAAGCAAAATGTGCAAGCTGGTTGAATTTGTCGGTGAACTCCTGTACGGACATCTTTCCCTGCTTCAAGTCCATTAACTCCTTAAGTCTCTGTGATCGAAGCTCCTTAGGATAGAATCTAGTCTCAATCTTCTCCATAAAAGCTTCCCAATCGAAAAGTGGATCCAGAACGAAAGTCGGACCAGTCAAAGTCCACCATCTATCGGCCTCCAAAGTCAAAACGTGAGTGGCTAGACGCACCCTATCCTCTCTGACTACCGAATACATGGCAAAACTCTTCTCCATCTCACGGAACCGCTCAGAAAGAGCCACTGGGTCAACTTCGCCTCCGTAGGTCTTCGCGTGACTCCTGGACATCTGTGAAGCAATCCACGAAAAGCCACCAAGTCTGTTGGCATCATTGCCTGGTGGAGGAGGAGGAGGAACAGTCTCAGCCTGATGTCTCTAGTTTGCAAGCACTTGGAGAAGCGCTTGCATTATCGTATTCTCAGCAGCTCTATTCCTGACCATCCTTCAAAAGAAAATCAAGTGTTAACTTAGCAATTAGCAATCACAACTAGACTACAATATAATTCCTTAAATCTACCCCATCTCTCATTCATAATTTAATTATATGGTCAAGTTAAGGTTGGGGGTCATCGGGAGCGATAACTCTCTGATACCAACTGTAAAACCGCTCGTTGCAGCAGAAATAAAACATACAAAACATGCCAAAATTTACGCCGAATTTAATCTTTAGCATTCATAAAAACGAGGTGAATTAAAACTGAAACTGAAACAACTGATAAAAACAGAACATAGATAAGTTTAAATGTCTAAGTACTGAAAGTAAATATATACAAACAGCCTGGGATGGCACATCCCTACAGGGACTCAAAAACTGAAATGAAAGTCTAGAGTCTAGCTAACGCAAATGTGTAAGTCAAAATCGATGAATAGGATCATCGCTCGCTAGCTCCATGCAACCCTCTGCCAACCACCTGTCATGTACCTACATACATCTAAACATGTACGCCACAATCAGTGGGGAGTGACTAGAGTTCTCCTAACCACCTTTTGTAACGACACGTAACACATAAACATACAATATACTCCAACATATACATAACATCTGAAGCATATAAATCCCAATATCTGAATCTCATATCATCATGCAATTACTATGCAAGGCTCTCAACCAACTTCGGAACCTATTTGGAAGGAGAGTCGGTTTCCCTTCCAGTTGCCCGGCCGGGGGGTCTTTCGGTCCAAACCATTTACGAAACTAGCCGAAGAGTCATCCAACGCCTTGATTGAACAATTCTATACTCAATGCACTATATCCATCAATATCAACAACTACACCTGACACTGTACCATAACTAGGCAAGCAAATGCAAATCAGCAAATAAAAAGGTTCAGCGGTCAATTTAAGACATAACCTAGATGCCAAATAATCAGCAAGTATAAAGGTTCAGAGGCGATATCTTAACCCATAACCTAGATACCAAAATCACATTCACAAGCAATGGGTCCAGAGGTGAACTTAACACATATCGCACTACCATCAAATGTCGGGTCCAGAGGTGAGCTTAACATATATCCCAACATACATACACAAGCAATGGGTCAAGAGGTGAACTTCACACATATCCCACTGCCACACACAAGTATTGGGTCCAGAGGTGAACTTAACACATATCGTAATACTTAGCTATCGCACACTGGGTCCAGAGGTGAACTTAACACATATCCCAATATGCAACAACCGATCACGTGCCAGGTCCAGAGGTGAACTTAACACATATCCTGACACGCCACAAACAAAACACGTAATGGGTCTAGAGGTTAACTTAACAAATCGGACCAACCGATCAAAAGATATAAATGATTTAATGAGAACAGGGGCTCTCAGCCGGTGGTGAACCGTCTGCCGGTCTGCCGGCTGGGAGTCCCTTCCTATGTGCAAACTTAGCTTTCGAAAACAAGGGAAAGAGATTCTCAGCTGGTGGACCGTCTGCCGGTCTGCCGGCTGGGAGTCCCTTCCCACAATTCCTTCAACGATTTTACAAAAAGAGGACATGACTCTTACCCGGCCGACCGGCCGCCGGCCAACCGGCTAGGAAACATGTCCCAGCCTTCTTTTGAACAAAACAATACTACAAAAGGAGACTCTGAGCCGGTCGACCGGCGGCCGACCACCCGACTCATATTTCTTTCTCAAATCCCTAACATACGAAGAACAACCAAGCCTGACTCTGAGCCGGCCGACCGGCTGCCGGTCAGCCTACCGGCCCAGAGTCCCTGTACGCAAAATTCGCAAAATCGCATATGATACTAAACTCCCTAAATCGATATCAAACCTCCAAAATTGCAACCAACAAAGATTACCCAGCATATATAAAACATATATGAATCAATATCGAGTATCAATTTCCACATTAAAGCCACATTAAGATCATATCTCATATTCGTCTTAAGGATGAAAAATATGAAAATGAACAACTATCCATATGAATATCAAACTAAGCAAGTGAACATCATATGTGAGCAAACCCTAACATGTTTCTATGTCCAAACAACCACAATAACCAAGAATTTCAGAAACTTAAACAATCAATACCAAGAAACATGCTATTTTAACAAAAAGGCCGAGTTTCTCATTATCGTCACCTCAAAAGAGGTTTATGCTCCTAGCTCCTCTTCAACCACGAATGTAAGACCCCGATTTATTAAGGAGCCTTTAGCAAGACATCCTCAGTAAATTGAGCTGTTACCATCTCAGAATATCCGAGGTAGTGAATAACAAAGTAAATCATCCAAAGTGCGTTATATAAAACGTGATAAAATTTGAACTTTGATGTTACAAAAATTACACAACGGAGCCAAAGTACAACTGATAACTACAAAGTATGTAATCTACATCTAAGTCGGTCCATCCAAGTGCTCACGCCATCCCATGCTCCCACAGCAACGTCTCTTCTGTCAAACTGCTCCCCATCACGGATCATCACAGGTGTCACACGAATACACAGGGTCAACCACGAGGTTGAGTAGGTAAAACAGATAAAACATAAACACAATAGATCTACACCTTCCTCCATCTCCATACCATTCAATCCACCACATCACTTCTCCATCACACCCCACCTTCCAGCACACCACACCTTCCATGGCCATATCACAAGTCCCATATCACAAGACCCATATCACAAGACCCATATCACAAGACCCATTTCGCAACCTCGTTCTCCATAATAATCAATAATCAATAATCACAATATATCACAAGTGCATATGTCAACCAAATAATGATTATTCTCAAGCCATAACACTATCACAGATATATATATATATCCCCTACCTCAAATTGCAGAATGACAACCGAACAGCTGCTAGAAATATTCCATGGGGAAAACGTTACCTAAACAAATAATACGTATAATCACTAACTGGTACAGTTATGTAAACTCATTTAATATATCTAGTACCGAATTAATTATTTAAATAACCGGACATAGAACATAGCATCAGACTATTTATAACCATCACATTCGCGTATGATAAGATAACTTAACAACTTAATCAATACCATACATGAACGACATATACCACTAATAACATTATTATTAACACTAATAACAAAATCATCAACCATGGCCATAATAATATGATAATATATATTAATACCAATTAATAACCATAATAATGTTAATAATAAGAAAGACTTGTAAACGAACCATAACGATTTCTACCATACAATTTACACTCAAGTAGCCACCTTCACGCCACCACTACCATCAACATGAACATCCACAACCACCACGGTGGGCCCTAACCTCTAGTCTACACTACCACCCACAACATCCACCACCTGGACACCACTCGAGACTACCCTACCAGCCACCACCACTGCCCAAACCAGCCTACACCTGACCCCAAACTCACGCTGTCTCCAGCCCCCCATCAACAGCCCTTAACCACCTACTTTCCAGCCCCTTATCGACACCTTCATGCCGCCTTGACCACTAACGCACCACCTTCAAAACCCTCCCTGGACCATGGTGCATCAACTGACACCTACCACGACTTCAGGTTCGTCCCAACCAGCCTTCGAAACCACCAACAAAACCTCCTGTCACAAACCCTATTCTAAACCAATGACCGACACCTACCACAACCAGCCTCCTAGCCGCTTGCTACCACCACCACTAACGCTACCAGCTACCACCCTTGACACTCCACACTACCCACAACTCCCTGGTGCCAACCACCTAGCCTCGAAACCACTAGACCTCCTGAACAAACGCCATAAAAACTCACTGACACAAACAACGTGGTTCTGCAACACCCCTGGGCAGGGTTTTCGCGACTGTTTTTCTCCCTTTCCCGACCACCACACACCACCCCAGCACCACCAGCATAAAATACCTACCTTATAGTATCCGTACTCACACCCGTCGACACGAATCAAACCCAGTAACATGATGAAAACAACTCATAAAACAATCAGACGTATACTTAAAAAAAACAGAGTATGACTCGTTGTCCAAAGTCTGTTTCCACGATCGTTTTAGTGATAATTATGGTGGTCCAAAGGTGGTGTACAGGGGTTAAGAATGATGTACGTATGACACAGATTACAAACGACCAAAAAGCACATATAACCGACATGAGAAGAGTAAGATAAACGCTTACATACTTGTTGTCGTGCAAGGCAAGTGTGCGAGATGGTGACGGCTGCACTGTTGCGTTTTTTTCCTTTGTTTGTCGTCTCTAAACCACACGGTGGTTGACGGTGTTTGGGTGGTGTTTGTTGTGGAGTTGTGGAGGCAACGGAGTGGCAGAAGTTATCAGTCGAGGTGATGGAGGCTGTCTAACATGGGGTGATTAGGTTTGACAGTAGAAGATGTTTTTGTTGCTAGGGTTTAATTTGTATGGTGTTTGTATCATTCTTATCGAAATGGGCTGCTCAAGGTAGACACGCATATCAAGGCCCGATGGTAACATTACGATACAGTTTACTAGCTAACACGCCTATACGACACAATACTAACAACATATAAAATATAAAACACTTATTCGGTCGCTAATTATGGAATATTAACGTTCAAGTACGATTAACACGTCAGTATAAAAATTAGATATTATAATGAGGTATTACACCAATAATATATAAAATATAAAATACGCATTCGATAACTCAACTATCGAATATACATGTCCAAATATTATCAACACCTTAATAACCATATAAATTAATTACCGATAAAATACGGGATATTACAACGAAACTATCGACCTCAAGATCCTGTAAATCCTCGCCTACAACAAAGAAAACGGTTTTTAGAAGCTAAAAACGGAATCTACCAAAAACAACCTCTTTTTCAAGTTGCACGAAATCAAAATTGAATGAGACGGATGTCTCGGAAATTTTGCAAGGATTCCGAAAATGTATAACATACCTTGATTCGGATTTGGGAAGAGCTTGAAAAGTTGATTTTAAGATTGAAAAGGGGAGAAATGAGAAACTAATGTAACAGTGTTCTTGTTTTTGGAGAAATGAAGAATGTCGATGAATGCATTGGGATTAGGGTTTTAAGTAGTCCTTTTCCCTTAAATGAAACGGGTTAATTGTTGTGAACGGGTTTTATGAGTCGGGTTTAAGACTTTGCCAAGTTAATACATCTTAAGGACTTAAGGTTTCTTAAGACGGATCTTAACGAAAGATTTAAAATACCTTAACAATTTATCTTAAAATATTATTTTATTCCGTAAAATAAATTAAAACCTTTAAAATATACTTTACGAGAATACGGGATGTTAATTTGACAAGCATCGCAACTACTCACAAAATCCTACTGTCAGCATGTAAAGTAGGCCAATAAAACCCAGACTGTAATACCTTTGCCACAGTCCGAGATGGACCGTGGTGAGCACCATAGGTAGAAGAGTGGCATGCTTATAGAATGTCCTTCACCTCCCATTGGGGGACGCATCTCCGGATAAGTCCATCTCCACATTCCTTAAAAACATAATGGTTATCCCAAAAGTACTGCTCTGCATCATATGCAAACCTCTTCTTCTGCTGCCATAAAAGCTCAGGTGGGATTTTACCTGTCACAGCAAAATTAGCAAACTCAGCAAACCTAGGAGGTGGATAAGAACCTGAACTATTAATGATTAACAAACTCTCATCAGGAAAAAGAATCATTAATAGGTAACGGATCTTCCCTATCAGTCAACTGTAGATGCGATAAATGATCAGCCACCATGTTTTCTGCGCCCTTCTTATCTTTGATCTCCAAATCAAACTCCTGTATCTTTTTTCAGGAATAGGGTCTCCAAAGCTGCATGGTCAGTGTAAACAATAACCTTAGAACCTAACAAATAAGAACGAAATTTCTCTAAGGCAAAAAGTACAGCTAGAAGCTCTTTCTCTATGGTGAAATATTTGACTTGAGCCTCATCCAGAGTTCGACTCGCATAGTAAATGGTATTCAATGCCTTGTTCTCCCTCTAACCTAGCACCGCACCCACTGCATAGTCACTAGCATCACACATGATCTCAAATGGGAGATCCCAATCAGGTGGCTGAATGATAGGTGCTGAAATTAGAGCCTCATTTAACCTATTAAAAGCTAAAAGACACTCATCAGTAAACTCAATGAAAACATCCTTAAGGAGCAATTGTGTAAGTGGTTTAGCAATCTTAGAGAAGTCCTTAATGAAACGTTGGTAAAAACCTACGTGACCTAGGAAACTTCTCACCCCATTAAAATTCACAGGAGGGGGCAACTGCTCAATCACCTGCACCTTTGCTTTATCAATATGAATACCCTTATCAGAAATAAGATCCCCTAACACCACCCCCTCATTGATCATAAACCGACACTTTTCCCAATTCAAGACAAGGTTTACATCAATACAACGCTGCATGACTTTATCAAGGTTAGCTAAGCATTGATCAAACTCATTACCGTAAACTGATCCATAAATACCTCTGATGCGTGTCTATTTTATGATGTTTTACATCTATTTTTACATGCATTTTAGAGCTCATTTACGATGTTTTAGCCTTTATTTCCCAACAATTGTCTACTTTCCTATTTTTATGCTCTTTTGCAAAATTATGCGGAAAAGAGACGATATTTAGCCAAATACTCCCCTCGGGATTTTTGCATAACTAAGGAGCGAGGAACAAACAACCCAAAGCGCAAACCAAGGACCACAAGACCAATTCAAGATGAATTCAAGGCTGACATACAGGAAAACCCGTCGACCGACCAACTACCCTGGTCGGTCGACCAGAACACCTATTAACTCGAAGTCAGAATTCAACTTAAGACGACAGAAGTCCATTGGGCCCGATAATCGGTCGACCGGCCGAGACCACTGGTCGGTCGACCGCAGCGTAGTGTCAGGATAATTTCCGCAAAAGCCCACGCGTGATTAGGTTATGAAAGAAGCGTTTGTAATTCTGCTATAAAAACCTAATTCGTGTTAGAAGTAATGATCCAGTTTTCTTAGCAAATAATCCGTAATCATTCAGTCTTTTAGCATAATTCTATAGTTCTTATTAAAGTTACTGTTCTTTAAGTTTTTAAGTTTTATTTCATTGTTCAAACTTTCTTTCCACGGGAATCAATAAGGTCTTTCTTCTGCCCTAATTCCTATTTGCGGTAATTCCTCTTTTGATTTCAGTTTCTCAATTGTTATCGTTATAGAATTGCTAGAATCCGGTTTAGTGTAGAATCCCGAAACCTTGATTGATTATCGCATGTTTATGTTATCGTTAGTTATGTATCTTAATTGCTTAATCGTTATTATCACTTTTACTGTAGTTATGAGTAGCTAATTTCATATGTTAGGATGTAGGGATTAAATTGCGTAGATGGTATAAAAGCAGATTCGACCTGTAACAGACTTTGGTCGACCGACCGGCTTAACTGGTCGGTCGACTAAGGTAGTTGGTCGGCCGACTGGGTTAGCTGGTCGGTCGACTGACCTCGCGCATGTTTTCAGTTCGTTTTGTTTCGTTAATTGTAATACCCTATAATGAGACTGAAAAGGAGACTTATAGGATGTTAGTAATGACTTATCCAAGGTTGAAAGATACGGGAAGGGCATTGGTTAACGGTTTAAGACGGCTAGGTTACTTAAGACTGAAAGGTATGTGACCTAGAATTTAGGAATCACCCTTATTGTTGACACCCAATATTTGTGAGGCATACAAACTAATAGCATAGACCGAAAGGAGCTATTAGGTATTATAGACCGAAAGGATATGTTACACCCCTTACGCGACTGCAATACATGTTGACTTAGAATTTATACCATCATAGCTCTTTATTTGATACAAATTTGTTGATATTTACCCTTTTTAATTGTTTTAAAGGGCCACCTACTAATGATAAGGGCAAGGAGAAGGAAGCATGAAATTCCTTACTTGGATGGCTATGGTAGCATCCAATTGATCGAACACTTGAAGAGCTAGGCTCTAATTTTCATATTGTCTTCTTTCATATTTTGCATTTCATTTCTAGAACAATTTACCTTCTTGTAAGACAAGGATTTGAATCCTAAAACAATCGTTGTAATTTTGGATATTAGTGACTTGGTTTTCAACCCAAGTCACTACTTTTGTTCTTAATCAATTCCTTGATTTCTAAAATGAATTGCATACTTTGTTAAAACATGAATAATAGTGATTTTGTCACAAAATAAGTCACATTGATACGAACAATAGAATATAATCAAAGTATTGATTAAAACGGAGAACTACACCCCATGAGATACTTTCAATCAAATTAAGAAATCATTAATTCATTATACGATGATCATTTTAAGTGAAAATGAGAATGTATACATCACACCTATAAAACTTCAATAATTCATATGCATTGGTTAAATCGAAAATTACTATCCTTATACAAGTAAAGGTTATTGTTAAAAGGATAGAGTGGGAGAAAATATTTCGCCCGCAAACCAATGATATAAGTAAAGGATCTTAGAGAAGATTCATACATGGGAGACTTAAGAAGAACCCTAAATGAATAAATTAAATAAACTACGAGAGGACACTGAAGAAACTACGGGAGGATACAAGAGGAAAGGTTCCTTATGTTCATTGTTTCAAAGAGAGGATATAATGAAACCCCGTATGAAATCGGAAGGAAAACGGTTCCTTGATAAATGATTTTTCTAAATTTATAAGATAAAAGAGAAGAAATCATCTCAATTCTCTCAATGTAGTTATAAGGGAATTATCATGTCATATTCGTCTCGAGGAAACGAAGACATGAAAGAAGTGATGATTGATTGAATGAAGAATAGATCACTATAGGTATAGTGATAGTGATAATGATTCAAGTAATAAATAAAGATTTACATGCAAGAAATGAAAGGTTCATTTAAGAAATCGAGTGATATTGTTTTTAGTGGGAGCAACATTCATTAAAGAATTGAACCTACCATTTAGAGAGGATGGGTGATTCTTTAAGGTGTAAAGAATAAGAGGTTCTCAATTCTAGATGAACAAAATATCTTATATCATACGATGATGGAGTTTTACGGGAAGGTTTATTATATTGATAATAAAAGGTCGCCCGTTAGAAATCAAAATGGTTAGATATGAAGAACTTTAATTTAGCCAAGATGTTTGAAAATTATAAAAGTGATGAAATCATTAATAATTACAATATAGATTTCAGCACATAAGTGACTGGATAATTTCGAGTGATTCTTTAATCCCTCTAGTATATCAAATACGTCACGAGTTATAAGATAACAGTGGGAGCTTCCCTCAGAAAAGGGAACTCAAGATCTAGAATGAGTTATAGATGTGTTCTCAAATAAGATCATATTATATGAGATAATATGAGATGGAAGGAGACCAAAATTTGTAAGTTTTAGAATCATGAATAAAAAGTTTATTCGTAAAACACTGATACAAATTGATGATCGTGCATCAAATACAATAAAATAGTATTGACTATTTTGCATGACAATGTCATTTGAGTTATAATTAACTCAAGATGAAAGATACTTTGTCAAAATCCAAACGGGTTGTAAGAGACAATATTGAACCCCATAAAGTGAACTGAATTGACTTAGTATGGCCCCTAGCCGCTTACATGAGGTGACATCTGAAAGCGACTAGAATGTGAGGCGACTGATGGCAAGTTCAAGTGCCATAGAGTCATATGTGATGACTAGTCGATCACATAGGCAGACTGCAAGAGACACTCTGTCGGGCAAAGTGACCGCTTATAGAGTTATAGAAATTTTATAATAGCCGGGTCGTGGCAAGAGCTGCTATAGTATTCTTGTGAGTCAATTCTTAGACTAAAGACTATTCTCCCAAGATGGTACAGTTTAGGCATAACCTTGATCCATTATCTACGACTTTTCGTAACTGGAGTCAAATGAGATTGCTTTGGGTTGTGACTGACTGTGACTAGTTGAAGGAAGTAGTACGATAGAAATTGTCCACCCATTGTCAGGGTTGTTCAAATCACAAGGCCACTCGAGGAGAAGTTAACTGGAAATGTGTGGCCACGCTCGGAAGGTATCTATGGTAGATAATTCCGGTCAAACAATTATTCTCCAGATCGAGGAAACCACTCATGATATGATCGAATGCAAGTAAGACCTCAGAGAGACATCTTGCATTGAGTGGGAGATTGTAATAGGACAAGAGAATTGGTGACGCACACTTGTCGAGGACAAGCGGGAGATTGTTGGGAAATTTCCTCAACGATAGTGCGATCACGTAATTCAATCTCATGACGAGAATGCGCGAGGGATGATGCGATTTATATTAGTCAACTGACCAACATTAATCGGTAATGATGGGCTAGCTAGAGTTTGACATTTATGTCGTATGACGGTGGTGGTCAGTTGATCCCTTTAGGTCAGACCAATAGGACAATTCCCTTAATTGATAAAGTGATCAAATGTATATTGATACGATTTGATCATATTCCTTAAACTCTTATACCGAGAAATCAGAGGTTAAATCTTATTGTAAGATTTATGTTTATAATTGAAACGTGTCAATTGTTAAACAATAAACGATATTTTACAATATCGTAATTAGAATGAATCGGGTTGTATAGTAATACAAAGGTTGTAAATCGTATTGACGATTATCATTAATAACCATTTTATACTAGTAATTATGAATTACTTGTCAATTGATAAATATGATTTATTTAATTATATACAATATTTATACGATAAATATTTATATGTTTTAAATTGAGATAATTGTATTTTATTACCATGTGACATATAAGATGTCACATAATATACAATTTTACAATTGACAATCTTGTAAAATGGATGACCATATTAAGCTAAGGTTGGCCGAATTAGTGGAGGTGGTTGTAGGGTGTTTTAAGTGTTAATTGTTCCTTAATCATTATGTTTAATGATGCCTTGAGAACTCACACCCTATAGCCACCCTATAAGCCTTGAAAAGAGAACTTGTTCCCTCTTTTTCTCCTCCCCATACCCGGCCACCCCTTCCCATGCAACACACCATAAATAATATGATTAGATCACAAAATGGATCATTCTAATCCTTTGGCAAATTTTTCCTAAGTAAGAAAAACTCCAACAAAACCTCTCAAATTAGTATAGAGATAATAATATTTATACTATAATAGTGATAGTCTTTTAATTAATATTTCTAATAAGATTAGTATATTGTTTAAGGAAAAACCGGTTTTGGTACCAGCATACTCAAGTTTCGGTTTCATTAAGGGGTGTCTTGGTGCATCACAAAGGAGGTGTTCTTGTTGAATACTTGGAGGATCATCCTAGCATTTCGTTTGGACCGTGTGTAAGGGATCGAATCTTCTAATTTCCGCATAATATAATAGCATGCATAAGATCTTAAATATGTTAATTAAATTTTGTTTAGTATGACTAAAATAATTAGTTTATGAGATAACTAAACCTAACATAACCCATATAACTCGATTTTGAGTCGGAATTTGATACAAACTAAGCCTTGAGGTTACTATACTTAATACTTGAATTAAATATTTCCGGAAATCTTCATTACTCTTTAAAATTATTATTTCTCAAAAATACGATTTAAAATTGAAATTCAAATTATTTTAGATAAATTCCAAGGCGGGAATTTCGCGGGTGTTACACTGAGTCTGCTAAGCAAATATGCAGAGTACACGGGCATTGGTAACGATTCAGAACCAAACCCTCTCGCTCCAGGTAGGTTGACAAAGAGCGAAAGGAGAGAGGTAGGATCACTGGTAAGTACCTTGTGCTTTCTTGAGGCAAAGGTTCCTGAGCGTAAGCCACTTCCATCTCACCTTCGTTATGCTTTCCTTGATGACACTGAGCAGTTTCCAGTTATTGTTAGCAATAAACTGGACGATGATCAGTTAACTGCTTTACTAACAGTTCTTAAACGAAACAGGAAAGCCATGGGATACTCTTCGGATGACATCAAGGGCATCAGCCCTGATGTGTGCATGCACAGGATTGAGCTGGAAGAAGGTCATATGCCGTGTAGACAAGGACAACGTAAGCTAAACCCGAAGATGGAGGAAGTGGTCATGACCGAGGTGATGAAGTTGTTGGATGCAGGTATCATCTATTTCATAGGGAACTCAAAGTGGGTAAGTCTGGTTCAAATAGTACCTAAGAAAGGGGGTACTATCGTTGTGAAGAATAAGAAAAATGAGCTAATACCCACTCGCTTACTAACCGACTGGCGAATGTGCATAGATTATCGCCAGCTGAATTCGGCTACTAAGAAAGACCATTTCCCTCTTCCCTTTATTGACCAAATGATTGAAAGGTTAGCATCACATGAATTTTTCTGTTATCTAGACTGATACTCAGGTTTTTTCCAGATCCCAATTCATCCTGAGGATCAGAAGAAAACCACTTTCACTTGTCCTTAGGGTGTTTTTGCCTATCATAGAATGCCTTTTGGGCTATGTAATGCCCATGCCACCTTCCAAAGGTGCATGATGGGGATATTTTCTGAGTATATAGAGTCAATGATGGAGGTCTTTATGGATGACTTCACTGTCTATGGTAACAGTTTCAATGATTGTCTGCCTAACCTCGATAAAATTTTGCAGCGCTGTATAGAGATGAATTTGGTTCTGACCTGGGAGAAATGCCATTTTATGGTCAATGAGGGAGTAGTCCTTGGTCATTTGGTTTCTAATCGAGGCATAGAGGTTGATAAGGCAAAGGTGCAAGTGATTAAGCATCTGCCACCCCCAGTCAATGTTAAAGGTGTGAGGAGTTTCCTTGGTCATGCCGGGTTTTATCGTCGGTTCATCAAGGACTTCTCAAAGATAGCTAAACCACTTAAACAGTTGCTTTTGAAAGATGCCCCCTTTGTTTTTACTGACGATTGTCTCTCTGCTTTTCAGACCTTGAAACAGGCCTTGGTGTCCCCACCGATCATTCAACCCCCTAACTGAGAGTTACCTTTCGAGATCATGTGCGACGCCAGTGACTATGCATTAGGAGCATTTATGGGGCATCGGAAGGAGAAAGCTTTGAGTGCCATTTATTACGCGAGCCCAACTCTGGATGAGGCTGAAGTGAAACATGCCACCACTGAGAAAGAACTTTTGGCCGTAATTTTTGCTCTTGACAAATTTCGCTCATATCTCCTTGGTTCTAAAGTCATTGTTTTTACACATCACGCAGCCCTGAAGCATCTCTTGGGAAAGAAGGAAGCAAAGCCCAGATTACCGTGGTGGATACTCCTACTTCAGGAATTTGATCTAGAAATAAAGGACAAAAAGGGCGCTTAGAATGTCGTGGCTGACTACCTATCACGCCTAACCTATCGAGAAGGGGAGGATACTTTACCCATCAATGATTCTTTTGGTGATGATTCTCTTTTCTCCCTTTGTGCTATTATTGACCAGACTAACGATAAGTTTGAACCATGGTTTGCAGATTATGCTAACTTTGCAGCTGGCAAGGAAATGCCGAAAGGCCTTACTTACCAGCAACGCAAGAAGTTGTTACATGATGCTCGACATTACTTCTGGGACGAGCCTTAGCTATTTAAAGAATGCGCAGACGGTCTCTACCGACGATGCATCCCACAATGGGAGACTAAGGCAATCCTGGAAGGGTGTCATTCTTCACACTATGGTGGTCATCACGGTCCATCTCGGACCGTGACTAAGTGTAATACTCCGTATTTTAGCCTCAGTCAACAGTCATCAAACCCTGCTTTATACAAGTATTTCAAAGAGAATGTTTATAAAGTATTTTACGTAAACTATTATTATTTTATAAATCGTATTTCTACGATTATTTCGTATTTCATAATCATTTTATATTTGACGATTATTTAATAAAATGATATGTCATTCGTAATTCTTTAATTTTGATAATATAATTATAATTAAATATATCCCTTAATTTATATTTATTTCTCATCTATACTTATTTTATTATTTAAGTCGTAATTTATTTAAGATACTAATTTTATATATATTCCTACGGGAGTGATAATAATTTTATATTTATTTTTATATAATTAGTATAATTAATTTTATTAATTTTATTTATGTACTCGTTATTTTAAGTTACGAGTTAAGAATGTGATATAGATATGTAAGTGTCGCGGGATGGGTTATGGACCGAGTAAGAGAACTGATGGGCTCGGACTTAGGACGAGAAATCATATACCATACATCGACACCCTATACATCGACATATCAAAACAAGACAACCCTAACCCTAAACCCTTCTATCTTGTTGACCAAAACAGCCCCCATTCCTCATACAACTATCCAACGTCAACAAAACCATTCGCAGTAAGACATACCGTCATCATCTTCACCATCATCGCGGTAAGACATACCTACTACCCCGTATACTCTGTTTTCGTCCTTGTTTTGTTTTCGAATTAGTTTCTAAATTTATTATTTCGAACTGTGTATGGGTCTTGTTTTGGTTTGGGTGTCTGGGTAGGCCAAGTAGGGTGGTCTTAGGTTGTTTTGGTTGCTATGTTGGTGGTTGTGGTGGTGGTTAAGGGACGTTTTCGACCCTGGAGTGAGACCGCGAGAACAGAGCAGACTCCATGAGGTTTTGCGTGTCCAGTCACTTTCGTGAGGACTGTGCGATAGTGTTAGGTTCATCTAGGCATAGTGGTAACCACCCCCGGAACCACCGTGGGTCAGTGGCGACAAAGGTGGTGGCCAGAGGTGGTGGTGGGTATGGTGGCGAGAGATATAGTCGTGAGAAGAGAGGGAGGCAGTTTGCGGAAACACGGTTACGGGTTTGTATGCGGGAAGTTTAGAGGAGTTTTGTGGTGTCTGCCGTGGCTTATTTTGGTGACTAAGAGGTGGAACGGGTGGCTGGTAATACGGAGTTGTGGTGGGGATCCTTCGTGGTGGTTGTGGGTGGCTAGATTGGCGGTGATGTTGACGGGAAAAGAGGTGTGAAGGCTCTTTGTGGAGGCGGTCGTGTTTGTTTTGGTCGGTTTAGCTGTTATACGTGTTGTCGATGGGTTGTTTGTGTTTACTGGTTGTGTATTGCATTATAGTATTATTATTATTATTATTATTATTATTTTTATTCTTAGTATTAGTATTATTATTGTTGCTAATGTTATTAGTACTTCTATTATCATTATTATTATTAGTTGTTTAATTAAGTTTACATTTTGTTACTTAGCAATGTAATTAGTTTAACTAGGTTGTTATTCTATCTTATGACCGTATTTATTTAAATTGACTGTATAAGCTATTTAATTAGTTACGATTTATATAGTTCGGTATACGTGTTTGACAAATATATTTGATGTAATTATTAGTTATACATTTTATATCGCTCGTTATTTAATTGTTGTTAATAACTAGTGTCGCTAATAATTAGTGTTGAGACGGTTTTACTCCCTATCTTTCGTACTATTTGAACATGTAATTTTATATTAAAGAATAATTAGTTATAAAATATTTTATATTGTTGGAGTCGGATTTAGTGTTAATATATATATTTATATAATAGTTTACGTGCTTTTGTATGGATTTATATAACTAATGTATACGAGTTGCTATATGAGTTAATAATGGTTATGAACATTGTGATAGTTAGTAATCGGATAATTTATATTGTTAGGTGACGATTTTGAAGTGACAATATTCTGTTTACTTGCTGGCTTGCTTTTGGACTACATTGCTATCCAGGTAGGATACACTGTCACTATACTCTATGATGTGTTATGAATGGTTGTTGGATTGTGTGCTATGGATGCTGAGCATGAGTAATATGAGAATGATATTGGTTGTATTGGGTGTTGAATATTATTATTGGTATGAGCATTTATTTATTTAATAGCATGATTGATTAAGAGTATTGTTGCATTCATGAGCATGTCATATGCATTGGTTACTGAGAAAGTTACGGAATGGATATTGATTTGATATAAAGCCCAGGGTGGTTCTGCAGACCAGGCATGGTGTCTTATCAGCTATTGAGCTGGTGTTCGGTGACGACCGATTATAGTCTGCCGGGAGGTTCGGTATGGCTTGGTGTATCGGGTTTGAGATTGGTGTTTCGGGTTTGAGATTTAGATTGTGATTGAGCTCGAGCATATCATGACATTTGCATATCATTTAACTGATGCATTATATTTATTGTGTTATCCTACTCAACCGCGAGGTTGACAGTGTATTCGTGTACACCTACGATGATCCGGAATGGGGAGTAGATTCTACAGGTCAGAGACAGATGGACTAGGAGCTTGGGCAAGGAGAGAGACATGGCTTGGACCTACTTAGAATTAGATCACAAACATAGATGTTATCAGTTGTACTTTTATCTCTTGCGTAACAGTTGTAATATCAAAAGTTTTAATTTAATCAGTTTTTATATAAAGTACTTTTGTTTGTTTTACTTTGTTATTCACTGCCTCGGACATTCCGAGATGGTAACAGCTCTTTTTATATGAGAATGTCTTGCTAAAGGCTCTTAAATAAATGGGGGTGTTACACTAAGGTACTCCAATCAGGTTTTTATTGGCCCAACATGTTTGCTGACGCTAGAGCTTTTGTTTCCAGGTGTGACGAACGCCAGCGAACAGGTAACCTCTCTAAGCGTCATGAAATGCCCCAGAACGGCATCTTAGAAGTTGAAGTCTTTGATGTCTCGGGTATTGACTACCAAGGACCTTTCCCTACAAGTCAAGGTAACTGAAGAGTCTATGTATATGATATACTCAAGAGGGGGGGGGGGGGGGGGGGTTGAATTGAGTATGCCTTCTTTTTAAAATCTTCTTTGATGAGTGCGTTTTTGTATGATGATCGTTGAGTAGAGCAAGTAATAAATAGAGACTCCGGATTACAATTTTATCAACCCTACTCGTACAACTTTGATGTTAGTTGTAACTCTATCTAGATACCGTTAAATATCTACCTACGACAAGTACCGTTAAATACTTGCTTACAATGAGTACCGTAAAATACTCGAACTATCTTACGCTAATAAGATAAGTCTTCAATGTTTCTTCGATGTCACAATCTTGAATGAATAAGATCAATGCTGGAGCACTTGAATCTTGAAACGAATATGAAAATTTAAGCTCGAATCTTTGAAGAGTAACGACCGACGGTTTGTCTCGATATGCGTGAATATGTGTGTGTGTTTCTTGTTTATTAATGTGTCATGGGTAGTCTATTTATATAGAATTATATCTAGGTAATTTAAACCCTAGATGATTTAGGAATATTACTTAAACTAGAATTCTAGTCTTTTAGTAATACTATCATAAATCTAATCTTAATATATTTAGGAAAGATTTAATAATATACTTTAGGTATTATATAAAGAATCAATTTCCTAATTCATATTTAGGAAAGATCTTTATATAATAAACAAATAGTAACCTTATTAAAACAACTTCCTAAACCTTGTCAAAATATAATAAATTATATTCCATAATATAATCTAGATTGTTTTAGATTATTTAAATAAACATATTATTTATTTAAACAACCACTACACTTCTTAGGAAATCGTGCCATGTTGCACGACTTTCCAAACCGCTTTAAACACAATCGAAATTTATATTACTTTGACAAATAGGTTAAATCTAAATCCTTTAGTTTATTAGAAATAAATAATTAACTCATAAGAAAATTATTTATTCCTTTTTAACTAAAGATATTTTATATTAACTCATTTAAATTAATAATTCCATATTCTAAAAATAGAATAACAATTAAACATTAATTGTTCACGATGACTTTTAGAAACTGAAATCGTTTCAATCACCACATATATCTCGATCATTTCTTCTATATGGAGTTATAGCTACGAGCTATACTTTGAACCAATCTCATACTAAAGTTATAGTTGATAAGTATAACTTTAGTTCATTATGCGCGCTTGTGATCTTCCTTCAATCTTTGATTTAGTCAATCATCTATTGACTAATATTCTCGAATCTTTTATACTTGATTGATTAGATCTTGTTACTAATATTCTGTACACTTAGCACACGATTATACGCACGAGTATATAATATATAGCTAGACTTGTCATTATCAAAACATAAACATATATACTTAATCTATATTTGAATATATGGTTCAACAAATGCCCCCTTTTTTATGATGGCAAGTCTTTCTTAGATTTGTGTTTAAGTGTACTTTCCCCCTCAATATAATAATGGTCATTCATAGCAAAGATTAACTTAGGGTTTCTATCTTCTATCTAACCCATATCCTTTAAGAACCCTAAGAGACAATGAATTACGACAAGGAGAAAGCTTAGGCAAATTCTAATCTAAGTTGCATTTCCCCCCTCTTGACATCATCGAAAAGATGAGAACAAAGACATAAAACGACTAGAATAATATACGACGAATCATAAGAAAGCATGTAACACGAGTCGAAAGATATGAACACACACAATATCATACAATCACATACGAATGTTAAAAATATACACAACAAATCCGAAGTACTAATGCCAATGGGCCGAATATTAATAGTGTTTAGAAAATTGGGTCGTCTAGGGTAAGGCATAAATGGGCCAGGCAAAAGGAATGTTAAGATAATTGGGCCAGAAACCAAAACAGGCTAAGGAATCCGAGGAAGGCAAAATTAAACAGGGCCTCGGATTCATTGGGCTAGGGAGAGGAATTGGGACACAATTAGAAAAGTTTTATAAGTCCAACCCAGGACTTAACAACAATAACACCGAAACAACAACCAAAAACGAAAACCAAGAATATCAAGAATTGGATCAGGAACGGGAGCTGGAGGCAGGCGCATTAGCATAGGGGCTGACATATTCAAGACGGGTACGAAACTCGAGAGTGACCAGGCGGTCCAAGCAACTACTCACGTTTCGTCCTTGGGGATTAAGAGCGAGCTCAATGTAATACCCCGTATTTTAGCCTCTGTCAACGGCGGTCAAACCATGTTTTATACACTTATATTTCAAAAAGGAATGTTTAAAGTATTTTACATAAACAGTTATTGTTTTATTAATCGTATTTCTACGATTATTTCGTATTTCTTTAATTTTTAATAATATATCATTTTCATTATTTTTGCTACTCTTCTGCTTATTATCCTTATTATATTCTATTTTTCTTCTTATTAATTATCTTATTATCATTACTATTATGATTATTCTTACTACTATTATTATTATTAATAATATTATCGTTTTATCGCCGTTGTTACGTTTATTCTTACTATTACTTTTATTACTACTACTCTTATTATTATTATTACGAGTTTATTATAAACTTGTAGTCTTGATATTGTACTAGTATGATTATCATAAATAATATTATATTTATAATACCTGTTAGTATTACGATAATTATAATATTATACTGATACAATACTCATCCTCCGTACTATTCTTTATGTATAAACAAACCAATAAACACTAAACACTCCTCCTCCCTACGTTATGGGCTCTCTTCTTCTTCTGCCGCTATGTTTCCTCCTACTCCTTCCCTTCATCGGTGTGCATCTGGACAAAGCTTTTGTTCATTCATTCATTGTTAATTACGGTAAGACGATATTTAATTAGTTAATGTTTAATGCGTTTAGTTATCGTTAGATTGCGACCGTCTTACGTATGATTTATATGAGTCGTTTTAGACCGTGACTGACCCTAGGACTGACCTAGATGATCCTGGCCATGTAACGGTTACTGGGTCGTTGTCATGGGTGGTGTTGGACCACCGTGGCCGGCGGTGGAAGGACTGAAAGGAAGGAAATTGGTGTCGGGTTTTATCGAATTGAAGGGTCGTATGGGTTGTCGCTAGTTATGGTAGGTAGTGATGGTTTGGTCGACGGTGGTCGGTCATGGGGATGGCAGCGGGGTGCTTAACGGAGCAAGGTGGTGCGTGAGGTGGCCGGAGCACGTGTATACAAGGAGTAACAAAGGGGAATTGTGAAACCGTCATAGGACAGTATTGGATGGTGGTTGTGGTTGAGTCGGGGGCTGGTGGTTCTAGGCGGTTTGGTTGTCGGCTGTGGTGTCGGGAAGTAGGGACGCGGGTAGTGTAAAATAGGGTTGCGTCGCTATTGTTGCTGTTGTCTATTTTCATGTTTGTTATTATTATTATTGTTATATTATTATATTATTATTATTATTATATTATTACTACTACTAAGAGTAATACGTACTAGAGTATGCTTGTTATTATTATTATAATTATTGTATTATTATATTATTATTATTATTATATTATTACTACCACTAATGGTAATACGTACTAGTAGTATACTTGTTATTATTAAAATGATTAGTACTATCATTAGTACTATAAGTTTAAATTTATTTAATTAATTTGGTTAGTTTGTTTAAAATGTTTTGTGAGGATATTTTATAAATCGAATAATCAAGTTAGTTTATTAGTTCGTATATATTATAACTTGTTGTGTTTGAAGTTTTATGATTAAAATAATAAAATCCGTATCTCCATAACTGTAATACGTATGTGACAAGTAATCGTTATTTATTTATGGACGATAATTTATATAATTCTTTATTTTAATTAAATTGTTGTTAAGAAATAATTGATACAGTCTCGTTATGCGTAATATATTATTTAAGTAATTAATTGGAATGATTGATATATTATGTTAGTTGCGTAATTGTATTAGTTATTAATTAAGTATATTATTTTATTAGGTGTTGAGTATGTGATGGAGTGATGCTACTGATTGGATGTTAGCTGCGTGATGGGATTATATTGCTATCCAGGTAGGATACACTGACCTTATACTCTATGCTGTGTTATGAATGGATGTGGTATTGTGTGTTAAGGATGCAGAGTATGATTGATATGAGAATGATATTGGTTGGGATTGAGTGTTGATTATTATTATTATTTTTGGTATGCGCATTGCATTATTTAATAGCATGATTGATTAAGAGTATTGTTGCATTCACAAGCATGGCATGTGCATTGGACACGGATTTGAGATGATGAGATATTATTGGGCCCAGGCTAGTTCTGCAGGACTAGACCTGGTGACCTCAGCTGTTATGCTGGTGTTCGGCGACGGCCGACTATAGTCTGCCGGGAGGTTCGGTAGGGCTTGGTGCAAGGGTATGAGTTTGAGAATGAGATTGAGATTAAGATTGAGCTCGAGCATATCATGGCATTTGCATGTCATTTAACTGTTGCATTATAAATATTGTGTTATCCTACTCAACGGCGAGGTTGACAGTGTATTCGTGTACACCTACGATGATCCGAAATGGGGATTAGATTCTACAGGTCAGAGACAGATGGACTATGAGCTTGGGCAAGGAGAGAGACATGGCTTGGACCTACTTAGAATTAGATCACATACTTAGATGTTATCAGTTGTACTTTATTCTATGTGTAGTACTTGTAATATCAAAAGTTTGAATTGAATCAGTTTTATATAAAATACCTTGGTTTGTTTTACTTTGTTATTCATTACCTCGGACATTCCGAGATGGTAACAGTTCTATTTATTTGAGAATGTCTTGCTAAAGGCTCTTAAATAAATGGGGGTGTTACAAAGTGGTATCAGAGCGAACGATCCTCAGGCCTAAACCAAATGAATAATAACGAACGTAGGAAGAGTCTAATAAAATGAACCCCAGGTTATTAACTGTTAGGAGCCCCAGGATTGGGAGGAGTTAGGGGCCCCCTCAAACCAAGCCACTGGCCCTTCAGTCTAACCTGGTCACCCTTGAGAGATGTAGAGCGTGGGTAGTATAGATTAAAGGACATGACCCACTATATGTATTGTACTAACGTTTCCGCAGAAAAGGAATGAGGTAAGTATGATGTGAAATATGGTTGGAGATCTGTGTTGTATGAGATTTATATTGAATGTTGATTGAGATATATGATTTCCAAGTATTGAGAACATGAGTATGTTTATGTGATTATGGATCTATATTTACTGAGCCATAGATAGAGTGATGTGATCATATGATTTCGTCTTCTGACATGTCCATATGATATTCGGTTATTAAATGACTATCGTAATTATGTAATATATTGGCTGGTATGTGGATATGAATGATCAGATTTATGTGTTAAGTAATCCATGTCTCGTGATATGCGGATTGTGATGCCGCAAGCCATGAGTGTCATATAGTTATGTGTTACATTTGTATATACATGTATAAATATTCAGTCATTTAGTTGGTTTACTTTTCTGTTTCGCAATCTTTACCGTGTTTTAGATGACAATTACAGCTTGAAATGATGAATAAATGTTAATATGGTGCAACGTGATTTCTATGCTTTGATGATATGTCAACATGTTTGCAAGAAGAATGGTTGTATGTAAATGTGATAGTGTGAAGTGATATTTTTTAGGAACAAAAAGTTAGGTAAATTTTCAGAATGTTACCTTGTTTGTACGGGCTGTCATTTAACATGTGTTTCCTATATGAATGTGAAACTTTTATGTGTGATAACCATCTGATTTAGCTTCTCGATGCTTCTGGTTTCATGTGTATACGAGTTATATTTTGCGAGAAATAAATATTTTAGTCGATAGTGGTGAGATTGTTAGTGCACGGATCTGTTTTGACCCATGTTTTTGCAAATGACACCATTTAAAACGTATTTATTGTTTATGCATATTTCCAACTCCACTGTTTAGAATATTCATTCACGTTTTCAAAATGATAAGTCACGTAAAATCTTAACGAGTCGTTATTTAATAGTGATTTTTTTTTTTTTTTTTGGCAAGTTGCCCAATTTTCTGTTTAATTGCTGAAAAGTTTCTATTCCGACCAACTGAGTTGAAAAATTTGTTATAAATAATTCTCTTAAGTTGTGCATTTTAGTGTTTTTCCTATGATTAGTGAATTCATTATATTTTTTCAAAAACTATAATGGTTCAGAAAATGGCTGGGCAGTTATTTAAATATAATTATGAAGTTGCAACATGATGTTTGATTATTAAAATTGTAAGTTATGTAAGTTCGATATAAAAGTTTAATCAAATATGAATTATGTTATGTAACCATGTAATATTTTGATATGACGTCAGTAGCATGAACAGTAGGCATATGATATGAATATGAACGCTATTATATGATAATTTAACCTTGTTATTTCATTGAGTTTTATATAAAATAGTTTCATTTATACAGAAATTATTGCTTTCTATTTATATATGACCTCAAAATAATTATGTGGTGTTTATATGTAATGTTAAAATGATGTTTATCAGAGAAGTATCTGGACACGTGGTAGAATGAATTTAGCTGGTAAACTTATTAGCCTGATATAACAATCTAACTGTCATAAGTAATTGTGAGTATTTTGAACAATGTGAACCTTGTAGATGTTCCTTCATATATTAATGGTATATATTGTCTAGTTCCCTGCGATAATCTTTATAACTTCTTCATGTATATTGTTATGCCATGAAGTGAATTGCATATCGCTATCTTTAAAATTTGATCACAATATATATTGAATTAAGTAATTGGTTTAACTTCTTATACGTAGAGATGCTACGCTGTCTTGCTAGTCTATGATTGGTGTATATCTCGTGAAATATGTTATTGCTCCGTGTTTAATTACGTTAGTTAAATAAGTGTCTAATGTCTTCTCTAAAACTTGTGTGCATAAACATGATTTTGCTTCCATAATATGAGTATGAGCATGAAATGGTTTAATTTGCCAAGTATGAACTATGAGTTAGCTGCTTGTCTACATTGGTGTAAAGTGTTCGGTTGTGTTAAAATTTCCAAGGATATATAAGTGTTAGTGACCTTGATTTTGTTTTAGTGCGTAACGTGAGATTGCCAACTGTGTTTTGATTGCTTTAAAAGCCGGTTGAAAATTGCCTTGTAGAGGGTAATTAACTTATCTGATGATTTGTGACTGTTGTTTCGGTGGTCTTCTTGAGCATTGGATGTAAAATTTTATAATGAGGTTACGGGGACGTAACCATGTTTTAAGGAGGATAGGATTGTAAAATCTTAATGATTTATGATATGGTTAGTTGTTATGTCATGGAAAATTGATATGTCGGGATTGTTTGAATATACTCCATAAACCTGTTCACTTCTGTTATGCATTATATTATGATTCATGAAGTACACTTTAACTTGGTTATATGTTAAACTTTGGGGACAAAGTTTCTTAAGGGGGATAGAATGTAACACTTCGCGTTCTAGAGCTTATATATGTACTACCTGTGTTTGTTTCGTGCTGGAGAGTGTTTTGTTATCGTTAAGGGGTGGCGAACTTCGGGACGAAGTTCATTTTAAGGAGGGAAGACTGTAATACCCCGTATTTTAGCCTCTGTCAACGGCAGTCAAACCATGTTTTATACACTTATATTTCAAAAAGGAATGTTTAAAGTATTTTACGTAAACAGTTATTGTTTTATTAATCGTATTTCTACGATTATTTCGTATTTCTTTAATTTTTAATAATATATTATTTTCATTATTTTTGCTCCTCTTCTTCTTATTATCCTTATTATATTCTATTTTTCTTCTTATTAATTATCTTATTATCATTACTATTATGATTATTCTTACTACTACTATTATTATTATTAATATTATCGTTTTATCGTCGTTGTTACGTTTATTCTTACTATTACTTTTATTACTACTATTCTTATTATTATTATTACGAGTTTATTATAAACTTGTAGTCTTGATATTGTTCTAGTATGATTATCATAAATAATATTATATTTATAATACGTGTTAGTATTACGATAATTATAATATTATACGGATACAATACTCATCCTCCGTACTATTCTTTAGGTATAAACAAACCAATAAACCCTAAACACTCCTCCTCCCTACGTTATGGGATCTCTTCTTCTTCTACCGCTATGTTTCATCCTACTCCTTCCCTTCATCGGTGTGCATCTGGACAAAGCTTTTGTTCGTTCATTCATTGTTAATTACGGTAAGACGATATTTAATTAGTTAATGTTTAATGTGTTTAGTTATCGTTAGATTGCGACCATCTTACGTATGATTTATATGAGTCGTTTTAGACCGTGACTGACCCTAGGACTGGCCTAGATGATCCTGGCCATGTAATAGTTACCGGGTCGTTGTCATGGGTGGTGTTGGACCACCGTGGCCGGCGGTGGAAGGACTGAAAGGAAGGAAATTGGTGTCGGGTTTTATCGAATTGAAGGGTCGTATGGGTTGTCGCTAGTTATGGTAGGTAGTGATGGTTTGGTCGACGGTGGTCGGTCATGGGGATGGCAGCGGGGTGCTTAACGGAGCAAGGTGTTGCGTGAGGTGGCCGGAGCACGTGTATACAGGGAGTAACAAAGGCGAATTGTGAAACCGTCATAGGACAGTATTGGATGGTGGTTGTGGTCGAGTCGGGGGCTGGTGGTTCTAGGCGGTTTGGCTGTCGGCTGTGGTGTCGGGAAGTAGGGACGCGGGTAGTGTAAAATAGGGTTGCGTCGCTATTGTTGATGTTGTCTATTTTCATGTTTGTTATTATTATTATTGTTATATTATTATATTATTATTATTACTACTACAAAGAGTAATACGTACTAGACTATGCTTGTTATTATTATTATAATTGTTGTATTATTATATTATTATTATTATTATTATATTATTACTACTACTAATGGTAATACGTACTAGTAGTATACTTGTTATTATTAAAATGATTAGTACTATCATTAGTACTATAAGTTTAAATTTATTTAATTAATTTGGTTAGTTTGTTTAAAATGTTTTGTGAGGATATTTTATAAATCGAATAATCAAGTTAATTTATTAGTTCGTATATATTATAACTTGTTGTGTTTGAAGTTTTATGATTTTAATAATAAAATCCGTATCTCCATAACTGTAATACGTATGTGACAAATAATCGTTATTTATTTATGGTCTATAATTTATATAATTCTTGATTTTAATTAAATTGTTGTTAAGAAATAATTGATACGGTCTCGTTATGCGTAATATATTATTTAGGTAATTAATTGGAATGATTGATATATTATGTTAGTTGCGTAATTGTATTAGTTAGTAATTAAGTATATTATTTTATTAGGTGTTGAGTATGTGATGGAGTGATGCTACTGATTGGATGTTAGCTGCGTGATGGGATTATATTGCTATCCAGTTAGGATACACTGACCTTATACTCTATGCTATGTTATGAATGGATGTGGTATTGTGTGTTAAGGATGCTGAGTATGATTGATATGAGAATGATATTGGTAGGGATTGAGTGTTGATTATTATTATTATTTTTCGTATGCGCATTGCATTATTTAATAGCATGATTGATTAAGAGTATTGTTGCATTCACGAGCATGGCATGTGCATTGGACACGGATTTGAGATGATGAGATATTATTGGGCCCAGGCTAGTTCTGTAGGACTAGACCTGGTGACCTCAGCTGTTATGCTGGTGTTCGGTGACGGCCGACTATAGTCTGCCGGGAGGTTCGGTAGGGCTTGGTGCAAGGGTATGAGTTTGAGAATGAGATTGAGATTAAAATTGAGCTCGAGCATATCATGACATTTGCATATCATTTAACTGTTGCATTATAAATATTGTGTTATCCTACTCAACCGCGAGGTTGACAGTGTATTCGTGTACACCTACGATGATCCGAAATGAGGAGTAGATTCTACAGGTCAGAGACAGATGGACTAGGAGCTTGGGCAAGGAGAGAGACATGCTTGGACCTACTTAGAATTAGATCACATACTTAGATGTTATCATTTGTACTGTTTTCTATGTGTAGTACTTGTAATATCAAAAGTTTGAATTGAATCAGTTTTATATAAAATACCTTGGTTTGTTTTACATTGTTATTCATTACCTCGGACATTCCGAGATGGTAACTGTTCTATTTATTTGAGAATGTCTTGCTAAAGGCGCTTAAATAAATGGGGGTGTTACACTCAAAATTGAGAACCTTTAGCGAAAGGGTTTGACGGCCTCAAGAGCTTGACTAGTATCCTTGCGCAACAACCCGTGATCTCTCACCATAGCTCCTCCTTGAGTAGTGATGAAAGAGAGACGGCCACTAATGACCAACAACTCTGAGCACAACACCGAGACCTCCGAGCCAACCTTATCGAGTTGCTTATCAACTTTCGCCATCCACACCCTTAAATCATCCTCAAATCCACGGCTCCTCTTAGCACCACTACCCCCTGCCTCTGTTTTTTCCTTCTTCACTTCGCATAGACCAAGAAGCTGATCCACCTTGGCTTCAAGACCCGCGAATGATGGCGAGGGGTTAGGCAAGGGTTCCGTACCTACATTCTTACCAAAAGTAAGATCAACCCCTTCAAAACAAATACCCATCAATTTTAACACCTTATCACACATCCGATCACGAGGAACGACACCAAAACTCGAATCAGCCACAACACCCTTTTTAAACAAAAGCTCGGACTTCCACATCCCATATTGAATGTCGAGTGTGGAGCATGCTTTCTCCTTCACAAGAATACTGGAAACATGAACGATTTTGTTACAAACAAGAGACGCCAAATCGATTTAAATTCCCTCCAACCAACTATAAACCGCCACTGCCTCAGTACTAGATAACTTGTCACGATCTCCCCTCCTTGGCAATACGGTGTTCCACAAGAAGTTAACAAATAATTTCAACTTTGGTGATAAAGATACGGTTAACAGAGGACTAATTTCTGTTGCAGACTCGTCAAAATATTTCTTGATTACCATTTTTTGTTCTTTGGACACCACACTCCACTCCTTCTTAGGGTCATGAACAAGACCGTCATGATCAAGTTTGAAAATCTCACAAATATCGGACTTTGATACCAACACATCTTTGTCGTTTACTACTGCACGCAACCCCTCCTCACACCCTTTGACAGACGCAAAGAATTTGACAAGTTCAATTGGAAAAATTAACCCAGAAAATTTACTAATGTACTCCCATCCCTAAAACTTCAACAACTCCTTAAAAAATCCTAAAGACTTCGAATTTTCGACCCAAGATGTCGGATAATAGCGACCCGCATGAATAGAGTAAGGAAGGACACGATCAATTAACATACCTTCGTTTTTGGTCATTCGGACTTTTTCAAGACCTTCTTTAGTGGCATCCATGGAGTATATTCGAAACAGAGGGCGCGGATTTTTCGAACTGGACCCAAGTTCTTGCATGTCTTCAGAGACGGAGGAAGAGGAACGGTTGAGTTTTCTTCGTTTTCCTTTGTCTAGTGTCGGAGCAGCGGTGGATATCGGTGTCGGAGATGGTGGAGGTGATGGGGTCGGTGAAGGTGGAGTTGGTTTTTTGTGTTGAGATCGAGTTGCTCGGGAGGGTGGCATTGTTTTTGTGGTGGGTAAAGGTGGTGTTTGGTTGAGTTTTGATGGAGGTTTTGTCGTAAATTAATGGAGTTTTTGGAGGTTTGGGTTTTGAGGAATTAGAGGTTGTGTAGTAATAATGATGAAGGTGAGGTAAGTTTGAGGGAGTTGGGGTAATTGGTTGGGGTAATAATGGTGGGGTTGGTTGTAGGGACACGTGGCTGGTAGGTGTGGGGCTCAATGGCTCACGGTTTGGGGGAGGGTTTTGATGAGGTAAGGTTGTTTTTTTTTTATTTTATCTTTGGCTTAATATGTATAATATATGTATGTAATTTATTATGTAGAATGTGTAACGTAAATATGTATATACGGTGATTTATAATATGTGACGTATTATTATTTTGAGAATCGGTTGTATACACACGCATATGTAAATAGTATAACACGGATAGGTTCACATATTTTTTATCGAATACACACATACACATGCAGCGGAGTATACGGACACAGTCATATAATCTCATCTTAACCGTAGTCAATCATTGGGTTATTTTTGCTTTTAAGATTTGATTAGGTGCCACCGATTAAACCAATTTCCAATCGCAAAGTCTCAAAACGTTCTCTAGCCAATGGTTTAGTGAAGATATCAGCCATTGTTTTTCCGTACTACAAAATTCCAATTTTATATTTTTCTTTTCAACATGGTCTCGTAAAAAGTGGTGTCTAATTTCAATGTGTTTAGTTCTTGAGTGTTGGGCTGGGTTTTTAGATATAATAATAGCACTCTAATTATCACATAATATAGGCACACATCCAACATCAATACCATAATCATGTAACTGTTGTTTTAACCATAAGAGTTGAGAACATACCTGTGCGGCTGCAATATATTCTGTTTCGGCAGTTGAGAGAGCGACAGAATTTTGTTTCTTGGATCCCCAAGATATAATACAAGGACCTACAAAAGTAGCAAGTCCCGAGGTAATTTTTATATCTAAGGAGCATGCTTCATAATCCGCATCTGAATACCCTACAAGGTTAAAGTTACAGTCTGTAACACCCCCATTTATTTAAGAGCCTTTAGCAAGACATTCTCAAACAAATAGAGCTGTTACCATCTCGGAATGTCCGAGGTAGTGAATAGCAAAGTAACCAAACCAAAGCACTTTATATAAAAACTGGTTAAATTTAAACTTTTATAATTACAACTTACGTAACTCAAACCGAAATACCAAAATACAAAACTACTACAGCGGAAACGTTATATTACAAAGCTACATCGTGATAGTCTGACTAAGTGGGCTAATCGACTAGGTAGGCAAGTCAACATCCTCATTCTTCCCCATGAGCTCCCAAAACAGCTAACTCGTGACCTGTCAAAATCTACTCCCCATTCCGGATATGCTCGAGCAGGATACACTGTCAACCTCGCGGTTGAGTAGGATAACACAATAATAAATAATGCAACAATTATGCTATGAAAATTCCATGATATGCTCGAGCTCAATCACAATCTCAATCTCAAACCCGAAACACCAAGCCATACCGAACCTCCCGGCAGACTATAATCGGTCGTCACCGAACACCAGCTCAATAGCTGATAAGACACCAGGCTTGGTCTGCAGAACCACCCTGGGCTTTATATCAGAACAACATCTGATTCACATCTTTCTTAATAACCAATGAATATGCCGTGCTCATGAATGCAACAATACTCTTAATCTATCATGCTATTAAATAATGAAATGCCCATGCCAATAACAATAATCAGTACTCAATCCAACCAATATCATCACATCACATGTAAAATGTCAACCAAGATAATCATATTAAACCGAGATTGAGTAGGTATATCCTACATGGATAGCAATATAGTCCAAATATCAAGCCAATCACAACCATAAAATTTCACCTCAACTCGTCACCTAAAACCATTAGAAGTAATATACAATCACTAATCATTCCCAATAACTAATTGTACTCCACTTCTACTCAACTTACGCATGAGCTTAGTTATATAAGACAATCACGATACAACGATTATATTATACATAATTACTAACTAATATAATAATGTAAACAACTTATTAATTAACCACTTGATTAATTATAATTATAAACTTCGTCTTACACACGAGTAAACGAACATATATGACCTCGATTAATTATTATAACAATTTATTAACAATACTAGCTAATTAACGTAACTAATATAATAAGGTTCCGTCACACAAAATAAATTAAACTAACTCAACTAATTAAACTAATTGATCACAACAAAATAAACATGAAGTAAACCAATTAAATTGTTAAAAACATCAAAACAATTAATAAAATAATACTAAGAATACTAATAATAATATTATTAATCATAGTAATGATAATAATAATAATAATAATATTAAGAAGAATAATAAGAATAATAATAAGAATAATAATAATAAAACACATACAACAGCCCCCTCCCAGCGACCTGGGTTCAAACCCCACGACCAACCTCACAACAGACCAACCCCTTTCTAAAACGCAGCCCTGTACTCACAACTTCGCAGCCTCACCACCACCAATCAAGCCACTCACGACCACCACCAACTGTCCCAAACACTAACCCATACCACAAACCACTCATTCCACCTTCTAGCCACCACCTAAACCCACCATAGCTACCACCACCGACTGCCCAACTAACACGCATACACGCATTAGCACTCTATTTTGCACCCACACACTTCAGCTCCCTCTCTTCTCACATCTTTTCCTCTCGCCACCTGGCCCACCACCACCTCTGACCACCACCGTGGTCACCAGTGATCCACGGTGGTTCTAGTAGTGGTCCTATACCTGCCTCGTTTCCCCTATAACCGTTATACGGACCCCACCAAACCACCTGACCCAAGCATGCTCCATGTCACTCTTTCGAATATCCGCAGCCTGTTTCCGTCCTCTCGGCCACGACAGTCTGCCCCCAATACCCAACTCCACCACCCATGCACCATGGTCGTCACCTCTAGCCTAGAAAGCACCAAACACCAACCTAGATGTAAATTATCTCCATTTAAACACCAAAAAACGACACAAAGAAGCCCCCATGTACCCGTTTCGCTGTTCTGTTTTGCACCCAAAAAGCACCACCACGGTGGTTGTCAAGGCCAAGGTGTGGGTCATTCATGGTCCCCGTCTAGCCTAGGGTCTGCGTCAGTCCATATATATGCTCAGGTGTAATTGATTAAAAGAAACGATAACACAAAGCGATAGTAACATAAAAAAAAACCAACTGAGTACTATTTTCAAGGCATGTCTTACAGCGACGATGATGGTCTGAACAGTGACGATGAAGAGCGATGAAGATGTTGATGCGTGATGGGATGTTCTCTCTTCGTTCTCCTTAACTTAGTGTAACATCCCATATTTTTATAAAAGTGATTTTAATAATTTAAAAGTAGTTTACGGAATTTAATAATATTTTAATAATAAATCGTAAATTTATTTTAAGTTTCTCCGTTAAGATCCGTCTTAAGAATGTTTTAGTTCTTAATATGTTAACTTGGCAAAATCAAACCCCGACTTGAACCCGTTTCACAAAACAAGTAACCCGACTCAAAATATGGAAAGGACAATATAAACCCCACCAAAACCCTATTCCATCGACATCCATCTTCATTTCCATCCTTCTTCATTTCCCCCATTGTTCTTCATTCTTAAGAGCTTAAAATCAACATTTCAACCTCTTCCCGAACTCGAATCGCGGTAAGTCTTACATTTTCGGAATCCTTGCGAGATTTGCAAGCTTTCTATCTCTTTCAATTTCAATTTTATCAAACTCGAAAAAGACGCTGTTTTGGGTAAATCCCGTTTTAAGCTTCTAAAACTCGTTTCTTTTGTTGTAAGAGTTGGATTAGAGGACCCGGAGGGTGATAGCTTCGTTATTGAAGAAGAATTCGGAGCTTAACCCGCTTTTAAGGTGACGATAATGAGAAACTCGGCCTTTTGTCTATATTAGCACTTTACTTGATTTTTAGTATGTTTATCTACTAGAAACATGTTTAGGTTATGTGGATTGTGGTTGTGATGCTGTAAATTAGTTAGTATCATGTTAGGATTTGATGATTATATGTTTCTCACATGGTTTATGGAGGATTGATAATGGGTATGTTGTTTATGTGGAAATAATGGGTGTTTTCAATATTTGATATGAGTAATTATGGGTAATCTATGATAATGATTTTATGGTGCTTCATGAGTGTTGGTATATGCTGTAATTCGTGATTTTAGTAGTTTATACGAGGTATAGAAGCAATCCCATGAAGTTTGATTGGGTTCTTAAATGTCTAAATGCGTTTTGCTGGGCAGAGGACTCCCAGCCGGTCTGAGGCCGGCGGCCGGTGGACCGGCTGAGAGCCCCATTTGTCGTTCTTATTGTTTTTGCAAAACAGATGGAAATTTAGAAAAAAAAAGTCCCCAGCCGGTGGACCGGCAGCCGGCCGGCCGGCTGGGAGACCATTTTGTTGTTTGTGGTTGTTTTTCGTATGCTTGGGAAAAGGGATTCCCAGCCGGTAGACCGGCGGCCGGCCGACCGGCTGGGAGTACCTCCTTGTCGTTTTTGTTTCGTCTTTGGCGTAAGAAGTTGGGCCTCTCGGCCGGCCAACCGGCAGCCTATGGCTGACCGGCTGAGAGCCCCTGAGCATGTTAAACTGTTTATAACTTTGGATTCACATGTCGGATTTGATTGATTCTTTTTCCGTATGTTTCGTATACTTGTTTGAAGTCCCAAGAAATTGGGTGGCGCTTATGTCGGGTTCGGTAATGGATTTGAGGATGAAAGACCCCCCGGCCGGGCAACCGGAAGGGAGACCGGCTCTCGCCTCAAATTAGTTTCCGAAATCGACTAAGTGTTGTATGGGTGTTTAGAGATGAGATATATACGAAATGATTGTCATTCGAGTTTGAGTTGTTGTACATCTTTGAGATGACATATTGTGATTTGTGTAAACCTGCTGTGCGCTGCTATAGTACTCGAGTTCTCACTTGACTGCATTGTGTAGCTGGTTGGCCGTAGTGACTTGGTCTCACGGTCAGGTCTTAGATTGTCTGCCCGCCTTCGGGCATATCTCGTTCCTAGCTAGTTCGGGTCTTGGGGGTGCCTCGTGCACTTGTCGAATCGGGGATCGTGATTCGTTCCGCTCCGAGAGTCTGGCCAGGTTTAGACTAGGACAGTCTTTTGATGTCGTCCTACCAGGGGGTTGTATAGTCTGAGATTGGGAATGTCGTAGTATATAGACGAGTCGATTGTCGGCCTGCTCATAGTAGTCTAGTAGAGTCACTTGGCTGACCAATCTAGTTAGAGTAGAGTCACTTGGATGACCTATTTGTTGTAGGAGTCGAGTCACTTGGATGACCTATCTCTTGTTTGTAGAGTCACTTGGATGACCTATTTGTTGTAGAAGTCGAGTCACTTGGATGACCTATCTCTTGTTTGTAGAGTCACTTGGATGACCTATTTGTTGTAGGAGTCGAGTCACTTGGATGACCTATCTCTTGTTGATATAATTGGATGTTGAGCATGCTTTAGTTGTGATTGTGATTGTATGATACTTGGTTATCTTAGTGTTGTTCGTCCAAGGCATTGGACGACTCTTAGTCCGGTTTCGTAAATGGTTTGGATTGAAAGACCCCCCGGCCGGGCAACCGGAAGGGAAACCGGCTCTCCTTCCAAATAGATTCCGAAGTTGGTTGAGAGCCTTTGTGTAACACCCCCATTTATTTAAGAGCCTTTAGCAAGACATTCTCAAATAAATAGAGCTGTTACCATCTCGGAATGTCCGAGATAGTGAATAGCAAAGTAACCAAACCAAAGCACTTTATATAAAAACTGGTTAAATTTAAACTTTTATTATTACAACTTACGTAACTCAAACCGAAGTACCAAAATACAAAAACCACTACAGCGGAAACATTAAATTACAAAGCTACATCATGATAGTCTGACTAAGTGGGCTAATCACTAGGTAGGCAAGTCAACATCCTCATGCTTCCCCATGAACTCCCAAAACAGCTAACTCGAGACCTGTCAAAATCTACTCCCCATTCCGGATCATCGTAGGTGTACACGAATACACTGTCAACCTCGCGGTTGAGTAGGATAACACAATAATAAATAATCCAACAATTATGATATGCAAATGCCATGATATGCTCGAGCTCAATCACAATCTCAATCTCAAACCCGGAACACCAATCATAACCCGAAACACCAAGCCATACCGAACCTCCCGGCAGACTATAATCGGTCGTCACCGAACACCAGCTCAATAGCTGATAAGACACCAGGCCTGGTCTGCAGAACCACCCTGGGCTTTATATCATAACAACATCTGATTCACATCTTTCTCAGTAACCAATGCATATGCCGTGCTCATGAATGCAACAATACTGTTAATCAATCATGCTATTAAATAATGAAATGCCCATGCCAATAACAATAATCATTACTCAATCCAACCAATATCATCACATCACATGTAAAATGTCAACCAAGATAATCATATTAAACCGAGATTGAGTAGGTATATCCTACCTTTCAGCTAGCAAGTCCAAAAGCAATCCGAGCAACCAAATGCAAGGTATCCGTCAACCAAAATCATCACCTTAACAAGTAGTAAAAATACAATCACTACTAATATCATAACTCGGTAAATATTAATAATTCACATATCTATCTCGCGATAAACTACTTAACGACTCGAGCTAATTATAATTAATTAGAATAACATAAATAAACCCAATTAAAATCCTTGTTGCGCACTTCAATTATTAGACAAACCGTCATTATACATAAAACAATTAAAATAAATAGACTTAGCTTTTAAAAACCCGTTCCCAAAAAATATACTTTAGATCGAAGTATGTGTATTAAATCTCGACTCAACATACAAACACAAGCACAACTAGCGTAAATTAATTTATATTATTTATTTAGTCGATTAATAAAATACCGTCACAAAACAATTTAATAAATTAATTAAACTAAATAACATAAACTAAACTAAACTAATTAAATTAACTTAACCATAAAATAAATAGTGACTACTACCACTAACTAATTAAATATGACTAAACCAAATAATTATAATTTAATTTAACGAAACTACTACTAACCTACTAAACTAATATCAACTAAAACCCCAACGTCATGGAGTGCACGACCCAGCAACAACACCCCCCATATCAAACGAAAAAGCCACCCTAAATCAAAACACCGCCACTACCCTAGCCACCCACAACCACCGCTAACGGTCCCAACCCCTCGCCTGCATCACCAACAACTCATTCCCTCTTCTGGCCACCACCGACAGCCCTCACAACCACCACAAACTCCTGCCCTATCCGCCTGTACAATAATACCGAAACCGCAATATGAGTTCTTGCTCTGGCAACTAGCACGCGAAATATCAACACCCACCGCCTAATACGCCTACCTATAACCGTCAGTCCCCGACAAACATGCCTCATCAACCACCAGCCCCCATCGTGGTTCCCACCACGTGAAACGCTTCTCCCATCCTCACATGACCTTTCGATAAACTCCCTGCCACAACCACTGGCCACCATGACACAACCATTGCACTCTCCTCGCCTTCACGACCTCCATCCTACTCACCAATTCCCGTAACTCCCTCGACAACCATAGCACTACCTACCCCTGTTTCGCGCATTGCTCCGGCACCCGTGCACGAACGACCACCCGCGGCCATTACAGCACCACCGGGGGTCCAATTAAATCTATCTGAGGTATATGGCATCCCCTCTAACCCAGGTCTACGATTAGCCCTAAACGGATACTAAAAAAAACGGTATACTCGAGAGAAAAGAATTGCAGTGAACCAAAAACTTACCCGAGATTAAAGACGATGAATATGGTTTATCCACCTTGAAATAATTACAATGATGAAGATGATATTATGCCTTAAAAATAATCAGCGAGGAAGGAGGTTGAAGGGTTGTGTAACTTGTGTATGCAGAAACCGTGAGTGAGGGGTGAACGTTTTAGGGTTTTGAATCCTATATGGATGTGAACGTCTGATGGTTTAGAGGAATTAAAAGAAAAAAAATAAAACAATTAAGTTGTTTTTTATCTAATTTAAATTATTTAATTTAATATTAGAAATACTAATTAATTAGTTACAAAATATAAATATCATTAGTACGGTATTATCTTGATCCATATAATATGAATTATAGAAATATTAAAATATTAGCAATTACATAAGAATATATAAAAATGAGATTTATATACAATTACAACTTCAATAAAATAGAAGTTAAATATAGATGAGAAATAAATATAAAATAGGAAATATATTTAATTATAAATATATTATTAAAATTAAGAAATACAAATGAAATGCCTTTTTACGAAATAATCATCAAATATAAAATGATTATGAAATAAAAAAAATAATCGTAGAAATACGATTTATAAAACAATAACAGTTTACGTAAAATACTTAGTAAACATTCCTTTTGAAATACGTGTATAAAACATGGTTTGACTGCCGTTGACTGAGGCTAACATACGGGGTATTACAGTCTTCCCTCCTTAAAAAGAACTTCGTCCTCGAAGTTCATCTCGCTACCCATCACCAAACCAAGGTCAACTGACGCCCTCTACCCTAGATCACTCCCCTTAGAAATGACATGTGTTACATCCCACCTCCCTTAAACCAAACTTCATCCCGAAGTTTAACAGCTGTGAACACACGATCTCAACCACACAACCAAACACGACACTCCTCCACTCTTCTGCACTGACTCCTTAAATCTTCTATGAAGACATTCTACTACTGTCTATCCTCCTTAAAAGAAACAGGCCAACAAGTAAATGCAAAAATATATACATAACTCGCATCATTGCACAAACTCAAAAGATACAACTATATAATACTTTCATGTATATACTGCTCAACTCATGTAATAATTATCACTGTGTTTCGAGATTTTCCTCCAATCCTATCCTCCTTAAACCTGGTTACGTCCCCGTAACTTCCATCACATTTATATATCACTAAACATCAATCATCACTATACATAAGGGCGAAGCGACATGATAGAAGATAATTAAGCACAACATACTACTCATTTCTCATTGCATCACAACTAAGTAGCAATCATGACCTACAGAGCACACATACTCGCTAAAAGCACTAAGTCACCGAAATCATACAACATGTGAACATCTGAGCACAACCGGAGTTGCCATCTAAATATTCACGTGGTCGCAAAACAATTGACAACATCCATTTACCAGTATAAAATTCCGAACTTATTACCAGATTGCATAACATGTACTACTTCTGTGATAAAAAAAAAACTGTGGTAACACGTAATAAACATACATAAATACACCTACTGTTAATCTATTATTACAAGAACTGATCAAAGTTAGCAACTAACAGTTATAAATAAACACGACTTTAAGCATGCAAAGGCTCGTATTCAGTCATTTATATACATGGTAATCACACGAGTATTGTAAAATAATGACTATATCACATTGTCATACATAGGCTTGTATATTTCGTTTCTACTTTTGCAAATAACATTTATATAAGATCATGAAATTCATTCACATTATCGTAACAACGAGACTATATTATCATATAATAAACTTTATATTCATTTCATAGGTCTACTACTCACGGTACTAATGCCATATCAGAATATTACATGATCACATTACAAAATTCATATTTGATTAAACTTTTATAACTTACCATTTCAACAATCACACATCATGCTGCACTTCCGAAAATCATAATTAATTAACCGCTTAGCCATTTTGTGAGCTATTATAGTTTTTAGAAAATATAATGAATTAACTAATTATAGGAAAAAGAATCAAAGACAAATCTTAAGGGAATTATTTATAACAAATTTTACAACTCAGTTGGTCTGAACAAAACTGTACAGCAATTAGACAGAAACTTGGGGCACCTTGCAAAAATTACTATTAAATAACGTCTCGTTAAGATTTTACGTGTCTTATCATTTTGAAAACGTAAATGCATATTCTAAACAGTGGAGTTGGAATTATGCGTAAATAATAAATACGTTTTAAATGATTTCTTTTTCAAGAATATGAGTCAAAATTGAATTGTGCAATAACAATCTGACCACTGTCGACTAAAATACTTATTTCTCTCAAAATATAACTCATATTAACATGAAACCAAAAGCATTAGGAGGCTAAATCAGAAGGTTATTATACATAAAATTTTCATATTCATATATGCAACAAATATTAAATGGCAGCACGTACAATCAAGGTAACATTCTGAAAATTTATTACAAACTTGGTTCCATTAAAATTTCACATTACCTCACATTATCACACTTAAACATGACCATTCTTTCTCCAAAACATGTTGACACATCTTTGTAGCCTTGAAATCACATTGTACCATATCAACATTTAGTCATTAAACGACATGAAAATTTTAGGTCCGAGCAACACGTAACTGTATGACATTCATGGCTTTGGGCAACAAATTCCGCATATCACTAGACATGAATTACTAAGACAAGTAGTAAAATAATAACAAGCATAAGTTTCAATTTCGACTACATTTTCATAGTAAGCCAAACATCAAATTTTTTGCAAGAATAAGGCATTCAAATAAGAATTGTATACACGAATAGAATAGCAACAAAAGCACAATTTTCGACGTTACACATCACACATTTCAGTCTACTAGCCTTAACACACAAGACTTACCTTGATTCCGCATCCAGCAACAAGTTTAGAACACATTCCAATTTACAGACATTCACGGTTTCTAACTACAAACAATAACGAATTCCTATGTAATCTAGTTCCTTTAAATTCTCACCTCTCTGTTTTCCCTTCCCAAGGTATTCCCAGTTCAAATCTGAGAGGGCCAGGGTACGAATTAGGCGCGCTTTCCTAACCGTACTAAGGGGCTCCTAACAGTTTCTACCTGGGGTTCATTTATTTAGACACATCCTAAGTTCATTAAATTCATTGGTTCAGGCCTAAGGAACGTTCGCTCTGATACCACTTTGTAACACCCCCATTTATTTAAGAGCCTTTAGCAAGACATTCTCAAATAAATAGAGCTGTTACCATCTCGGAATGTCCGAGATAGTGAATAGCAAAGTAACCAAACCAAAGCACTTTATATAAAAACTGGTTAAATTTAAACTTTTATTATTACAACTTACGTAACTCAAACCGAAGTACCAAAATACAAAAACCACTACAGCGGAAACATTAAATTACAAAGCTACATCATGATAGTCTGACTAAGTGGGCTAATCACTAGGTAGGCAAGTCAACATCCTCATGCTTCCCCATGAACTCCCAAAACAGCTAACTCGAGACCTGTCAAAATCTACTCCCCATTCCGGATCATCGTAGGTGTACACGAATACACTGTCAACCTCGCGGTTGAGTAGGATAACACAATAATAAATAATCCAACAATTATGATATGCAAATGCCATGATATGCTCGAGCTCAATCACAATCTCAATCTCAAACCCGGAACACCAATCATAACCCGAAACACCAAGCCATACCGAACCTCCCGGCAGACTATAATCGGTCGTCACCGAACACCAGCTCAATAGCTGATAAGACACCAGGCCTGGTCTGCAGAACCACCCTGGGCTTTATATCATAACAACATCTGATTCACATCTTTCTCAGTAACCAATGCATATGCCGTGCTCATGAATGCAACAATACTGTTAATCAATCATGCTATTAAATAATGAAATGCCCATGCCAATAACAATAATCATTACTCAATCCAACCAATATCATCACATCACATGTAAAATGTCAACCAAGATAATCATATTAAACCGAGATTGAGTAGGTATATCCTACCTTTCAGCTAGCAAGTCCAAAAGCAATCCGAGCAACCAAATGCAAGGTATCCGTCAACCAAAATCATCACCTTAACAAGTAGTAAAAATACAATCACTACTAATATCATAACTCGGTAAATATTAATAATTCACATATCTATCTCGCGATAAACTACTTAACGACTCGAGCTAATTATAATTAATTAGAATAACATAAATAAACCCAATTAAAATCCTTGTTGCGCACTTCAATTATTAGACAAACCGTCATTATACATAAAACAATTAAAATAAATAGACTTAGCTTTTAAAAACCCGTTCCCAAAAAATATACTTTAGATCGAAGTATGTGTATTAAATCTCGACTCAACATACAAACACAAGCACAACTAGCGTAAATTAATTTATATTATTTATTTAGTCGATTAATAAAATACCGTCACAAAACAATTTAATAAATTAATTAAACTAAATAACATAAACTAAACTAAACTAATTAAATTAACTTAACCATAAAATAAATAGTGACTACTACCACTAACTAATTAAATATGACTAAACCAAATAATTATAATTTAATTTAACGAAACTACTACTAACCTACTAAACTAATATCAACTAAAACCCCAACGTCATGGAGTGCACGACCCAGCAACAACACCCCCCATATCAAACGAAAAAGCCACCCTAAATCAAAACACCGCCACTACCCTAGCCACCCACAACCACCGCTAACGGTCCCAACCCCTCGCCTGCATCACCAACAACTCATTCCCTCTTCTGGCCACCACCGACAGCCCTCACAACCACCACAAACTCCTGCCCTATCCGCCTGTACAATAATACCGAAACCGCAATATGAGTTCTTGCTCCGGCAACTAGCACGCGAAACATCAACACCCACCGCCTAATACGCCTACCTATAACCGTCAGTCCCCGACAAACATGCCTCATCAACCACCAGCCCCCATCGTGGTTCCCACCACGTGAAACGCTTCTCCCATCCTCACATGACCTTTCGATAAACTCCCTGCCACCACCACTGGCCACCATGACACAACCATTGCACTCTCCTCGCCTTCACGACCTCCATCCTACTCACCAATTCCCGTAACTCCCTCGACAACCATAGCACTACCTACCCCTGTTTCGCGCATTGCTCCGGCACCCGTGCACGAACGACCACCCGCGGCCATTACAGCACCACCGGGGGTCCAATTAAATCTATCTGAGGTATATGGCATCCCCTCTAACCCAGGTCTACGATTAGCCCTAAACGGATACTAAAAAAAACGGTATACTCGAGAGAAAAGAATTGCAGTGAACCAAAAACTTACCCGAGATTAAAGACGATGAATATGGTTTATCCACCTTGAAATAATTACAATGATGAAGATGGTATTATGCCTTAAAAATAATCAGCGAGGAAGGAGGTTGAAGGGTTGTGTAACTTGTGTATGCAGAAACCGTGAGTGAGGGGTGAACGTTTTAGGGTTTTGAATCCTATATGGATGTGAACGTCTGATGGTTTAGAGGAATTAAAAGAAAAAAAATAAAACAATTAAGTTGTTTTTTATCTAATTTAAATTATTTAATTTAATATTAGAAATACAAATTAATTAGTTACAAAATATAAATATCATTAGTACGGTATTATTTTGATCCATATAATATGAATTATAGAAATATTAAAATATTAGCAATTACATAAGAATATATAAAAATGAGATTTATATACAATTACAACTTCAATAAAATAGAAGTTAAATATAGATGAGAAATAAATATAAAATAGGAAATATATTTAATTATAAATATATTATTAAAATTAGGAAATACAAATGAAATGCCTTTTTACGAAATAATCATCAAATATAAAATGATTATGAAATAAAAAAAATAATCGTAGAAATACGATTTATAAAACAATAACAGTTTACGTAAAATACTTAGTAAACATTCCTTTTGAAATACGTGTATAAAACATGGTTTGACTGCCGTTGACTGAGGCTAACATACGGGGTATTACACTTTGCATAGTATTGCATGATGTTATGAAAGATGAGTTATTGAGACTTGTATGCTTCACATGTTTTATATATGCTGGAGTATATTGTATGCTTATGTGTTGTGTGTCACTGACAATAGGTGGCTAGGAGCACTCTAGTCACTCCCCACTGACTGTGGCGCACATGTTTTATGTGTGTAGGTACATGAGGCTGTTTTGCAGGGGGTTACATTGAGGCTAGCGAGCGATGATCTTTCATCGTTGACTTTTACCTTATCGTGTAGCTAGACCTTAGACTTATGTTTTAGTATTTTGTGCCTGTAGGGATATGCTATCCCGGGCTGCTTTTGTATCGCACTTATAAACTTATTTATGTTTAATCTTTCGCATGTTTAGATTTCTAAAGCACCTCGCATGTTTAGTTTTGTTAAAAAGTTTTAATTCCGCTGCATTTTTTTGGTACTTTGTATGTTTTACTTCTCCGCTTTCGCGAGGGGTTTTACACTTAGGGTTTGGCTGCTTAGGGTTTAGATTTTATGACAAGTCGATGTATAGGGTAAGGGTCTAGGATGTCGATGTATGTACATTGTTTCTCATCCGTCAATCCGAGCCCATCAATTCTCTTATTCGACCCATAACTCATCTCGCGACACTTAAATATCTATGTCACGTTCTTAACCCGTAACTTAAAATAAACGACTACATAATTAATTGTACTAATTAATTTACGAAGTTTAGTATTAGTAAATAATAGTTGAATTAATTATAAGAATGTAAAATCATTAGCACTTACATAAGAATATATAAAATTAGGATTTAAATACAATTACGACTTAAATAATAATAAAAATAGAAATTAAGTATAAACGAGAAATAAATATAAAATAGGAAATACCTTTAATTATAAATATATTATTAAAATTAACAAATACGAATCAATCACCATTTTATGAAATAATCATCAAATAGCAAATGATTATGAAATACGAACTAATCATAGAAATACGATTTATAAAACAATAACGGTTTACGTGAAATACTTTATAAAGATTTCTTTTGAAAATACGTGTATAAAACATGGTTTGACTTCCGTTGACCGAGGCTAACATACGGGGTATTACACAATCCATAGGATACCATAGGTATATCTTTGATGTTCCGATTACATATCTAAGTATTCTCTTAACTGCAATCATGTGCGATTCTTTTGGTGCAGAATGAAATCTTGCACAAACACAGACACTAAACATAATATCTGGACAACTTGCTGTAAGATAAATAAGTGAGCCAATCATACTTCGGTAAGTTGTTTCATCTACAAACTTACCATCTTCGTCTATGGTTAACTTCTTATTTGTGACCATTAGAGTAGGCATTGCATCAGAGGTTTCCATGCCGAATTTCTTTAGTAACTCCTTGACGTATTTTTGTTGATGAACTTTGATTCCTTCTTTGGTTTGTTGTATTTGAAGTCCAAGGAAGAACTTTTGTTCTCCCATCATACTCATCTCGAATTCAGAGGTCATCAACTCAGAGAAGTACTTGCACAACTTTTTATTAGTTGAGCCAAAAATAATATCGTCAACATAGATCTGAGCGACTAGTAGATCTGAGGTCTTGCTCTTAAGAAATAAGGTTTTATCCACAGATCCTCTCTTGAATCCACTCTCCAATAGGAATTTTGATAAGCTGTCGTACCATGCTCTTGGTGCTTGTTTCAGGTCATAAAGAGCTTTGTCCAATTTGAATACATGATCCTTGAGTTTGTTGTCAGGAAATCTGGGAGGTTGTTCAACAAATACCTCCTCTTGGAGATAGCCATTAAGAAAGGCAGTCTTAACGTCCATCTGAAATAGCTTCATTCTCTTATGTGCTGCAAATGCAATAAGTAGTCTTATTGACTCAAGACGAGCAACAGGTGCAAAGGTTTCGTCATAATCGATCCCTTCCTGTTGGTTGTATCCTTGAACCACTAATCTGGCCTTATTTCGTACAATGATTCCAGTGTCATCTAATTTGTTTCTGAATACCCATCTCGTTCCAATGACAGATCTGTCCTTAGGTCGAGGAACAAGATGTCAAACTTTGTTTCTTTCAAATTGCTGGAGTTCTTCTTGCATGGAAACTATCCAGCCTGGTTCTGCAAGAGCTTCCTTGATATTTGAAGGTTCAATGGTGGATAGAAAGGAGTAAAATGAGCAAAAGTTATTTAAGCTCTTTCGAGTTTGAACTCCATCTATCAGACTTCCTATGACATTGTCCAAAGGATGAGAGCCCTTGTATCTCCAGTTCCTTGATTGATTATTTTCATCACCTGTACTTGACTCCGGATTTTGGCTTGTTCCCCCTGAATCCAAACCTGGGGTTATAGTAGGATCAGGTATAACTCTGACCTCTTCTCTTTGGTTTTGATTCAAAGTTATAGCTTCATTAGCTGTAACTCTGGGTTCCAAGTTTTTGGCTTGAGAGTTATCTACAGTATCATCAACTGTAGCTTCATCTCTCGCACCGTTTTCTCCCAAGTTAAGTTCATCATGAATTCTTTGAGGTTCACCTTCTTCAATTTCCATTTCAGGAGGAACTTCCCTTGACAACCTGAAATCAGGTTCGTCTAGGTTTTCCTCTACGTCCTGTAATGGCTTATCGAAGACTTTGTTTTCATCAAAGATAACATGAATACTCTCTTCTATGCATAAGGTACGTTTGTTAAAAACTTTGTAGGCTTTACTATGATCCGAATATCTTATAAAAATTGCTTCATCACTTCTAGGGTCGAATTTGCTTAATCTGTTTTTACCATTGTTGTGGACAAAGCATTTACTCCCAAAACCTGTTAAATGAGATATATTAGGTTTACGACCTCTAAGAAGTTCATACGGTGTCTTTTTAAGGATAGGTCTAATCATAGCACGGTTATGAATATAGCAAGCTGTACTAATAACCTCAGCCCAAAAGTTTCTAGGTAGACCACTACAAAAAAGCATTGTTCTAGCCATGTCTTCTAAGATTACATTTTGTTGTGGGGTTCTATGGGCCGAGAAGTTATGTCCAACACCGTTGGTCTTACAGAACTCAATAAAAGCATGATTGTCAACCTCAGTTCCATGGTCAGTACAGATTGTTACTAGGTTTGATTTATATTTGTTTTGGACAAGTTTCATGAGACTAACAAATTCATCGAATGTTTCGTCTTTAGAGTGGAGAAAGATTGGCCAAAAAATCAAGAGTAATCATCAACTAGAACGAAAACATACCTGGAACCTCCTATGCTTCTTACCTTCATAGGGCCACATATATCCATGTGTACTAGTTCAAGAGCTTGTTCTGTACTTACCACTCTTTTTGGCTTAAAAGATGACCTGACGTATTTACATCGTGCACATGTGTCACACTTCTTTTCTTGATCAAACTTGATCTTTGGGAGACCTTCGACCAAGTCCCATCTTTTCAGCTTACTTAGAATAGGTGAGCTAATATGACCAAATCTCTTGTGCCATCAACATGGATCGTCTAACGAAACTTTCATGCAAGAGAAAGAGTTAGTAGGTACTGTATTTAAATCAATCATATAAACGTTTTTCCTTCTATGACCTTCAAGGATTACTTTGCTAGTACCTTCCATAATTATACGACAAATATCTGCATGAAAAACAACTTTGTTTCCTTTGTCGCATAATTGAGATATACTTATTAAATTGTGTTTGAGACCACTTACCAGATATACATCATTTATAGCATGGGATGATGAAATACCGATCTTACCAATCCCTATAATGTTTCCTTTCTTATTATCACCGAAGGTAACTTTTCCTCCATCACAGGGTTCTAGGGATAAGAAAAGATTTACGTCGCCTGTCATATGTCTTGAGCATCCACTGTCGAGATACCATAAGTTATTTTCCTTAGCGACAAACTGCATATATAAATTCAAAGACAGGATTTATGTAATACCTCGAATATTTTTACAGCGTCTTTTGTTACGGTGTTATTTTATTAGGACGATGTGGGGACTGATTAGAGGTTTAATGGTTTGTTAACATATTAAATCACTTGAGTACACTTTTGCCACTCGTGGGGTTCGAACTTGAGACCTTGAGGCGGTTTGGGCCTCGTAGGTCATGCAAATTATCACAGCCCACGAGTTGTAATCCCTCAAGATACCACACATGTTTCACACCCCCAATCCTGCCGTCATATAAGAAGCACCATCGACAACCTGTTTTTAACCTATTCTAAACACAACCCATACCCTACTTCCACTGCCGTTACCACAAAGAAGGAAGGTAAGGAATTCACGGCCGTGTAGGGCTCTCTAACACCTCTCGATTTGAGCAGGAACCAGGTAAGGTCACCTCTATTGTCGGTCGTTCTTTGCTATCGTGGTCATACGTGTATCTTTGTGTTAAAATCGAAGGGGCTGTGAGTCATAGTATTCAGTTTGTGTTAGTATCTTTTGTCACGGGTAGTCAAGGGAGTCTGGTGGAGGTTGTTACGTCAGGTGTAGGTGTCTGGTGTGGGGAATAAAGCATGTATTCACCCTAAACTTGCAGGATTATAATGAAAAATACAGTTGTGTTTATAGTCACAAGATTAAAAAGAATAAGAAAAGAAGTACAACCTTTAGTCCTTGTGCGAAAGGCCTAAGAACATGAATTAACACAAATTCCCTCTTATAACTTGCACCCAAGACTTAGAATGAGACGTGGCCGCGTGTGTTAGAAATCCTCTCCAACTGCCTTGCATTATTGGGAGAGCTATTTAGGTTTTAGATGTGAGATCTGAGGTTTTGGGAGAAGAAAGCTCTCAAAACCCTAATTTTCTTGAGAATTATTTAGTCAGTGCAACAACAGTGTTTTGACATAAGGAGAAGTCTCCTCCTTATATACTACACTTGGCCGAAATATTTGAATAGGGTGAGGGTGGGCTTTCCACTCTTACCTTATTCTAATTCATGATTCGACCCATTTAGCTATAAGTTATTCGCGGGATTTTAATTATAAATCGTAACATGTTATCAGATATCAATACAGTCGATATATTAATAATGGTCTGACAAAATACGATATTGTATAATTACCCAAATTAATATAACAGTTTATATTAATTCGCGAATACAATATTTAATTAAATATATAACCGTTTATATTTAATTTACGAATTAAACATGTAATCCGTATTAGCTAAAATTATTTAATCCGTATTAAATAATAATCTCAACATCTTATTGACTAATTTAATAGTCAATACCTCTGACTAACTGTTTAGTCTTATCCGGCAAAATGTGACTGTATTTTCATACCTTCACATCTCTCAAACGTGTCCTATAGGGACCAGTTGATCACCGCCATCCGTATGACAATAACGTCAAACTTATCTAGCAAGCCAACCGTTATTGATAAACGTGGATCAACTGGTAATAATACAAAAGTATGCCCTTGTGATCCTTAAAGAGATTTAATAAGTCATTGTACTTAATTGTCAAGGACACCAGCCCCAACAATCTCCCACTTGTCCGTACAAGGGTATGTGCAATGTCGTTATCACACTACATGTGGAGGACACAAGCTCCAACAAACTCCCACTTGTCCGTACAAGTAGTGTAGGTGCGATAACCGAATCTCATATCCTTTTAAAATTTCTCCCACTCAATGTAAGACAATTTGCAAATCCGCATTCGCAAAGGTCGTATCTCACAAGCGATCTGTATCAAGAGTGGTTTCCCCGACTAGAGAGTAACTTAACTGATAAAACGAATCTGTATTCGAGCATGGCCATACATTTCAGTTACTACTCCTCGAGTGGCCCTGAGAAATGATAAAATCCTGATAAGGGTTTGGATATTTCCCTCAACTCGAATCCTGCCGATATCGCCCAGCATGAAATAACGCAGAAAAAATCCTCTTGGCCCCTGTTACGGTGACCGTGGGAAAGAAACCAAAGTTACCCAAAATCTGTATTAATCTCAAGAGACAGTTGAAGGTCAAAAGACTCGACTCTAAGGAACACTATGGAGGTCCTATCCACGATCAGGCACCCAATGTTATAAAAAATTTAGGACTCCATAACGTTGTCACGGGGTGTCCTACGAGATATCCGTATAACTCGCCTTTGTGATTGGTCAGTCATCCACGTGACTTATGGCTCGTTGAACCCACCATCAACCAACGTCACAAAATGATTACCTGAGTTATCAGCTCAAGCGGGTAATCAAGGACCAAAACGATGTAATGTTAATCAGTTCACTTTGTGGTGTTCAAAATTGGCGTACAATTCCACATGAGAAAAAAACATTTTATATCATAACAATATGGTTGAATAGAGTACACGAGAAAATGAATTATTACATGAATTCATAAAAGAGTACTACAACTTAGGAACACATCCAATTCCCATGGAATTAATCTGCCCTTCATGCTTATCACGTGGTAATGCTTTTGTGAGAGGATCAGCTATGTTGTCATCCGTAGCGATCTTATCAATAAAAATCTCCTTTTGCTCCACGTAATCTCTGATTAGATGAGCTTTCCGTTGTACATGCCTAGCCTTGTTGCTAGACTTATGCTCCTTAGCTTGGAAGATGGCACCGCTATTGTCACAATAAACGGTGATTGGGTCATTCGAACTAGGCACTACCGAGAGTCCTTGTAAGAATTGACGCATCCATATTGCTTCCTTAGCTGCTTCTGAGGCGGCATAGTACTCGGACTCAGTCGTAGAATCTGCTGTAACACTCTGTTTAGAACTTTTCCAGCTGACAGCAGCGCCATTAAGAGTAAAAACGAATCCAGACTGAGATTTCGAGTCATCTCGATCCGTTTGGAAGATAGCATCTGCGTAACCCGTGGCGCAGAGCGTTGAGTCGCCTCCGTAAGTCAATCCCCAATCTTTAGTCCTCCGTAGGTACTTAAGAATGTTTTTCACGGCCATCCAGTGTTGTTCACCTGGATGAGCTTGGAATCGACTTGTCACACTAAATGCATATGCAACGTCAGGACGTGTGCATATCATGGCATACATGATCGATCCTATTGCCGAGGCATAAGGAATCCGACTCATGCGCTCTTTCTCTTCCAATGACTTAGCTTCTTGAGTCTTGCTCAAGTGAAGCCCATGAGTCATAGGGAGGAACCCCTTCTTGGAGTTCGTCATGCTGAATCTCTCTATAATCTTATCTATGTAAGACTCCTGACTGAGAGACAACATCCGTCGTGATCTATCCCTGTAGATACGGATGCCCAAAATTCTTTGTGCCTTTCCCAGATCTTTCATCTGGAAATGGTTTTTCAACCATGCTTTAACCGAAGATAAGAGAGGTATGTCATTCCCAATCAAGAGTATGTCGTCGACATACAGTACTAGGAATACAATCTTGCTCCCACTCGACTTGATATAGAGACATGGTTCCTCGACTGATCGAATGAATCTATTCTCTTTTATCACTTGGTCGAAGCGATGATTCCAACTCCGCGATGCTTGCTTAAGTCCATAGATGGAACGCTTAAGCTTGCAAACCTTCTTAGGATGTTCTGGATCAATAAAACCCTCGGGTTGTACCATGTACAACTCTTCCTCCAAATAACCGTTTAAGAAGGCGGTTTTAACGTCCATTTGCCATATTTCATAATCGTGAAATGCGGCGATCGCTAAGATAATCCGAATGGAACGTAGCATGACTACGGGTGCAAAGATCTCATCGTAGTGCAAGCCTGGCACTTGGGTGAAACCTTTAGCAACTAGTCTAGCCTTATGGATATCTTGTTTACCTTCCACGGCATGCTTTATCTTGTAAAGCCATTTGCATTGAAGGGGACGTACCTTTGCAGGTATGTCCACAAGATCCCACACGTTGTTCTCATACATGGAGTCCATCTCGGATTGCATGGCTTCTAGCCATAGTTTTGAGTCAGAACTGGTCATGGCACCTTTATAGGTTGTGGGTTTATTACCCTCTAGGAGTAAGACGTCATCCATATCATGTTCCTCGACCATACCAATGTATCTGTCCGGAGGAATAGAGACTCTTCCCGACCTCCTAGGTTCCTCAGGAATATCTACCGCAACCTCGGTTGAAGGAACTGTTTCCTCCAATGGTTGCTCGGCAGTTGGTTCTTGAACCTCCGATAACTCGAAGGTTCTATTACTCGACTTGTTCGCGAGAAATTCTTTCTCTAAGAACGTCGCACTAGCCGCAACAAAAACACGTTGTTTGGTAGGCGAGTAGAAGTAATGACCAAAAGTTCCCTTTGGATAACCTATAAAGTATGTCTTGACCGATCGCGGGCCGAGCTTATCCTCGTGTCTCCACTTGACATAAGCCTCGCAGCCCCAAACCCGAATAAAGGACAAGTTAGGGACCGTTCCCTTCCATAATTCGTATGGAGTCTTGTCTACAGCTTTAGACGGACTTCGGTTAAGTATTAGAGCGGCCGACAAAAGAGCATAGCCCCACAATGAATCAGGCACGACGGTGTGACTCATCATGGATCGAACCATATCGAGTAGAGTTCGATTTCTCCGTTCGGACACACCATTTAATTGTGGTGTTCCAGGTGGAGTCAACTGTAGCACGATGCCACAGTCTTTAAGGTGTTGATCAAACTCGTGTGAAAGATACTCATCACCACGATCCGAACGTAGTGCTTTAATCTTTCTACCCAGCTGGTTCTGTACCCGATTCTGGTATTCTTTGAACTTGTCAAAGGATTCACTTTTATGTTTCATCAAGTAGACATAGCCATATCTACTCAAATCATCCGTGAAAGTGATCAAATACCTATAGCCTTCTCGTGCGTTGATCGACATAGGGCCACATACGTCCGTATGTATGAGTCCTAATAGGTCGGCAGCGCGCATTCCAACACCTTTGAAGGAAATACGAGTCATCTTACCGATGAGACATGATTCACACGTGCCATATGATTCGAAATCAAAGGGCGAGATAGCTCCATTCTGTATGAGCTGTTTCACGCGTTTCTCATTTATGTGTCCCATACGACAATGCCAAAAGTAAGTTTGATCTTTGTCACCTACCTTTAACCTTTTATTATTCACATGTAATATCTCGGTGGTTTGATCTAAAACATAAATTCCATTCATGGAAACTGCCTTGCCATAAATCATATTGTGTAAGGAGAAAATACAGCTATTATTCTCTATTACAAATGAAAAACCGAGTTTGTCAAGCGCAGAAACTGAAATAATGTTTTTGGACAAACAAGGAACATAATAACAGTTATATAAAGATAACTCGAATCCACTTGGAAGCTGGATCACGTATGTTCCCCTCGAGATTGCAGCAACACGTGCTCCATTCCCGACACGCAGGTCAACCTCACCCTTGATTAGGGGTTCTTGGTTTCGGAGGCCCTGCACATGATTACATAGATGAGAACCACAACCAGTATCTAGTACCCAAGTTCCGTAACTTGCATGGTTAATCTCAATCATGTGAATAAAAGAAGAAGAAGACATACCAACAGGAGTAACGCGACCTGCCTTAATGTCCTCACGATACACGGGGCATGAGCGCCTCCAATGCCCAGTCTTGTGGCAATGGTGACATTCCATGCTAGTATCCTTGCTCTTTCTTTTGCCCTGTGAGTTGCTTGACTCACCTGGCCCACTCTTAGTAAATCCTGACTTCTTAAACTTGGGCTTGCCTACTGTTAGGTCGCTCTGAGCTTTAGCTTTACCCTTACCCTTACCCTTACTGGAGATCATGAGAACATCTTGCTTCACGCTCCCACTTAATTTCAGATCCTTCTCGGTCTGTACGAGAAGGGAGTGGAGCTCCTGAGGAGTCTTCTTCATGTCATTCATGTAATAGTTGGCCCTAAAGAGGGCGAACCCATCATGAAGTGAATGAAGCATTCGATCAACGATTATGTTCTCACTGATCTTGTAGTTTAGGGCCTCCAGTTTCTCGATATTCTCAATCATGTGAAGAATATGTGGGCTAACAGCTTGGCCCTTCTGGAGTTTCGCCTCAAAGAAGCGACAGGTATGCTCATAAGAAACGATTCTCGGAGCCTTTGAGAATTCGTTAGTAAGCTTGGTGAAAATCTTGTTTGCACCATGGGCTATGAAGCGTCTTTGCAAATTGGATTCCATTGCATAGATGAGTACGTTCTTTATCGCACCCGCTTCCATGACGAAGTTGCTATGAGCGCGAACTTCGTTAGCTCTAGCTCCAGTTCCTGGGTGTGGCGGAATGGGCTCAGTTAAGTACTTGAGCTTTCCGTCAGCAATGGCAGCATTCCGTAGTGCTGCCTCCCAGTCAGAGAAGTTTGACCCATCATTCCTCAGTCTTGTGGACTGATTCATGGAGTCCATGAAGGCTTTTAGCCAGGATTCACGTGCTAGCTTGGCACTTGGCATTGGGTCTTCACCAGCCATTTAGTTATACAGCAGTTTAATTGAACGTGTTCTAGACTGAAAAGAAGATAAAACAAAACCATATAAGCAACTCATTGTTGTGATTTAAGTCTATATTAAATTGAATTTAAACTCGTAGACTCATGCATTTATATAATTGATCTCCCTCAAGAATTATATAAACGATCCCAAGACTCAATTTCCGTATATTGATAAGCCCACAGTTTGGCTAATTCCACCGTTGGAACTCTTGGTCGATAGATTTCTGTATATCCTATCTATTAGTCCATCTCAGTCACTAGATAGTATCGAGTGACCATGATGTTGAGATAAAATAAATCATCTGTTCCCACTTACCCGACGTAGAAGGGGTCATATTATGCCTACCGACGAAGAAGGGATTCATGGGAGGCTGATTTATAAAGACTAGTCTCAATTTTTGGTTATACGAGGAAGACCCCATCAACTTTTATTTATTCATATTAAGTGAACTAATATCTAGCAAATGCGTGAATGAATTAAATAAAGTGATGGCTTTTCAAATGACATGTGACATCTGTATTGTCACAGAAAACTAACGCGTAACCTCTACATGAGTCAGTTTTCAGGCATGATATAGGTGGTTTGGTTTAGGCGGAATATGATGCAAGCTATTATCGATGAATGCATAAAAATTAAATGCTATAAACGTAAATAAAAAGTCCTAGTGTGGCCTATCCTACCAAAATAAACATAAAACAACTTGAAATCCACCGTTGGACCCTAGAAGCTTGTCTTGATGTTCCATCTTGGTCCTTGCAGCGGGAGTGAGCATCCGGTCTCCGTCTTGTCTTTGGTCTTCACAAAATTACTAATTTAAATTACAAAAGTAGTCCTAGATACATTCTAATTTAAATACAAAAGTAATTACATGGCAAAAACCCAAAACGGAGATTCAAGATCTCAAGATTACAAGCAAGACTGTGTCCCATCATTACGGTGACACAATCTTCTAAGGCCACACTAAGTTACAACCGTTTGCAAAATTAAATACGTTATTGAAAGCATTCATTAGACATTCAACAAGACGATAAATAAAATGCATCAACTAAATTAAAATTCATACATGGCATAATACTGTTATTATGATTAACAAATTTTTACCAAACCACCTTTTAGGATTAAAATTATGTGATTATACCGTTTTAACCACTTTAATTTTAATAAGTTTATAATCCTATTATTTTAAACCGTTTTAAAATAATATGTATCAAACGAGGGTGAACCGTTTCACAAAATTAATAATATACTATTTCCGTATATAGTATATTACTAAAGGCCATGTGAAAATAAAACATGTCATTTTCTGAAAAAAAAAAAAAAACGAGTCTGTTACAGGGGTGGTCTACCGACCTAAAAAACAGGTCTACCGACCACCTGACGAAAAAAAAAAAATTTTTATTTTTATTTTTTTTTTTTTTAAACAGAATGGTCGACCGACCCGAAAAACAGGTCGACCGACCACAAAACACGAAACCGAGTTTCTGAACACGATTTCTCACAAAAGATAAACTATCGAAACAGAAAAACACGCAGGAGGCAGTCGACCGACCGCAACGGGGGGTCGATCGACCGACTTAGCGGCAGAAGACGATTTTTCAGGTTTTAAAACTTACGAAAAACACAAAGGTAAAATTTTCATGGCCTCGCTCTGATACCACTTGTGGGGAATAAAGCATGTATTCACCCTAAACTTGCAGGATTATAATGAAAAATACAGTTGTGTTTATAGTCATAAGATTAAAAAGAATAAGAAAAGAAGTACAACCTTTAGTCCTTGTGCGAAAGGCCTAAGAACAGGAATTAACACAAATTCCCTCCTATAACTTGCACCCAAGACATAGAATGAGACGTGGCCGCGTGTGCTAGAAATCCTCTCCAACTGCCTTGCAATATTGGGAGAGCTATTTAGGTTTTAGATGTGAGATCTGAGGTTTTGGGAGAAGAAAGCTCTCAAAACCCTAATTTTCTTGAGAATTATTTAGTCAGTGCAACAACAGTGTTTTGACATAAGGAGAAGTCTCCTCCTTATATACTACACTTGGCCGAAATATTTGAATAGGGTGAGGGTGGGCTTTCCACTCTTACCTTATTCTAATTCATGATTCGACCCATTTAGCTATAATTTATTCGCGGGATTTTAATTATAAATCGTAACATGTTATCAGATATCAATACAGTCGATATATTAATAATGGTCTGACAAAATACGATATTGTATAATTACCCAAATTAATATAACAGTTTATATTAATTCGCGAATACAATATTTAATTAAATATATAACCGTTTATATTTAATTTACGAATTAAACATGTAATCCGTATTAGCTAAAATTATTTAATCCGTATTAAATAATAATCTCAACATCTTATTGACTAATTTAATAGTCAATACCTCTGACTAACTGTTTAGTCTTATCCGGCAAAATGTGACTGTATTTTCATACCTTCACATCTCTCAAACGTGTCCTATAGGTGTGACGTATAGGGACCAGTTGATCACCGCCATCCGTATGACAATAACGTCAAACTTATCTAGCAAGCCAACCGTTATTGATAAACGTGGATCAACTGGTAATAATACAAAAGTATGCCCTTGTGATCCTTAAAGAGATTTAATAAGTCATTGTACTTAATTGTCAAGGACACCAGCCCCAACAATCTCCCACTTGTCCGTACAAGGGTATGTGCAATGACGTTATCACACTACATGTGGAGGACACAAGCTCGAACATCTGGGTATGCGTATACCGGCGGGTCCGTCTCTGTTGTTGCCTCTGTTTCTTTAACGTATGTACAGGGGGAGTATTGGGGGTGGTACCACCGTTGACTCGGGGGAGGTCGACATGGTGGTACCACCGTGGTTATGAGTCCTGGGTCAGAAGGTGTTGGGTGGTGGTTATGGCGTGATGTCGGCATTCGTAGCAGTGGCGGCAGGGGGGTCCTTTTTGAGGCGGCTGGAGTGTTTTGGTAAGGAACGAGACCTGGGTTGGGTCTGGTTCATCTTGTCGACGACCATCGAAGTGGTGCGGTGATTTCGTGGGTATGGCTGCTGGTCGGAGGTATAGGGTAGGTAGTCTCTGGTGGTCGGGGGTGGTGTCGCACGGTGGAGATGGTTCGTATTCGTGAATGGTACGTTGCGTTTTGCGGGGGTTAGTGCGTGTCTTAATATTTTTGGGACTTTGTGTTAGTGCGTGTTTAGTATGTGGGATACAAGGATTATTATTATTATCTTTTATTATTATTATTATTTTTATTAGTATTGTTATTATTATTATTACTAATAGTATAATTGTTATCATTATTGCTTTGTTATTTAAGGTACCTACCTACTATATATATAGAAAATTACTATTTTAAGTAATGTTGTTTTTAAAAGAAACTTTCCTTATTAGGATATAGCTATAAATAGGATGCGTACTAACATTACGGGTTTTAGGGAGTCTTATTAATTATATAATATATGTCTAGGTGGAGGTTTCCGCGTGGAACACTTTTAGTAGCTGTTGCGCAATTATTGTTATCTTCCGCAGTTTCGAGGTAGGGGAATATTTATGCCTGTGGTTGTTAATTGACATGAGGATACTTATTGTATGAATTATATATTGAACTGTGGAAACATTATGATTGATTGTTATTATTGATTATTGTGGAGAATGGAGGTTGCGAATTGGGTCTTGTGATAAGGGTCTTCTGACAAGGGACTTGTGATATGGCCATGAGAGGTGTGGAGTGTTGGAGGTGAAGTGGAGAAATGAACGATGTGGGGACGGAGGAGAATCGTATTGTGTTATTTCATGTCTTTATTATATTACCTACTCAACCATGTGTTGACCCTGTTTGTTTGTATGTCTCTGTGTTGATCCAATTTATTAGGGAGCAGTATGACAGGTTTAGACTCATGGGAGCCGGAAGGGAAGAGAGGCTATGGATCAGACCGTCTAGTTTTAGCCCACGTTGTTTAGTCGTTCACTTATCTTGACTTGTAGTTTTCTTACGGGACAGTTGTAATGTTTTGAGACTTCTTGTGTTATCATTTAAATCATTTAATAAAGTACTGCGTTTCTTCCCTGTGATTATCTACTGCCTCGGTATTCCGAGATGGTAACACCCTTTATTATTTGGGGAGTCCTAGATCAGGCCCCTAAATAAATGGGGGTGTTACAAAGTGGTATCAGAGTGAACGATCCTCAGGCCTAACCTAATGAACCCAATGAATGTAGGAAGAGTCTAAATAAAATGAACCCCGGGATAAAACTGTTAGGAGCACGCTAAAGGGGAAGTATGAGTCTGGGGCCCCCTCACACTAAACCATAGGCCCTCTCAGTTTTACCCGGAAACCCTAAGTGCACACGAGCAAAATGGGTAAAATAAAGAGGAATGAAGGATGGTAGTAAAGCATGATATATGATGTTATTAGCATGAAAGAAAGAGTATGAGCATGAAAGCTTGTGTGTTTTTGAATACATAAGTATAATGATATGAATGCAATAGATAAACGGTATTATGTTAATAATTATTTCATGTCTAGTGATATGCGGTTATGTGATCCCTGAGCCATGTTGTAGATAAGTATTGTTAAGGCATGTTAGATTGCATACGAATTCCGATGTTTAAGGAATATAATCCTAACCTAAGTGAATACCCTTGAGTAAACCAGGACTCACTCCTTTTCTTGTATGTCTTAGAATGCCTCCAAGAAGGAATAACGTAGCTAACATCACCCAAGAGGAGTTAGACCGACTGATAGCTGAGAATGAGGCCTTCAAAGCCAAACGCATGGACTCAGCAAAGATGAGGACCATCATTGCAAGGCACAACCCTACTCAATTCACCAGGGAGGGAGAGCCTCACTTACTCGGGGAATGGTGTCGAGAGTTCAGCAACTTGTTCGAACTGATAGACTGCCCGGAGGAGCTGCGGGTGGATCAAGTTGCACAATATTTGAGGGGGATGGCTGGTGATTGGTGGACTGGAAATAAGGGAGAGATTCGAGAAGCTGCTGTCGAGGATGGGATCAATCACGTGGAATGGGTCGCATTCAAGAGAATCTTGTTCGAAGTTTTCCTACACGAGTTTCAAAAGAGCAAGTTAAGAGTAGAATTTGAACTTTTCCGTATGACTGATGAGATGTCGGTGGAGGTATACTATAGGAAGTTTCTGCAGCTGCTGAGCCATGTGGGAGAAATAGGGATGGATGAGGCAATGCTTGCCATGAAATTCGAGAGGGGGCTAACCATTGCGGTCAAGAAGAGACTTATTGCAGCACCGCCCACCACAGTCCGTGACATCTACTTGCGGGCTGGGGCAGCTGAGAGACTAGCTGATATGATCAAGGAGGAAAAGAAGACGAGGAGTGATAAGAGGAAGACGGAGGCCTTGAGTGAAAACTCTGGGTCGAAAAAGCAGAATTCCAACAGGTACAGTGGCTACTTTTACCACAGTACCTCAGCAAGTGCAAAGAACCAGAGTAGTGGTAACTATAGGAGTGGGGGTACGGGAACCAGTTCCGTGGGTATAGTGTGCTATGGATGTGGGAAGACGGGGCATAAGCAAGCTGTGTGTCGATCCTCAGGTGGAAATCAATCTGGGGGTTACCGTACTCCAACTTCGGGCTACAGTGGGTCCCGCATGAATACTGCAGGCAATGGAGGTTATCACACTCCTACGCCAGGCTATGGGGGAAATTTGAGGTCTGGTACTAGCAACAACTACCAGAGGAGCTATAACAACTATCAAAACCGTTTCCACCAAAACCAGTACAACGGGAGTGGTACTAACCAGAAGACCGCAGCTGAAGGCAATCAACAGTCAGGAGCAGCCACTACTAGCCAGAGTGGAGTGAAGACCAGTGGCAAACTCTTTGCCATGGAGAAGCAGGTTGCCAAGGATGATGCCCATGTCGTGACTGGTACCTTTCTTGTGAATCTTAAACCTACTTTTGTACTCTTTGATTGCGGCGCTACCCATTCTTTTGTGTCTAGGGAACATGCTAGGGTGTTAGAACTTGATATCTATGATTGGGTTGAGGATTCCGTAACAATACCATCTGGGGAGTCGGTGTCATGTAATAGAGTCTTTCGGAGTGTGCCTATCAAGATTGGGGAAGTGGTTTTTCATTGCGACCTTATCGAGTTTCCTTTGGGGGACATTGAAGTAATCCTGGGAATGGATTGGTTGGGGAAATATCGAGCTTTCATAGACTGTTACCAAAACAAAATATCTATGAGAGGACCTAAGGGAGTGAGAGTGACCTATAGGGGATTCGTGGTTAAACCTAAGGTCAAGTTCATATCAGTTAATACCCTTAAGTCGAGTCTGCGGAAAGGGGACAATTTAATCTTGTGTCAAATGTGGAATTGTGAGGCGGAGACTCCGGGTGTTAGCGAGATACCGGTAGTGAGGGAGTTTGAGGGAGTGTTCCGGGATGATGTGTCAGGACTGCCACCTAGGAGAGAGGTCGACTTCTCTATCGATCTCAAACCAGGTGCAGGACCAATATCGAAATCACCTTACCGTATGGGACCAAAAGAGATGGGAGAATTGAAAAAGCAACTAGATGAATTGGCTGAGAAGGGATTCATCCGACCTAGTGTGTCACCCTGGGGAGCACCGGTACTTTTTGTAAAAAAGAAGGACGGGAGTCTGCGACTTTGCGTTGACTATCGAGAGCTGAACAATGTGACTATCAAGAACCGCTACCCCTTGTCTAGAATTGATGATTTATTCGATCAGTTCAGTGGAGTCGGGGTCTTTTCGAAAATTGATCTAAGGTCGGTTTATCACCAATTGAGAATTAAAGATGAGGATATTCCCAAGACCGCATTCTGAACAAGGTACGGCCACTACGAATTTGTGGTTATGTCGTTTGGGTTGACTAATGCACCAGCAGTGTTCATGGATTTGATGAATCGGGTATTCAGTCCGTACCTAGATAAGTTCGCGGTTGTGTTGATCGACGACATCTTAGTATATTCCAAGAATCAAGAAGAGCATGAAGAACATCTGAGAACCGTGTTGAAGACTCTGGAGGAGAATGGGTTGTATGCAAAGCTGAGTAAGTGCGAGTTCTTGTTGGAGAAGGTTGCTTTCTTGGGTCATGTAATTTCCAAGGAGGGGGTGTCTGTGCACCCTAGTAAGATTGAGGCGGTAACCAGATGGCAAAGCCCGAAGAATGTGGGAGAAATCCGAAGCTTTTTGGGATTGGCTGGGTATTACTGGAGGTTTGTAAAAGATTTCTCAAAGTTAGCCAAGCCTTTGACATCGTTAATGAGAAAGGAGAATCGCTTCATTTCGGATGAGAGTTGTGAGAAGGCGTTCTTAACTCTGAAGGAACGTCTGACAACAGCTCCTATCCTTGCCTTGCCAGATGGAAGTGATAAGTTTGAATTATATACGGACGCTTCGAAGCATGGGCTAGGATGTGTGCTAATGCAGAACGAGAGAGTGATAGTTTATGCTTCCCGGCAGTTGAAGACCTACGAAGAGAATTATCCTACCCATGACTTGGAGTTGGGGGATGTGGTTTTTGCACTGAAACTGTGGCGCCATTATCTGTACGGGGCCACATTAAAGGTTTTCTGACCACAAAAGCTTAAAGTACATCTACACCCAGCGGAAGTTGAATATAAGGCAAAGGAGGTGGATAGAGCTGATTGGTGACTACGATATGCAGATTGTCTATCATGAGGAAAAGGCCAACGTGGTTGCTGATGCCTTGAGTAGGAAGTCTGTTCATGCTTTGAGTAGTGCCAGATCGAGGGTAAGATTGCACAGTGAGTTGGGAGAAATGGGAATTTACATGATACGGAAAGGGGATACTCTGAGTGATCTGACAGTCGAGCCAGAATTGTATGGAGAAATCAGGGAATTACAAAAAGGAGACTTGAGGATCCAGAAGTGGCGAGGAATGATCAAGGGAAGTAATAATGAGACCGAGTCCAAATTCAGTGTCCATTCTGATGATAGCTTGAGATTCAGTGGGAGATGGTGTGTTCCAGATAATGATGAATTGAAAAAGAAAATCTTAACTGAAGCTCATGCTATGCCGTACTCCGTTCATCCAGGGGGCGATAAATTATACAAAGATCTCAAGAAGACCTTCTGGTGGCCCAATATGAAAAAGGATGTTGCCGAATTCGTGTCACGGTGTTTGACGTGTCAGAGGGTAAAAGGTGAGCATAAGAGACCTCAAGGAAAGATCCAGCCACTGGATGTACTTGAATGGAAATGGGAGAATATTTCTATGGACTTCATCGTGGGGTTGCCTCGAACGCAGAGGGGCAACAACATGATCTGGGTAATCGTGGATAGACTGACCAAGTCCGCTCACTTTATTCCAGTGAAAGATACCTGGAGTAAGGCTGAGCTGGCAAAGTCATATGTGCAGAATGTAGTCAAGTTGCATGGCATTCCCAAGGATATTGTTTCTGATCGTGACTCGAGATTTATTTCTCGATTTTGGCAAGAGCTGCAGGCCGCGTTGGGCACACAATTAAAGATGAGTACCGCTTTTCACCCAGCTACAGATGGTCAGACGGAAAGGACCATCCAGACTTTGGAAGATATGTGGAGAGCATGTGTGCTGGAGTTCGGGGGATTATGGGAAGAACGGTTGGGGCTGATAGAGTTCTCATATAATAATAGCTACCATGCTAGCATTGGCATGGCTCCTTTTGAGGCATTGTATGGGAGGAAGTGTCCGAGTCCTGTATGTTGGGATGATCGCGCTGATGCTGTGGTTCTAGGTCCCGAAATGATTCAGGAAATGGTTGAGCAAGTCCAGATAATCAGACAGAAAATGAGGGCTGCCCAGGATAGACAGAAGAGTTACGCAGATCTCAAGAGGGGTGACATTTCTTTTGAGGCAGGCGAGAAGGTACTACTAAAGGTATGTCCAATGAAGGGTGTAATGAGGTTCGGGAAGCGAGATAAATTAAGTAAAAAGTTTATTGGACCATTTGAGATTTTGGACAAGGTTGGGGAGGTGGCGTATCGGTTAGCTTTACCTCCAGCCCTATCCAAGGTCCATAATGTGTTCCATGTATCCCAATTGAGGAAGTATGTGAGTGATCCCTCGCATGTTTTGAGCCACGAGGTAATCGAGGTGGATGAGCAACTTACCTATGTTGAGATTCCAAAAGGGATTCTGGATAGAAAGATTAGAAAGACTAGGAATGGAGAGACAGCGTTAGTAAAGGTCTTATGGACTAATCACAACATGGAGGAAGATACTTGGGAGGCTGAGGCGTCCATGAGGGAGCGTTACCCGCATTTGTTTGACTGAGGTAAGTTACGAGGACGTAACTCTTTTACGGAGGGTAGAATGTAACATTTCATTTTTCGTACTTTGCCATGTTTGATTTTATTTAATTTACATATGATGTTGAGTTTGCTTCGGGGTAAGTATGGGTGAACTTCGGGACGAAGTTCATTTTAAGGGGGGAAGACTGTAATACCTCGAATATTTTTACGGCGTCTTTTGTTACGGTGTTATTTTATTAGGACGATGTGGGGACTAATTAGAGGTTTAATGGTTTGTTAACATATTAAATCACTTGAGTACACTTTTGTCACTCGTGGGGTTCGAACTTGAGACCTTGGGGGCGGTTTGGGCCTCGTAGGTCGTGCAAATGATCACAGCCCACGAGTTGTAATCCCTCAATATACCACACATGTTTCACAACCCCAATCCTGCCGTCATATAAGAAGCACCATCGACAACCTGTTTTTAACCTATTCTAAACAAAACCCATACCCTAATTCCACTGCGGTTACCACAAAGAATGAAGGGAAGGAATTCACGGCCGTGTAGAGGTCTCTAACACCTCTCGATTTGAGCAGGAACCAGGTAAGGTCACCTCTATTGTCGGTCGTTCTTTGCTATCGTGTCCCTGCGTGTATCTTTGTGTTAATATCTAAGGGGCTGTGAGTCATAGTCTTAAGTTTGTGTTAGTATCTTTTGTCACAGGTAGTCAAGGGAGTCTGGTGGAGGTTGTTACGGCAGGTGTAGGTGTCTGGGTATGCGTATACCGGCGCGTCCGTCTCCGTTGCTGCCTCTGTTTCTTTAACGTATGTACAAGGGGAGTATTGGGGGTGGTACCACCGTTGACTCGGGGGAGGTCGACACGGTGGTACCACCGTGGTTATGAGTCCTGGGTCAGAAGGTGTTGGGTGGTGGTTATGGCGTGATGTCGGCAGTCGTAGCAGTGGCGGCAGGGGAGTCCTTTTAGCGGCGGCTGAAGTGTTTTGGTAAGGAACCAGACCTGGGTTGGGTCTGGTTCATCTTGTCGGCGACCATCGAAGTGGTGCGGTGGTGTCGTGGGTATGGCTGCTGGTTGGAGATATAGGGTAGGTAGTCTCTGGTGGTCGGGGGTGGTGTCGCACGGTGGAGATGGTTCGTATTCGTTAATGGTACGTGGGGTTTTGCGGGGGTTAGTGCATGTCTTAATATTTTTGGGACTTTGATTATTATTATTATCTTTTATTATTATTATTATTATTTTTATTAGTATTGTTATTATTATTATTACTAATAGTATAATTGTTATCATTGTTGCTTTGTTATTTAAGGTAGCTACCTACTACATATATAGAAAGTTACTATTTTAAGTAATGTTTTTAAAAGAAACTTTCCTTATTAGGATATTGCTATAAATAGGATGCGTACTTACATTACGGGTTTTAGGGAGTCTAATTAATTATATAATATATGTCTAGGTGGACGTTTCCGCGTGGAACACTTTTAGTAGCTGTTGCGCACTTGCTGTTATCTTCCGCAGTTTCGAGGTAGGGGAATATTTATGCCCGTGGTTGTAAATTGACATGAGGATACTTATTGTATGAATTATATATTGAACTGTGGAAACATTATGATTGATTGTTATTATTGATTATTGTGGAGAACGGAGGTTGCGAATTGGGTCTTGTGATAAGGGTCTTGTGACAAGGGACTTGTGATATGGCCATGAGAGGTGTGGAGTGTTGGAGGTGAAGTGGAGAAATGAATGATGTGGGGACGGAGGAGAATCGTATTGTGTTATTTCATGTCTTTATTATATTACCTACTCAACCATGTGTTGACCCTGTTTGTTTGTATGTGTCTGTGTTGATCCAATTTATTGGGGAGCAGTATGACAGGTTTAGACTCATGGGAGCCGGAAGGGAAGAGAGGCTATGGATTAGACCGTCTAGTTTTAGCCCACGTTGTTTAGTCGTTCACTTATCTTGACTTGTAGTTTTCTTACGGGACAGTTGTAATGTTTTGAGACTTCTTGTGTTATCATTTAAATCATTTAATAAATTACTGCGTTTCATCCCTGTGATTATCTACTGCCTCGGTATTCCGAGATGGTAACACCCTTGATTATTTGGGGAGTCCTAGACCAGGCCCCTAAATAAATGGGGGTGTTACAATTTATGTACCCAAGCACACTTAGGTCCTTTGTCGTTAGTAATCATAATTACATCTTCCTTTTTCACCAAGACTTGTCTTACATAAGTTTTCCTATAATGGTAGTAGTTGGGTTTTGATGTTTTTGTATATGTTTTAGTTTGAACTTTTGGTGACCATTTTTTGTGTGTCGTTGGTTGAGGAGTTTGTCTGGTTCTCTTTTTCTTTTCTTCGTAATCAAATGTCATGTCATAGAACCATCTATGGTCGATATTTCTTTCCTCAGTTTTATCGTCATCATTACCAAAGACAGAGATAGTGTCGTTTGGTATACCTAAGGATTAAACAAACTTAACTCCGGTTTTAAAATCTTGTGCGTGCTTTACACAGTTTTCTCGGAGGTGACCAGTATGACCACAATAAGTGAATATTAAATACTTAGGTAAATCGACATATTTTCTTCTTCTAAAGTCTCGGTCTGTTGGGCTTTGTTTGCACTTTGAGTGATCCCTTCTTCCATAACACTCGTGACCTAATCCCATCTTCATGTTATTGTCGGATTGTTCAGTCAGGAAGTTTAGAACGTTAGTGCTTCCTTCCCATTTATCATGAACTTTCCGAGCATGAAGAAGGAGGTCTTTTAAGGAGTTTATTTCCTTTTTACATTCACTATGGTCAATGTTACTAGACTCTTTTAGGTTTTGAATGTCTTTATGAAGATCTGAAACTATCTTGGCATGTTCTTTCTTGACTCTAGATAGATTGAACTCTAGATCCATAATTTTGCTTTCGAGGATCTCAACTTCTTCTAGATGAGTCTCATCTTCGACCATAATCGAAGATTTGGACTTTAGAAGCTCATTAGCCTTTCTCAAATCTGAAGTTATAGCTTCATTAGCTATAACTTTGGATTGAAGCTCTTTGATGTTGAGTTTTAGTTTTGAGGTTATAGCTTCATTAGCTATAACTTTAGACTCAAGAACCTTTTTCTCAGACATAACTGTTTCCATCTTAGCATTGGTTTCAATGCTTATTTTGGATTTGAGTTTCTTAGCTTTGGCTTTCAGAAGTTGATTGTAATAATCCGACCCACCACGGTCGTAACACATCCCCAATAAGATGGGTGCACACTTTTGGGCCCATTATTTGTCCTCGCTTAAGCCCAAAAGCACAAGGCCTTGTTACTAAGTGGTGGGTGGAAGCTATTATAAACATATCACAAGCCTCACATTCTACCAATGTGGGATAAATCTCCACACAATCTCATCTCATACTCTTGGGGTGTTACAAACTCCCCCACTTAAAGAACACAACGTCCTCGTTGTGCCTCAAGCCTGACCACAAACAGGGCCAGAATCCTCCCCCGCTAGGTGTGTGACCCGGGTACTCCCGACCACGGGATCACCACACGGTCACAGGGTCGCTCTAATACCATTTGTAACAACCCGACCCACCACGGTCGTAACTGTAAAACCCCTCGCGAAAGCGGAAATATAAACACATAAAAGTACCAAAATTGCAGCGGAATTAAAACTTTTTAAACAACTAAACAACATGCGAGAAGTCTTAGACTGAAACGTAAACTGAAACTGAAACCAAATAGATAAGTAACAGTTCTAAGTATTGAAATGAAATCTATACACAGCCTGGGATGGAACATCCCTACAGGCACCAAAACGAATGTAACAAACTACGAGTCCAGCTAAACGACATAAGGTAAGTCATGATGAACGGATCATCGCTCGCTAGCTCTCGTGAACCCCGATCTCCAATCCTGCATGTACCTACATACATGAAAACATGTACGCCACAATCAGTGGGGAGTGACTAGAGTTCTCCTAGCCACCTTTTGTGACAACACGTAACACATAAAACAATACAGAATACTCCAACATATATCAACATGTGAAGCATAAACATCTCATCATCTGATCTCTTACTATCATGCGATTACAGTGCACGGCTCTCAACCAACTTCATAAACAATTAGGAAGGAGAGCCGGTTTCCCTACTGGTTACCCAGTCGGGGGGTCTTTCAGTCCAACTATTTATGAAACCGAACTAAGAGTCACCCAATGCCTTGGATGATCAAACCATAACTCAAACAGATATACATTTACACATCATTAACAATATCCATATCTGACACGTACCAACTCAAGGCAAGCAGATAAATTCAGCAAGTAAAAGGTTCAGCGGTCAACTTAAGACATAACCTAATACCAAAACGTTCAGCAAGTGAAAAGGTTCAGCGGTCAACTTAAGACATAACCTAACACCAAACATTCAGCAAGCAAGGACTCAGAGGCCAACTTAAGGCATGGACCTGCCAATCAGCAAGACACTAGACTCAGCGGCCAACTTAACGCATAGACTAGCATCCAAAAGTAAAGGACTCAGAGGCCAGCTTAAGGCATGTCCCTTCACCGCATCACAAAGTACTAAACTCAGAGGCCAGCTTAAGGCATGTTCTAGCACCAAACTGTTAGGTTTAACTAGTTGCTCATAAACTAATTTAGTCATACTAATAAAACCTTTAATTAACTTTTAATTAACAAAATAATAAACTTGTTTATTAGATCTTATGCATGCTACTAAATGCGGAAATAAGGAGTAAACCGTGTTCTTACACTCGGTCCAAATAAATTGCAAGGATGATCCTCCGAGTACCCAATATAGAATACCTCCTCCGGATGCACCAAGACAAGCCCTATTGAACCGAAACTTTGTATGCTAGACTAGGAATCGGTTTTTCCTTAAACTTATTCTAATCACTCTTATTAGAATAATATTTGAATACTACTCTTAGTATGAATTTTATTATCTTATAATAACTATTAGAGGTTAAACAATCTCTTCTTACTTGTGAATATTTCGGCTAGGGCAAGAGAAGAGAGTTTATTTTATTTTCTACACTTAGAAAATTTTTGGCAAGCATTAGAAGAACTAGGGTTTACATTATGTGAGCATCTTATACTTAATAATGTGAGGCTTGAGAGTGGGTGGCCGGGTTCATGGGGAAGGACAAGGGGGAGACAACTCTCTAACCCATGCTCCATAGGATTGCCTAGTTAGTGTTTCCAATACATGCTTTAAACACAATGATTAAAGCATGTTTAATTAAAACACTAATCATCCAAAACAACCTTCACTTAGCCGTGCCATATAGCCCATAATATGGACTTCATTTTACAATTTGTCAAATGTACAATTGTATAAGGTGTGACATCTAATATGTCTTTAAGAAATAAAATACTTTAGTACATTTGAAACATGTAAATATTTATCCCATAAATATTATACATAAATAAATCATATTTATTCAATTAACAAGTAATTCGAAATTACCATTGTAAAATAATATTTTATCGTCAATACGATTTACAACCTTTGTATTAATTTCAACCCAATTCATTCTAATTTCGATATCTTAAAATATCGTTTAATGTTTAACAATTGACACGTTTCAATTTTAAACATAAATCTTACATTAAGATTTAACCTCTAATTTCTCGATATACGAGTTTAAGGAATATGATCAAATTGTATCAATATACATTTGATCACTTTATCAATTAAGGGAATTGTCCTAAAGGTGTGACCTAAAGGGATCAACTGACCATCACCGTCACACGACAGTAATGTCAAACTCTAGCTAGCCAATCATTACCGATTAATGTTGGTCAGTTGACTAATAAATCGTATCATCCCTTGCGCATTCTTGTTATGAGATTTAATTACGTGATCGCACTATTGTTGAGGACACATTTCCCAACAATCTCCCACTTGTCCTCGACAAGTGTGCGTCACCAATTCTCTTGTCCTATTACAATCTCCCACTCAATGCAAGATGTCTCTCTCTGGTCGTTCTTGCATTTGATCATATCATAAGTGGTTTCCTCGATTTGGAGAATAACTGTCTGACCGGAATTATCTACCATAGATACCTTCCGAGCGTGGCCACGCATTTCCAGTTAACTCTCCTCGAGTGGCCCTGAGATTTGAACAACCCTGACAAGGGGTGGACAATTTCTATCGCACTACTTCCTTCAACTAGTCACAGTCAGTCACAACCCAAAATAATCCCATTTGACTCCAGTTACGAAAAGTCGTAGAGAATAGATCAAAGTTATGCCTAAACTGTACCATCTTGGGAGAGTAGTCTTTAGTCAAAGAATTGACTCACAAGAATACTATAGCAGCTCTCGCCACGACCCGGCTATAAAATTTCCAGAACTCTATGAGCGGTCACATTGCCCGACAGAGTGTCTTCTTACAGTCTGCCTATGTGATCGACTAGTCATCACATATGACTCTATGGCACTTGAACTTGCCATCAATCGCCTCACACTCTAGTCGCTTTGAGACGTCACCTCATGTAAGCGGCTAGGGGCTATACTAAGTCAATCCAGTTCACTTATGGGGTTCAATATTGTCTCATACAACCCATTTGGATTCTGACAAAGTATCTTTTACTTTGAGTTATTAATAACTCAAATGATGTTGTCATGCAACAATAGTCAATACTATTACATTGCATTTTGATGTACAATCATCTATTTGTATTAGCGTTTTGCGAATAACTTTTATTCATGCGAATAACCTTTATTCATGATAGCAAAACTTACAACTTTTGGTCTCCTTTATTCTCATATTATCTCGTATAACATGATCTTATTTGAGTACATATCTAGAACTCTTTCTAGATTTTGAGTTTCCTTTCCGGAGGAAAGCTCCCACTGTTATCTTATTACTTGTGACGTATCGATATACTGGAGGGATTAAAATCACTCTCTATAGTCACTTATGTACTGAAATCTATATTGTAGTTTATTAGTGATTTCATCACTCTTACAATTTTCAAACATCTTGGCTATTTGATAATGGTTTCATTCATCGTTATGAATAAAGTATCCAACCATTCTAACTTCTAGTGGGCGACCTTTTATTATCCATATAATAAACCTTCCCTTAAAGCTCCATCATCTTATGACATAAGGTATTTGATCATCTAGAATTGAAAACCTCTTATTCTTTACACCTTAAAGAATCACCCATTCTCTCTAAATGGTAGGCTTAATTCTTTTTATGAAAATCGCTCCCACTAAAATCAATATCTCTCGATATCTTAAATGAACCTTTCATTTCTCGCATGTTAAACTATTACTCGAATCATTATTACTATCACTATCCCTATAGTGATCTATTTCCATTCAATCATTCATTACCTTCTTATCATGTCTTCGTTTCCTCGAGACGAAAATCAAACTACATAGGAACCGTTTTCCTACCGATGATTTCATACGGGGTTTCAAGTTTCCTCTCTATGAAACAATGAACACAAAGAACCTTTCTCCGAGTGTCCTCCCGTAGTTTCTTCAAATCATTTAGGGCTTTGTTTCCTCTCTATGAAACAATGAACACAAAGAACCTTTCTCCGAGTGTCCTCCCGTAGTTTCTTCAAATCATTTAGGGTTCTTCTTAAGACTCCCAAGTAAGAATCTTCTCTAAGATCTCTCCTTTATTCACATCATTGGTTTGTGAGCGAAATATTTTCTCCCACTCTATCCTTCTAACAATAACCTTTACTTGTTTAAGGATAGCTATTTCGATCAACCAATGTGTTTGAATGTTTGAAGTTTGATAGGTGTGATGAATACATTCTCATTTTCACTTAAAATGAAAATCTTATAATGAACTGATATAGTCTCATTTTGATTGAATCTATCTCATGGGGTGTAGTTCTCCGTTTTAATCAACACTTTGATTATCTTATACTTGATCGTATCAATATTAAATCACTATCATTCATGTTTAAACAAGGCATGCAATTTATTTGAGAAATCAAATCATTGATTAAGAACAAAAGTAGTGACTCGGGTTGAAAACCAAGTCACTAATACCCAAAATACAACCATTGTTTTAGGATTTTAATCCTTGTCTTACAAGAATAATTAAATTGTTCCATAAATAAATGCAAAATATGAAAGAAGACGATATGAAAAATTAGAGCCTAGCTCTTCAAGTCTTCGATCAATTGGATGCTACCGGAGCCATCCAAGTAAGGAACTTTAAGCTTCCTTGTCCTTGCCCTTATCATTATTCGGGGGTGGCCCTTTAAAACAATTAAAAAGGGTAAATATCAACACATTTGTATCACTATACATAAGTTGATAAACGACATGAATTATACGCGAGAATTATTACCTACGGCGGTTGCCTTCCCATTTTTGAGATCGCTTAAGTATTTGGGGCAATTTCTCTTCCAATGACCGATCCTCGTGCAATAATGGCACTTGTCTTGCTCTTTTGAAGACGAGGTGGAAGCGCCTTTCGAAAAGGTCTTTTCTTTGGTCGCTTTGGGCTTGAACGTTTTCTTGCCCTTGCCTTTCGAGGCATTCCTCTTGAAGCTCGTTTTCCCTTTCTTTTCGATGTTCAAAACATCTTTGGTGGAACTTTCATGAAGTCCCATGTCCCTTTCGGCTTGGACTAGCATCTTATGCAACTCGTCTAACGAGGTCTCTTGGTTTCGCATATTGAAATTCACCCGGAATTGAGCATACGCTTTAACCTTATTGAGCGAGTGAAGAACTCGGTCAATTATAAGAGAGTCGGGAACATCAACATTTTGAGCTTTTAGAGTCTCCGCGAGCTCAACTAGTTTGAGAACATGAGGGCTTATCTTTTGCCCTTCCTTGAAGGTTATGTCAAAGAAGGCGGAAGCCGCCTCATATTGAATCACCCTTGGAGTTTGCGAAAACATGGTCGCAAGCTTGGTGTATATCTCATATGATGTGGTCAACTTAATCATACTCCTTTGGAGATCCGGCTCCATGGAGAAGATGAGCACATTTTTAAGAGCGGAGGACTCTTTCATGTAGGCTTCATAGGCCTCACGAGTTTGGACCGACGAACGAGCGGTCGGAGCGGGAGGAGCGGCTTCGTATAGGTAACGACTCTTATCGTCACCTTGAGCGGCCAAAAGCAATTGCGCATCCCAATCCTTAAAATTGGAACCATGCTTATCGAGTTTGCAACGATCCATAAAGGATCGAAGCCATGATACGTTAGTGAGAGGTGGAGCGTTGGTTGCCATAGTCGATGTTGAAAATTAAACTACAATAAAAGGAAAAACAACATCATTTACAAATTCATAATTTAAACTAAAAACTTTAAGTTTAGTTATGTATTTACTTAATGATCTCTTACCCAATTAAGTAAACAATCCCGAGACCCAAACCCATACTAATCCGGGCACGGTGTAGCCGATTCAACCCGTATCGGTATAATTTGGTGGATTAACTCTTTAATCGGTTCTACTCTTAGAACTCTCGGTCGACAATTTTCTTAAAATTATCTTTAGCCCGAACTTATTGCAACTACGGTTACGAATACTTTCGTTGAGATCAACCAAATTTCAAGGTGTAATCTTATTACCCCACTTACCCAACGTGACAATTTTAGTACCCCGGTATAGCCGAGCCTACGTCCTTGTGAAGAAGGGATTCATGGGTCCGTACTATTTGGTAAGGCTAAGTCTCAATATTAATATGTAAGAGATCTAGTCAATTATTTATCTATCTCCGTTTAAGTGAACTAAGTCGGTGAATTATCGATAAAATAAAAGACTTGGTCGACTAGGTCGAAACATGCATGATACGATGTATGACGATTTGGCTATGCATGCAAACATATAAAAAGCAAAATAAAAGCATAAATAAACCCTAGTATGGCCTTTCCTAGAAAAGAAATAACAAAGTACAAATTCGGAAACCAACTCCTTTTGTCCCTTGAACTTCACGCGGCACGCATTTCGAGGTAAACACCGTCTTGATCGGAACTCCTTTCCGAATGGCACCGTCTTCAAGGAACTCCGGATTTTACAAAATTACAACTTTTCTAGTCTACTTTATACATTATAAAATAGAAATAAATTACAATTGGGTGATACGAGATCACAAAATTACAACCGAATCGGTAACCCCTTACATTACGGGAAATACCGATTAAAAACTAGGCCATACTAAGTAAATTACATAATTCCCAAAATTACGTAAAAAATAAATCATGACATTCATAATATAAATATGCAATGCTTAAATAAATATGAATTAACATGCAAATCCTAAGCCAAATCGTCCTATTTAAAACACTTATTTAAATAGTTATCGTAAACCTCGGTTTTTATGGAATTGCGTGTTTTAACGTTTAACAACACTATGCATTAAATGAAACGGTTTTCATCCTTAAGTTAATCATCCTAACTCGCATAGGATTCAAAATTTAGTCTTACTCAAACTTTGAACATGAATTAACTTAATATATTATAATATTGATCGGTATTACTCGGTTTTACGGGAAAAATAATATAAAATTCAAAAGAGACATTAAAATTTCGAAAATTCAAAATTCAAATTTTGAAAAATCCAGAATGTTCTTAAAATTTTCAGAAAGTTAAAATATTAGTATTTTACACGGTTTTATTATTATTTCGAAAATAACACGTAAAACGAGCAATTTAAGTCGGAAAATTCAATAATTAACTTCATAAATGCAAATTAAATACTAATAATATTTTTATACCTTCCAAAACATTTTAAGAACACAAGATGGACAGAAAATTAAATGGCACATTGCCCCATAGCCGAAATTTTAAAGCATGCCTCCTTTTAATTTAATTTTAAATGCTACTTTTAACAAAACAAAATTAAATCAATACAATCAAATCTGAAACTTTTGGCTCCCAAGAATATTTTCAAGATGAACATATCATATATGACTAATATGGGTTACAATTTCGGCCATTTTTAACAACATTTGCAAATTTTAACGATTTACGTCATATATCGAACGATTTTAACCTTTAAAATTATTTCTCAAGCATAAAATAAGATAAAATTCTCGAAAATTTTATACATGCTGGAAATAATATATATGACATCGTGTTAAATTTTTATGGCCAAATTCCAACTTAAACTATTAAAGTCGAAATTATGTCACTAATTACCCGATTTTTACATTAAAAATCTATAATATTGCAATATTTGGGATAAATTTCTGGAAAATTCAACATAAATTTTAAATATTGCATGTGACATACTCATAAATGTTTATAGTCAAATTCATAATATAACTATTTTAACCCATATATATACATCTTATTGCATTTTAACCATTAAAATTCATATCACATGATTTAAAGGTCTATAATTTACGAAAATTCATATTCATATTATAGAAAATACATGTGATATCATACTGAAAAAAAACCTCGGCCAGAAGTTAATTTTAACTATTTTTCCCAAAATTAATCATTTTTAACCATTAAAACGTATTAAAAACCGAAATCAAAATACCAATGATCAATATTCATGCAAAATATATTCCAAATCTTCTAAATCATATTAGAAAACAGTAGGTATCATGCTAAAATAATTTCGTCCATATCTTATATCATACGAAAATTCAAGTTTTATTTTTGTTATCATAATAACTCCGTAAAAACGAAACGGAAAGCATGCAAACAACCATTTTGCTCTGATACCAATTGTTAGGTTTAACTAGTTGCTCATAAACTAATTTAGTCATACTAATAAAACCTTTAATTAACTTTTAATTAACAAAATAATAAACTTGTTTATTAGATCTTATGCATGCTACTAAATGCGGAAATAAGGAGTAAACCGTGTTCTTACACTCGGTCCAAATAAATTGCAAGGATGATCCTCCGAGTACCCAATATAGAATACCTCCTCCGGATGCACCAAGACAAGCCCTATTGAACCGAAACTTTGTATGCTAGACTAGGAATCGGTTTTTCCTTAAACTTATTCTAATCACTCTTATTAGAATAATATTTGAATACTACTCTTAGTATGAATTTTATTATCTTATAATAACTATTAGAGGTTAAACAATCTCTTCTTACTTGTGAATATTTCGGCTAGGGCAAGAGAAGAGAGTTTATTTTATTTTCTACACTTAGAAAATTTTTGGCAAGCATTAGAAGAACTAGGGTTTACATTATGTGAGCATCTTATACTTAATAATGTGAGGCTTGAGAGTGGGTGGCCGGGTTCATGGGGAAGGACAAGGGGGAGACAACTCTCTAACCCATGCTCCATAGGATTGCCTAGTTAGTGTTTCCAATACATGCTTTAAACACAATGATTAAAGCATGTTTAATTAAAACACTAATCATCCAAAACAACCTTCACTTAGCCGTGCCATATAGCCCATAATATGGACTTCATTTTACAATTTGTCAAATGTACAATTGTATAAGGTGTGACATCTAATATGTCTTTAAGAAATAAAATACTTTAGTACATTTGAAACATGTAAATATTTATCCCATAAATATTATACATAAATAAATCATATTTATTCAATTAACAAGTAATTCGAAATTACCATTGTAAAATAATATTTTATCGTCAATACGATTTACAACCTTTGTATTAATTTCAACCCAATTCATTCTAATTTCGATATCTTAAAATATCGTTTAATGTTTAACAATTGACACGTTTCAATTTTAAACATAAATCTTACATTAAGATTTAACCTCTAATTTCTCGATATACGAGTTTAAGGAATATGATCAAATTGTATCAATATACATTTGATCACTTTATCAATTAAGGGAATTGTCCTAAAGGTGTGACCTAAAGGGATCAACTGACCATCACCGTCACACGACAGTAATGTCAAACTCTAGCTAGCCAATCATTACCGATTAATGTTGGTCAGTTGACTAATAAATCGTATCATCCCTTGCGCATTCTTGTTATGAGATTTAATTACGTGATCGCACTATTGTTGAGGACACATTTCCCAACACAAACATCTGCACTCCGGGCAAGGTGTCAGTTCCTTAGCTACCCCGTTGTGCAGCTGCTCTACTCGTCAGACTCAGAGGGCAACTTAAGGCATATTCTGACGCGATCACTATCACACATGCCTGAACTCAGAGGCCAGCTTAAGGCATGTTCCAGACACGACAAACATACACATATAGGGCTCAGAGGCCAACTTAAGGCATATCCCCATATATGACAAACAACTCACGTATTAAGTTCAGAGGCCAGCTTAAGGCATAACTTAATACGCATCAATACAATATCAACCAAAGTCTATGAACTAATCTGTAGTTCTACTTTTCTTATCCTCTAATCAACACTTAACTGGCCCCGAGAACTAAGTTGAGGGAGAGCCGGTTTCCCTTTCGGTTACCCGACCGGGGGGTCTCTATCCTTACTCCATTCCCGAACCCAATATGATGTTGCCCGTACACCGGGGACCTCAAATACATGTCGCAGGTATACAAAACGAGTTTCAATCAAAACCGATCAACCATTTGAAAGTTACGATTAAATTACAAAAACTCAAAAGCCTACAGGGGTCCCCAGCCGGTCGGCAGGCAGCCGGTCGGCAGGCAGCCGGTCGGCCGGCTGGTGACCTCTCAGCCTTCTTCTTCCTTAAAAACCCGAGAACACACAAGAAAGAGTTCCCAGCCGGTCGGCAGGCAGCCGGTCGGCAGGCAGCCGGTCGGCCGGCAGGGAAGACATTCCCAAGCCTTCACAAAACTCGTAACCATTCCCCAAATGCGCTCCCAGCCGGTTGGCAGGCGGCCGGTCTACCGGCTGGGCTCCCTTCTATTCTATGTTCATCGCAAAACACACTATACAAGGAAAAATGACCACCAGCCGGTCGGCAGGCACCCGGTCGGCAGGCACCCGGTCGGCCGGCTGGCAGTCCCAAGGCCTGATTCTAAAAATCTCGCAAAATACCCAAGTTGCTCTCCCAGCCGGTCGACCAGCGGCCGGTCGGTCGACCGGCTCAGAGAGCCTGTAACACATTTTCGCAATTCGCAACATATGGAAAACTTCACTAAACGACCTACAACCTTCAAATTTGCTACACAAGATATTTACCCAACAATATCAAACATCAAAAACTACTAATCTATCAGCAAGTAAGTCCCATAACAATCCTCAAATGAATATATCGAGTATCCGTCGCAAAATGAGAAAAACTGAAAATATACTTAAGAACACATAACAATCGATTCAAGCATGAATTCATCATCATAACATCATCCTAAACATGTTACTAAATCCTTTGATCAACCTTTAACAACAAAAACAGAAACCACACAAGAATCACAACAAATATGCTATTATACACATAAAGGCCGAGTTTCTCATTATCGTCACCTCTCAAGCTAATCCGGCTAAAGATCGTCTTCAACAACGTAGCTACCGGTCTCTGGATCCTCTAAGCCAACACCTACAAGCATAGAAACGGATTTTAAGCCCTTAAAACGGAATTAAGAGAAAACAGCCCGTTTTTCAAAGTCGACGAAATGAAAAACGAAAGTGAAGGATGTCAAGGAAATCGAACGAGGATTCCGTAAACGTACTTACTTTTGCGATTTGAAGAACGGATGATGAAGAATTTCACAAAAGAAGGAGAGGTTTTATGGAGGTTTTGAGGATATTTAGTTTACAGTGGGAATGAATTGTTGAAGGTTGAAGATGTCGACATATTTTATAAGTAGGGTACAATGAGGTGTCCTTTCCGTCTTGCTTAAACGGTTACGGATTTTAGAACGGTTATTTAAGTCGGGAAAATAACTTTGCCAAGTTGTATTCGTCTTAAGGACTTAAGGTTCTTAAGACGGATCTCACTTATTAAATTAAAATCTTCCGAGTTAAATTATAAAACTATTATTTTATTACATAAAATAATTTAAAACGATTAAATTAGATTTTACGAAAATACGGGATGTTACAGTAACACATCCCCAATAAGATGGGTGCACACTTTTGGGCCCATTATTTGTCCTCACTTAAGCCCAAAAGCACAAGGCCTTGTTACTAAGTGGTGGGTGGAAGCTATTATAAACATATCACAAGCCTCACATTCTACCAATGTGGGATAAATCTCCACACAATCTCATCTCATACTCTTGGGGTGTTACATTGATTTTCCTCAGCAATATCGAGGATCAGTTCCTTTAAGTCATCTATGTCAAGACTTTGTTCATGACATTGGTCTAGGGTTTTCTCAAAATACTTAATTAACATAGCTTTAGACAGATTTTTAACTTGACTTTTGAGTTGAAGAAAATTTACCTCTTCGTCGTCGTCGTCTGAGTCGGATTCTCCAAGGAGACACATATGAGATGCGTCATCTTCATCGTTGTCGTTTGAGATTAGATTTAGGCTGACGTTGCTTAGGCACAAGTTTGCGACCTCATCTTCTTCTGAGTCCTCGTCATCCCCAGCATGACGCAAGCATTACTTTCTTGAACTCCTTTTTGGTCTTTTCCCTCTTTGATTTGTCTTTGATTTTGTCCCAACTTGGACAATCTTGGATCATGTGATCTTGTTGACCACACTTGAAACATCCTCTTTTGAAGAATGTTTGTTTCGTATCAATTTTCTTTTTGTCGACAGTTTTGTTATTAGGGTTTTTGTATCTACCTTTAAAAACTGCTTTCTTAAATCGTCTTGCGAATAGAACTTACTCGTCTTCAAGTTCTGCTTCGCATGATTCACTTGTGGAGGCTTGAAGAGCGACGCCCTTTCCTTTAGAGTCATTGTCATCTTTATTTAGCATGATCTCATGAGCCATTAGAGATCCTATAAGCTCTTTGTAAGTCATTTGAGATAGATCACGTGCTTCTTCTATGGCCGTGACATTTGGTTGCCACTTCTTGGTGAGACTCCTAAGAATATTTCGAATGATATCCTCGGAATCGATCTTCCTACCAAGGATTTGTAGTTCATTAATAATACAAGAAAATCGTGCAGACATGCTATCAACGGATTCATTCTTTTCCATAGTGAAAAGTTCATATCTTTGAATAAGCAAATATATAAGATGTTTCTTGACTACGGATGTTCCTTCGTAGGCAAGTTCAAGACCATCCCATATTTCCTTAGCGGAATTACAAGATGAGAATCTATCAAATTCCGAGGTTATCATACCGTTTTGTAGGAGGCTCATGGCCTTAGAATTTTTTTCTGCAATTTTGTAGTCGACTTCTACATAATCGCTTTCCATCTTTTCGTAGGTTGTTCCATTGGCGGCAGCGACCAAGATTTTCTTTGGACCGGTTTGAATGATCTTCCTGTTGGGAACTAAGTTCCTGATTTTATACTCAAATCTAATGTGAGTTTTTTTTCTTTAAGTTTAGGTTATAAAACTTAATAAGATCTTATGCATGCATGATGATATCATAAGATGTGATTGTCGTTACATTGGTTTTAGAAGGTTTATACTCAATAATCACCTATTACGTGAGTCTTCAATAACCGAAATACCCTTATAACGATCTAACAAAAATCGTCTCCAAAAGATACGTATCAAGGACCCGATCTCAAACTAACACTATTTTTGTTACTAGAAAAATAGAATTAGTATACTAGAAATAATAATAATATTACCCTTAATATTATTAGTATTGGAAATAATTAATTTTCTAGAAAGCTATTTTACCAGAAATATAGAGAGAATGGAGTTGTAGTATGAGTATGTGTTTAGAGAAAAATGACCAAGCACAACACATAACCATTAGTGTGAGTATGTAGTATAGTGTAGTATTTAAAGGACAAAATGAGCTTGCTTGCTCTTCACTTTGGTCGGCTATCACAAGCCATCTATGGCCTATGCATGCTTCACTTTTTCTTACACAAAATCAAGAATATGCCTTACACAAATATTCCCTTTGTATAACACTCAATATTACGGGAAATACCGATTTATAAACTAAGGCCATACTAAGTAAATTACATAATTCCCAATATTACATAAATAAATCATGACATTCATAATAAAATATGCAATGCTTATAAATATATAAACTATCATGCAAATCCTAAGCCAAATCGTCCTATTTAAATATCAAAAATAAAAATAGTTATCGTATACCTCGGTTTATGGAATCGCGTGTTTTAACGTTTAACAACTCTATGCATAATATGAATCGGTATTCATCCTTAAGTTAATCATCCCAACTCATATAGGTTTCAAAATTCGGTCTTACTCAAACTTTGAACATGACTTAACTTAACATATTTTAATATTGTTCGGTATTACTCGGTTTTGCGGGGAAAATAATATAAAAATCCAAAAGAGTCATTAAAATTTCGAAAAATTCAAAATTCAAATTTTGAAAATTCCAGAATGTTCTTAAAATTTCATAACCTTAAAAGTATTACTATTTATACGGTTATAACATTATTTCGAAAATAATACGTAAAACGAGCATTTTAAGTCGGAAAATTCAATAATTAACTCCATAAATGCAAATAAAATACTAATAAAATTTTTACACTTTAAAAAATACTTTAAGAACATAAAATGGACAGAAAATTAAATTACACACTGCCCAAGAGCCGAAATTTTAAATGCATGACTCCTTTTATTTAATTTTAAATGCAACTTTTAACAAATTAAAATTAAATCAAATCTGAAACTTTTGACTCCCAAGAATATTTTCATGATGAATATATCATATATGACTATTATGGGTTAAATTTCTCGGCCATTTTAACAACTATTGCAAATTTTAACGATTTTCGTCATATATCGTACGATTTTAACCTTTAAAATTATTTCTCAAGCATAAAATAAGATAAAAATCTAAAATTTTTTGTACATGCTGGAAATAATATATATGACATCCTGTTAAACTTTTATGGCAAAATTCCAACTTAAACTATTAAAGTCGAAATAATGTCACTAATTACCCGATTTTTACATTAAAAATCTATAATATTGCAATATTTGAGATAAATTTCTGGAAAATTCAACATATATTTTAAATATTGCATGTGACATACTCATAAATTTTTATAGTCAAATTCGTAATATAACTATTTTAACCCATTTTTATTCATCTTATTGCATTTTAAACCTTAAAATTCATATCACACGTTTTATAAGTCCTTAATTTACGAAAATTCGTATTCATAACATAGGATATACATGTGAAAACATACTGAAAAATCTCGGGCAGAAGCTTATTTTAACTATTTTTCCCAAAAATAATCATTTTTAACCATTAAAAAATCAATAAAACCGAAACTAAAAATACCAAAGAACAATATATATGCAAAATATATTCCAAATATTCTAAAAACATTTTAGAAACAGTAGGTATTCATGCTAAATAATTTCGTGCATATCATATATTAAACAAAAAACCAAATTTTATTTTGTTATCACTATAACTCCGTAAAAACGTAAACGGAAAGCATGCAAACAACCTATTGCTCTGATACCAATTGTAAGGTTTTAGTTACTCATAAACTAATATTTAGTCATACTAACATAATCCTTTAACTAACATTTTAATTAACATATTATTATGATCTTATGCATGCTTAATTATGCGGAAATAGAAGAGAAATCGAGTCCTTACACTCGGTCCTAATGCAAGCAAGGATGATCCTCCAATGTTCAACAAGAACACCTCCTTTGTGATGCACCAAGACAATCCCTTAATGAACCGAAACCTTGTAGTTGCTAGACTAGAAATCGGTTTCTCCTTAAACTATTCTAATCTCTCTAATTAGAATATTATTTCAATACTCCAAATAGTATATTTATATTATCTTATAATATGGATTTTGAGGTTGTAAAATCTCTCTTTCACTTAGTATATTTTCGGCTAAGACTAGAAGAGGAATGAATATGATGTCTCACATATATATTAAGCATGCTCTTAATTAAGATAATCAAATTAACTTAAGCATGCTTATTGGGAAGGGGAAGCCGGTTTTAGGGAGCCTCAAAGGGGAACATCTTGACTTCTCAAGACACTAGGGTGGCTCTAGGTTAGTGTTCTCAAGGTGGTGATTAATGATTGTGTTTTATTTACTAATAAACACAAATCATACCCTTAACTAACCTACATAAAACCGGCAATCATATTACATATAGTCCATTTTATGATTTTATTTGTCAACTTCACAATTGTATATTATGTCACATGTATTATGTCACAATGTTATAAAGTAACAATTGTTTTAATTTAATCATACATATTTAACAATTAAATATTATTCATAAATTAATAAATCATATTTATAAAGTTGACTAGTAATTCGAAATTACTTATTAAATAAAATGGTCGTTCATAATTTATCGTCAATACGATTTACAACCTTTGTAATAATTATAACCCAATTCATTCTAATAACGATATAATAAAATATCATTTACTGTTTAACAATTGACACATTTCAATTTTAAACATAAATCTTACCATAAGATTTAACCTCTGATTTCCCGATATACGGGTTTAAGGAATATGATCAAATCGTATCAATATACATTTGATCACTTGATCAATTAAGGGAATTGTCCTAAAGGTGTGACCTAAAGGGATCAACTGACCACCACCGTCATACGACAGTAATGTCAAACTCTAGCTAGCCAATCATTACCGATTAATGTTGGTCAGTTGACTAATATAAATCGTATCATCCCTTGCGCATTCTTGTCATGAGATTTAATTACGTGATCGCACTATTGTTGAGGACACATTTCCCAACATTATCATGTTAAGTCTATAAGAAGGCCTTTCGTTAGTAAGCCTTAACAACTTTTGTGCTTCACATAACCTTAAAATTTCCCTTGGTTATGTATAATCTCATTATGCTAACCTTACGAGTACGTGTCTTGATCCATATCTAGACACAAGCTTTCTAACAGTAGAATAGCTCCCACTGTTTTCACAGTGTCTGAGAGACTCTTCCCTCTATTATATTTCATAGATATAAGTGTACTCATATTTGTTGAATACATTCCATTGTTCCACTGTCTAGAATATTTCCAACAGATTTCCTCTTTATGATTGTAGTCAAAATGGTTCTCCAACCATCCATATGTGTTTAGAACATGGTATTGTGCAACTCTTTAATTTGCACATTAAACCAATGAAATATCCAAACATTTAGCTTCATCCTTTTAGTACTCCTTCAGTACTGATTGATGAACTATATGGCTACACATAGAGACTTCTCTCCAAATTCGATTTGTAACATTTCGTCATACTCCAAGTATACGAAGTTTGATAATGGTCATACATCTTAGCGTAAAGAATTGATCCTACAGCGGAAGCATGTGCATTCAATTTCTATAGTTCAAAACATTTGAACTTACCCTTATTCTTATCGACCTAAGAATATCTACTTATATGCTAATATCCATTAATATGATATCCTAGTGATGTATTTATTCCTTTCACAAGTCTTTATCATTCATAATGATCAACATGTCACATTACTTTACTCCCACTAAACTTCATGTATAAACATAACTTCTTGACTTTCAAGAAAATGTTTATCACATGATTAAACACAAAGAATTCAACCTTTTGACATTTCCTTTTTAGGATTGTTGCGATTCTACAAAGCTCATACTTGATGACTTTTAAAATCATGTCAAAATATTTGAACTCGAAGCCAAGTTATTGCGTGGAAAACTCTTTGCCACCAATTTATCAAATTCAACTCTTGTCATCCTTTCTTAAGATAGTTGTGATTTTCAAAACTCATCGTAGATGATTTTAAAATCCAACAACATTTTGATCTGATTTTAATATAGATCCGTTGTTGCGTGCGAAACCCTTTCCACCAATCAACTAAGCTATTTCGGATTCAGGTAGAGTCGAAACTAAATAAAGCATTTATACAAGTTACAACTTCGTTGCACTAAGAAGGCAACATGACACTCGTCAACTTAATTTTCGAATGAAATTTCCATTTATCTCAACTAGGAAAAACATTTTCCTATTGCATCATACTGAAATTGTGGCTCTATAATAATTTCTCCCACTCTGTCTAAAAGAAATAATCTCCTTTTCTTTATAGACAGTATCATGAGCCACAAACCTTTTGCCATTCGAAATAGGCTACAACTTAGGCACTTTGCCTATTATATCTCATATGACTTGTATGCCCATGCTTTATAACATAGCAGGAAAAATAAATGCTCGACAAAATCGGAATAGAAAATAACTCCCACTTAATTGTAAATATTTAATCATATCTCAAATGATTCAATATTACTTTCTCGCGCATTTTATGAACGTGCTTACGAAAGTAAACTTGTGATACTTTATCACAATCTATTTGGTGTAAATTATTAGGCTTAATTAGATCATTATTTAATTCCAAGAACATCTTCTTGAGCCAATGCATAACATTCTCAACGTGAATTTCTTGCGCGTTAATTTCCTCAATCGAAGAATTAAAATATCTTTCAAGAATTGAAATTTCATTCACCTGCATACCTTAATGTGTTTATAGGGTGAATGACTTGCTTTGAATGCAAGATTCTCATAACCCATGAGATTCCTAACCTCAAATGCGACTTTCAATCGAGAAATGATGAAAAAAAAATTGGGGCACCAACTAGAGTTTTAGGGTACATATGACATTTTCACCTTAGTTTTGGAATATAATTACCTTGATTCGTATGGCATAACCATGAATCAATTCGTGGTAACATTGAGTACAACATTTGTTTTAATTGCGTAATGGTAAAACTTTTTACCTTTTATGCAAAACTCAAATTATATTTAGAGATGATGTATATAATAACTATTATTTATGTATTACTCTAAATCCAAAACTTGGTTAAGCAACTACCTTAGTTCCATTTATGTTTATCATTCTTGACAAATCGTCATACGATTTTTTCCACGTTAGGACGATAGGATTTACAAGAACCCTCGGATCGTGTTATTAACACATCCTCCTCTAAATACCCATTTATATTAGCGGGTTTTGTCATTCCATTACCAAATTTCAATCACATGAAAATGAAATTACTAACATGATTCACCAATTTGCACTCATATACAAATAATGTAGAATGAAAACTCAATGTCATAAGTATTTCCTAAGAAATATGTTGGAGTCATACTTCCAACATCCTTAGACTTTATAATTTGGAGTTGTATCTAACTTTGTGTCTTACACGATTTTCTTTCAACCTCGTTCTCTTCTTAACTACTTTAGAAAGATCCGGTCTTCTCATAGCTCCCACTCACTTCAAGAACTATTACTTGAAGAAGTCCTTTTCTTCAATTAATTCCAAATTAATTCCTCATAGCAGTTAATATCTATACAGTGAGGTGGTATCTGTAACACCCCCATTTATTTAAGGGCCTGAACTAGGACTCCTCAGATAAATAAAGGTGTTACCATCTCGGTTTCCCGAGGCAGTAGATACAAAGGAAGATAAACAGTACTTTAAATTAACTTTAAACTCAAAACATGTTCTTACATATCCAAAGGTCTTAACAACATAAATAAAGTACAACTCGTATAAAACTGACTTTAAAAGAGTAACACTCCCAATTGTGTTTCATTCAAATGAGTTTTAATTACGTCAAGACATTATTGTCGAGGACACTTCCTCCAACACTTCCAACATTCCCAATCACATCCCTTGATGTAGTGAGTCATCATGTTCTTCCATAGACTGTAGTTCTTACCATCGAAGACAGGACACTTGAGATGCTTGGAATCCATGGTTGATAGAGTATATAATATAGAATCAATAGTCGGATCAAAACTCAGGCGGTTAGGCGATCAAGAGCACAAGGCTCTGATACCAATTGAAGAGTTTATTGATATGATATACTCAAGAGGAGGGGGGGGGGGGGTTTGAATTGAGTATGCCTTCTTTTTAAAATCTTCTTTGATGAGTGCGTTTTTGTATGATGATCGTTGAGTAGAGCAAGTAATAAATAGAGACACGATATTTTTGAAGTGGTTCAGTTTCACACTTTGAAACCTACGTCCACTATTCTCGATTAATAAAATTAGTACCGACTCCGGATTACAATTTTATCAACCCTACTCGTACAACTTTGATGTTAGTTGTAACTCTATCTAGACACCGTTAAATATCTAGCTACGACAAGTACCGTTAAATACTTGCTTACAATGAGCACCGTAAAATACTCGAACTATCTTACGCTAATAAGATAAGTCTTCAATGTTTCTTCGATGTCACAATCTTGAATGAATAAGATCAATGCTGGAGCACTTGAAGCTTGAAACGAATATGACAATTTAAGCTCGAATCTTTGAAGAGTAACGACCGACGGTTTGTCTCGATATGCGTGAATATGTGTGTGTGTGTTTCGTGTTTATTAATGTGTCATGGGTAATCTATTTATATAGACTTATATCTAGGTAATTTAAACCCTAGATGATTTAGGAATATTACTTAAACAAGAATTCTAGTCTTTTAGTAATATTACCATAAATCTAATCTTAATATATTTAGGAAAGATTTAATAATAGACTTTAGCTATTATATAAGGAATCAATTTCCTAATTCATATTTAGGAAAAATCTTTATATAATAAATAAATAGTAACCTTATTAAAACAACTTCCAAAACCTTATCAAAATATAATAAATTATATTCCATAATATAATCTAGATTGTTTTAGATTATTTAAATAAACATATTATTTATTTAAACAACCACTACACGTTTTAGGAAATCGTGCCATGTTGCACGACTTTCCAAACCGCTTTAAACACAATCGAAATTTATATTACTTTGACAAATAAGTTAAATATAAATCCTTTAGTTTATTAGAAATAAATAATTAACTTATAAGAAAATTATTTATTTCTTTTTAACTAAAGATATTTTATATTAACCCATTAAGATTAATAATTCCATATTCTAAAAATAGAATAACAATTAAACATTAATTGTTCACGATGACTTTTAGAAACTGAAATCGTTTCAATCACCACATATATCTCGATCATTTCTTCTATATGGAGTTATAGCTACGAGCTATACTTTGAACCAATCTCATACTAAAGTTATAGTTGATAAGTATAACTTTAGTTCATTATGCGCGCTTGTGATCTTCCTTCAATCTTTGATTTAGTCAATCATCTATTGACTAATATTCTCGAATCTTTTATACTTGATTGATTAGATCTTGTTAATAATATTCTGTACACTTAGCACACGATTATACGCATGAGTATATAATATATAGCTAGACTTGTCATTATCAAAACATAAACATATATACTTAATCTATATTTGAATATAGGGTTCAACAAATTCCCCCTTTTTGATGATGGCAAGTCTTTCTTAGATTTGTGTTTAAGTGTACATTCCTCCTCAATATAATAATGGTCATTCATAGCAAAGATTGACTTAGGGTTTCTATCTTCTATCTAACCCATATCCTTTAAGAACCCTAAGAGACAATGGATTACGACAAGGAGCAAGCTTAGACAAATTCAAATCTAAGTCGCATTTTTCCCCCTCTTGACATCATCTAAAAGATGAGAACAAAGACATAAAACGACTAGAATAATATACGACGAAACATAAGCAAGCATGTAACACGAGTCGAAAGATATGAACACACACAATATCATACAATCACATACGAATGTTAAAAATATACACAACAAATCCGAAGTACTAATGCCAATGGGCCGAATATTAATAGTGTTTAGAAAATTGGGCCGTCTAGGGTAAGGCATAAATGAGCCAGGCAAAAGGAATGGTAAGTTAATTGGGCCAGAAACCAAAACAGGCTAAGGAATCCGAGGAAGGCAAAATTAAACAGGGCCTCGGATTCATTGGGCTAGGGAGAGGAATTGGGCCACAATTAGAAAAGTTTTATAAGTCCAACCCAGGACTTAACAACAATAACACCGAAAAAACAACCGAAAACGAAAACCAAGAATATCAAGAATCGGATTTGGAACGGGAGCAGGAGGCAGGCGCTTTAGCATAGGGGCTGACATATTCAGGACGGGTACGAAACTCGAGAGTGTCCTGGCGGTCCAAGCAACTACTCACGTTTCGTCCTTGAGCATTAAGAGCGAGCTCAAAATTGAGAACCTTTAGCGAAAGGGCTTTGACGGCCTCAAGAGCTTGACTAGCATCCTCGCGCGACAACCCGTGATCTCTCACCATAGCTCCTCCTTGAGTAGTGAGGAAAGAGAGACGGTCACTAACGACCAACAACTCTGAGCACAACACCGTGACCTCTGAGCCAACCTTATCGAGTTGCTTATCAACTTTCGCCATCCACACCCTTAAATCTTCCTCAAATCAACGACTCCTCTTAGCACCACTACCCCCTGCCTCTGCTTTTTCCTTATTCACTTCGCATAGACCAAGAAGCTGATCCACCTTGGCTTCAAGACCCGCCAATGATGGCGAGGGGTTAGGCGAGGGTTCCGTACCTACATTCTTACCAAAAGTAAGATCAACCCCTTCAAAACAAATACCCATCAATTTTAACACCTTATCACACATCCGATCACGAGGAACGACACCAAAACTCGAATCATCCACAACACCCTTTTTAAACAAAAGCTCGGACACCCACATCCCATATGGAATGTCGAGTGTGGAGCATGCTTTCTCCTTCACAAGAATACTGGAAACATGAACGATTTTGTTACAAACAAGAGACGCCAAATCGATTTTAATTCCCTCCAACAAACTATAAACCGCCACTGCCTCAGTACTAGATAACTTGTCACGACCTCCCACCCTTGGAAATACGGTGTTCCACAAGAATTTAACAAATAATTTCAACTTTGGAGAGAAAGATACGGTTAACAGAGGACTAATTTCCGTTGCAGACTCGTCAAAATATTTCTTGATTACCATTTTTTTTTCTTTGGACACCACACTCCAATCCTTCTTAGGATCAAGAACAAGACTGTCATGATCAAGTTTGAAAATATCACAAATATCGGACTTTGATACCCACACATCTTTGCCGTTTACTACTGCACGCAACCCCTCCTCGCACCCTTTGACAGACGCAAAGAATTGGACAAGTTCAATTGGAAAAATCAACCCAGAAAAATTACTAATGTACTCCCATCCCTGAAACTTCAAGAACTCCTTAAAAAATCCTAAAGACTTCGAATTTTCGACCCAAGATGTCGGATAATAGCGACCCGCATGAATAGAGTAAGGAAGGACACGATCAATCAACATACCTTCGTTTTTGGTCATTCGGACTATTTCAAGACCTTCTTTAGTGGCATCCATGGACTATTCTCGAAACAGAGGGCGCGTATTTTTCGAACTGGACCCAAGTTCTTAAATGTCTTCAGAGACGGAGGAAGAGGAGCGGTTGAGTTTTCTTCGTTTTTCGTTGTCTGGTGTCGGAGCAGCGGTGGATATCGGTGTCAGAGATGGTGGAGGTGATGGGGTCGGTGAAGGTGGAGTTGGTTTTTTGTGTTGAGATCGAGTTGCTCGGGAGGGTGGCATTGTTGTTGTGGTGGGTAATGGTGGTGTTTGGTTGAGTTTTGATGGAGGTTTTGTCGAAAATTAATGGAGTTTTTGGAGGTTTGGGTTTTGAGGAATTAGAGGTGGTGTAGTAATAATGATGAAGGTGAGGTAAGTTTGAGGGAGTTGGGGTAATTGGTTGGGGTAATAATGGTAGGGTTGGTTGTAGGGACACGTGGCTGGGAGGTGTGGGGCTCAATGGCTCACGGTTTGGGGGAGGGTTTTGATGAGGTAAGTTTGTTTTCTTTTTATTTTATCTTTGGTTTAATATGTATAATATATGTATGTAATTTATTATGTAGAATGTGTAACGTAAATATGTATATACGGTGATTTATAATATGTGACGTATTATTATTTTGAGAATCGGTTGTGTACACACGCATATGTAAATAGTATAATACGGATAGGTTCACATAATTTTTATCGAATACACACATACACATGAGCGGGGTATACGGACACAGTCATATAATCTCATCTTAACCGTAGTCAATCATTGGGTTATTTTTGCTTTTAAGATTTGATTAGGTGCAAATTCTCAAAACATTCTCTAGCCAATGATTTAGTGAAGATATCTGCCCATTGTTTTTCCGGACTACAAAATTCCAATTTTATATTTTTCTTTTCAACATGGTCTCGTAAAAAGTGGTGTCTAATTTCAATGTGTTTAGTTCTCGAGTGATGGGCTGGGTTTTTAGATATAATAATAGCACTCGTATTATCACATAATATAGGCACACATCCAACATCAATACCATAATCATGTAACTGTTGTTTTAACCATAAGAGTTGAGAACATACCAGTTTTGAGAGAGCGACAGAATTTTGTTTCTTGGATCCCCAAGATTGTAATACTCCGTATTTTTATTTCGTTTTAAGTAACATTTAATATTATTTCCTATGTCGACGGGTTTATAAGCGAGGATTAGTGGTTTGAACGAGGTGCCTTATATGTTGTATTTTGAGTCGTGAATGCGAATGTTTAAGAAAACCGTACATAAGATATGTTAATTGAGTCTTAGGGTGCATGAAGGGCTTGACCCATACACGGATAGCCATGTTAATGGGCCTAGGGATGCGTGCAAAACCCTAACCCATACGCGTTTTGACAAAATTGAAATCAGAATTTCAGATAAATCTCCTCTGCCGCCCTATTTTAACCCTACCCTAGACCTACTTCTGGCCTAATCAACGCCAAACTCTTCTCACAACCTTGTTGCCGCCACATCTGAGTATATAAAGGAGGGTTCACACGGTGGTCTAAGGGGTCCTAGAGTCTGTCGTTTACACCAGGAAGAAGGTAAGCCACGACTGTTCGTATTTTCACAATTATGCACGTCTGTTTTGATACACGAATCTTGTTGTATAAGACTGTTGTGGTTACAATTCTTTAGATATATTTGATCTATGCCGTTAGTAGAGGGTTTTTGGACCATAGTAATGACGTCGACGACCGTCGTTGACCGCCGTTGACCGCCGTTGGTGGGTGTTTAGTCGCTAGGTCAGAATCTGTAATTGTACGTTCTGAATGGTGTTGTGTCTGGTAATGTTTGTGTTTAAATTTCGTGTTGTGTTGTTGCTGACCGTAGTGTGTAATAGAGTAGAATGCTAGAAGGTGGCATGGGGATTGTTTTCGTGGTGGTTGTAGTAGGTCGTGGGGTTCCTTGACCGTGGAGTGGTGGTTGTCGTTCTAGGGGGGATTCACTTAGTCATAGCAGTAGTAGAATCAGAACAGAACGGGGGTTGCAGGGGGTCTTCTCACCTGGCTGTTGGCGGCTGTGGTAGTGATCGTCGGTAACTAACCTCGCCCCAGGGACCACTGTGGCTCAGAGGCGAGCTTGGTGGTGCCCTTGGTGAGGTCAGAGGCTGAGATTGGTGTTGGATGCGGGGTTTGTCGGGGTTGTTGCTAGCGGTTTTGGGTTCTTGAGTCCATGAGCACACGGGGACTTTGGGTAGTGAGGTGTTACGACTTTGTTTTGACTTAAATTGTTTAATTGTTTTGTTTAGTTTATTATTATTATTATTATTACTATTATTATTATAATTATTGATTATTGATTAAATTGTATGATAACTATATCACTAATTAGTATAACTTTGTTTGCTTGTTAAGTTATTATGACATTTGTGAATAATTATCTTATTATAGCTATTGTTGTTTTCATGTCAAAATATAATAACGGTGTTGTAATATGTATCGGTTAAGTAATAATAGTTGGTTGAGCGCATGCTATTTATAGTAAGTCTATTTTTAGTAAGTTATAATTAGCAAGTTTATAATTAGTGACTTCTAGTTATGTGGTAATAATTGTTAATGTTGATGCTATTTTTTTTACTAAGTGCTAATTTTGGTAAGTCAGTGGTTAGTCGGTTTATAATTAGTTGATTTCATGAATAGACTTTAATATTAAGTAATAATTATAGGAACTGAGTTCGAGGTGGAATACTTATAGACGGTGATTGCTTGTTTTCAAACTGCTATTCCATGTAGGATACATTGTACTATATTCTATGATGTGAAATGAATGGATGATTATAAAACGTGTTATGAGTGCAAGCATGATCTATATGAGTATGATGTTCAAGTATTGGTTATTTAATATTGCATTCATAAGCATATCATTTGCATTATTGAGAGGGAGGTGACGGATATTATTTTGATATAAAGCCCAGGGTGGTCTGCAGGCCAGGCCCGGTGTCTTCAGCTTCATGCTGGTATTCGACAACGGTCGATTATAGTCTGTCGGGAGGTTCGGTATGGCTTGGTGTTTCGGGTTATGACTGGTGTTTCGGGTTGTGATTGAGCTCAGGATTGGCATAGTATTTGCATATTACATTGTTGCATTTTAAATTATTGTGTTATCCTACTCAACTGCGAGGTTGACAGTGTATTCGTGTTCACCTACAATGATCCGGAATGGGGAGTAGATCTTTCAGGTCAGAGACAGGTGGACTAGGACTGGGCATGGAGGAGAGACATGGATTGGACTGACCTAGTTGTAGATCACTTAGTCTCTTTTATAATCTTCACTTGTTTCTTTTATGTCAGTTGTTTTGGAACTCAGGTTGGACTTTGTATTGTAACAATTTACAGTTTGATCATTATAAATTAAAGTACTGTGTTCTTTCACTGTGATTATCTACTACCCTGGTTTATCCAGGATGGTAACAGTCTGATTTACTCTGGAAGCCCTAGTTCAGGCTCCTAGGTAAATGGGGGTGTTACAAAGTGGTATCAGAACGAACGATCCTCAGGCCTAAACCAAAATGAAAATAATGAACATAGGAAGTCTCTAAATAAAATGAACCCCATGTTAGTAACTGTTCGGAGCCCCATAGGAGTTGGGATGAGTTAGGGGCCCCCTCAAACCAAGCCACTGGCCCTATCAGTCTAACCTGGTTACCTTGAGGGTTGAAGAGTGTGGGTAGTTTGGAATAAAGAAAGAACCAAGGCAGATATATATATATATATATATATATATATATATATATATATATATATGTTATACTAACATTTCAGCGCCAAAGGAGTGAGGTAAGTTATGATGTGAAAGATGGATGAGTATATATTTTGTGTAGCATGAAAGTGATGTTACATGATGAGTGACATGTTTAGACTGTTATTTCCGAGCATTGACAGCATGAATATTATATACATGAGTTTTGAATATGACCTCAAATTATGTGGTAATAAGCATGAGGTTATGTGATCCCTAAGCCTTTAGGTAGATTTATGATATAATGAGGGGTATGTTTGACAACATGTCATTAAATGCATACTAGAATTTGCAAGCTAGGAAGACATAAGATGGGTAGTATAAGACCTAGGATGCTTATAATTTTGTCAATTTTGTAGTAAAATGCCTCCCAGAAGAGAACCTAACGCAGCCAACATCACTCAAGAAGAGCTGGATCGTCTGTTGGCCATGAATGCTGCACTTCTAGCAAGAATCGGGACAACTGCTCAATCTGACTCAACTAAGATGAGCAACAACATCTCTAGGCATAACCCTATCAAGTACGATGGGGAGAGGGCACCAAGCCTGCTCGCTGAATGGTGTCGGGAATTCGAGAGCATTTTCGAACTGCTGGACGTGCCGGAGTCAATGAAAGTAGACCAAGCCGTGTTCTATCTTAATGGTACAGCTCGGTTGTGGTGGAACAATAACAAGGAGGAAATTAAAGCTGCTGCTGGTGAGATAGGGGCAGAGTTCGTGAGCTGGGAAGGGTTCAAGGGGATCCTAACTTCCAAGTTTGTGCCGGAACATGTCAAGGGCAAGTTGAGGGCTGAATTTGACTCTTTTAAGATGACGGAGGGCATGACTGTGGAAGCCTACCATACCAAATTCATGCAACTGGCGTCAAATGTAGCTGATTTGGGCTACACCTCTGAGATGTTAGCTGCAAGGTTCGAAAAAGGGCTGACAATCGAGATCAAAAAGAGCTTACTGGCAACGAAGCCCACAACTGTGGAAGACATATATGAGAAGGCTGGCCAAGCTGAGAAGATTGCGGACATGATTAAAGAAGAGGAGAAGGCCAAGGGCGAGAAGTGAAAGGCTGAGTCAGCAACTGAGGGCTCAGGAAACAAGAAATCAAATAATCAGTATCGGTCCTTCTTCTTTAACAATGCATCAGGGAGCAATGAGAATCGGGGCGGAAATCGCTCTATGTCTGGGACAAGCTTTGCAAAACCTACAAGTTTTAAATGTGGAAAGTACGGGCATAAGATATCCAATTGTTGGGTTGGGGCTCAGAGCGCTGGGAATAGTTATAATCGGGCCAATCAAAGTGGTGGCTTCAGAACACCAAATGCGAGCTACTCGATCAACAACAAATATGGAGGAAATAGCTACCAGCGGAGTTACGGCAATTACAATAACCAGAACCGCTACCAAGGAAACCAAGGTAGTGGAAATAGCAACTTCCAGAGGAGTCTTGCCGAGGCTAGTAACCAAAGCGGAGCTGCATTCGTCAACCAGACTACGGCCAAGAAGAGTGGAGCTCTGTTCATGATGGGCAAAGAGGCTGCAGAGGAGGATGCTCATGTTGTTACTGGTACATTTCTAGTACATTCCACTCCTATGTTTTGTTTTATTCGATTCAGGTGCATCGCATTCTTTCATATCTGCGGAGCATGCTAGGTGATACGTGCCTATTTTATGCATTTTATTTATTCATTTGGCACGTATTTTCTTACGTTTTCATGACTTTTAGTTGCTTTTTCTCCCGAAACGGTTTACTTTGGCATTTCTATGTTTTATATGTAGGAATACGCGAAAGTGAGCAAAACTGAACCTTATTTGCCTTTCGGAAGCTGTTTTGAGTACTAATGCGGAGCAAGGATCCGGATTGCATGTCCGAGTGTTGTCATTGGCCCTGATTAAAGTTGGAACGGACAAGAAGCGGTCGACCGACCCGCATCAGAGGTCGACCGACCGAAGCCCAATTCCTGACTAAAGCGAATTTGCATAAAAAGCCCAGTAACGCTTAAAGCGGTCGATCGACCAGCATCGTAGGTCGACCGACCAGACGCTGACCCGAGGATCTTTTTGTTTCGTATTTTTCGGCTTTCCTAATCTTGTAATTAATCTTATTTAAGGAGACCTAAACTCTTCAATTAGGAAAAGCTTTCTATTATCAAGTAATCTTTTATTTTTATCAAGCACTTTATGTTAGAAGAACTCCATAGTTAGAGATTTGATACCAAGCTTTAATCTTTGTTCTTAGATTTTCCAATTAAGTTGTAAGTTGCTAAAATTAATCTTCCCTTTTAATTAATCTTATTGTTCATCTTATTGTTGTTCTTTAATTCATGTTTTCTCTTTTATCATCATCTTTATTTATGTTGGTTCCTTTGATGTTCTTACTTCTTGTTATTGTTAATTTTATGATTAAGATTATGCATAGCTAATTCTTGTGATTAGGAATTAGGGGAACCATGGTAAAGATTTGATTTTGATAGTTTAATGATTAAATTACCAATCCCCCATTGTTGTTGGTGAACTAATCCTTAAGATTGAAAGATTATTAGGATTAGTTTAACAACAACTTTGGGATTGCCATATGAACGAAAGTTTAGTGCTTTTCTAGGAACCCTAAGACTGTAAGGATTGGGTAGAATATTGACCTAAAGGTTTATTCTTTGTTCCTTGGGATTGTGTTATTTGGTTATTTTTACCTTTCATTGACTTGTTTTAACCATGGGGAACCAAAGTTCCTAATCTCCTTTTCCCCTTATTTTATTTCTCTTGTTTATTTTGTCCTTTAGTTATTAGTTTAAATCTCAAATCAACCCCCCCTTTTGGTTACTTGCAATAGACTCTAAATTCACAAACATAATTAACCTTGTCTCTCTGTGGTTCGACCCTTGACTTATCCTATCTAAGTTTAAGCTGAGGTTTTATAAATCTTATCTTTGGCACCCCTCAACGACGGGTGTCAAATTTTGGCGCCGTTGCCGGGGAGACGGTATAATTTTGTTTGTTAATTTTTAATTTATTTTTCTTGTCTTAAGGAACTTAGGTTCCTTAAGACCATTTCTTACCTTTTCTTCTAGTTTTGTTTTAGAAGACAGGTTTTTGAGAGAAAGGCTTGAGTACTCTCTTGTTTTAGATATGGATTCTATTTATGTCCACCTACAGCCGAAGGCTCAACATTTACCGAAGGGATTCGCCTTGCCTACCCCCACCACTGGCTCCTTTGAACTCCGCCCAAATAATATTTTTTTGGTGGAACAGAGTCAATTTTCTGGTCTACCCGACGAAGATCCAATGATGCATGTTACAACCTTCACGGATTATTGTTGTGCCATACCCCTACCTGAAGGGGTGACTAGAGACGAGGTGCTGGCAACGATGTTCCTGTTCTCATTAAAAGATGACGCGCGAGATTGGTACCGGTACCTTGATAGGGACGCCGAGGAGGTTACGGATTGGATTTCCTTGGCATTGGCCTTTTACAAGAAATACTTCCCTCTTGCAAAAGCCGAAGACTTGAGGAGCCAAATTCGTAACTTTCAACAGGGACCTGATGAAGGATTTTGTGAAGCATGGGATCGGTTCAAGAAATTGGTCCGTTCTATCCCTCACCATAACTTTCAACAATGGGACCTGTGTAACCAATTTTACAACGCTCTTTACGATGATTATAAGATGATTCTTGATGTGGCCGCCAATGGAAGATTCCAGAATAACACCAACCATATGAAGGGTTGGAAAACCATTGAAGACATGGCAGTGCATAGGACTACTTTTAAGAGTTCACGTGGGAATTCAAAGAGGCTGAATGTGGAGATGAATAGAGTGATGGCTCTTGAGACAACAGTCGAAGCCCGTTTTGAAAAGCTTGAGGCAACTCAGCTGAAGCTTGAAAGTGCTAACCTAGTTACTACGGTTGACAACACGGGTGAGATTGAGAACTTAAGAGCCCTTGTTGATGATTTAACAAGGACAGTTATGGAGATGAGTAAGGCTCAATTTGCCTCCTCAAAAGTTTTTGAAGAACACTTGATAAACATAGCCAACCGAATGACCAGCTCTCCAGCTAGTTGTGAGGGACCCATGGAGACATTAAACGCCATAAATCTTAGGAGTGGTCGTGTTTGTGAAGAATCAACCCAAAAAGAAGATTCTGCCGAGATTCAAAACAAGAAATCTGATCCCGTTAACGGATCAGGAGGTCGACCGACCGCTACAGTAGGTCGACCGACCTCGGTTCCTGACGCGAGATCAGATTCTGGAAAAGAGAAAATTTCGGATGTTGCAGATTCTGGTCGACCGACCACTGCTGTTGGTCGACCGACCGACGTTCCTGAGCAGAGTGCTGTTTTGACTCCGGAATCGCTGGATTCCTCCCTCATTCAAGGCCTCACCGAAATTTTACAGCTGAAAAAGCCAAAGGTTGCTGATCCTATGGCTAGTGCCACCGTTCCTTATCCCGAAAGACTGAAAAATTCAAAAGAGGATCGGAAATTTGGTAAGTTTTTGGAGATGGTAAAGAATCTTGAGGTAACCATCCCTTTCACTGATTTAATTACCCAGGTACCTTCTTACGCTAAATTCATGAAAGATATTTTGAGTCGTAAGAGGAATTTTCAGTACGACGGTGTTGTTGCTTTTGTGGAAGAATGTTATGTTCTTTCACAAAATAATATAGCACCCAAGCTAAAAGACCCAGGTAGTTTTTCCATCCCTTGTACCATAGGTAATCATGTTATAGGGAAAGCCCTTTGTGATCTAGGGGCTAGTGTCAGTGTTATACCCTATTCTGTATGTGAAAGACTTGGTTTAGGTAGACTTAAAGTCACCAATATTACCCTACAGATGGCTGATAGATCAACCCAAAGACCATTAGGGGTCTTGGAGGATGTCCCAGTAAGAGTGGGAAAGTTCTTTATTCCTGTGGATTTCGTTGTTTTAGACATTGCTGAGGATAGTCAAATACCTATTATTCTAGGTAGACCATTTTTACACACAGCTGGGGCTGTGATAGATGTCAAACGCGGGACCATTACTTTAGAGATTGGGGATGACACTATCGAGTTTAGTCTTACCCATAAGGCAACTATTCCTACTGATGATACTTGTTGTTCCATCGATATTATAGACAGGAATGTTATCCTTAATTGGAGGGAATCCTTGACCAAGGATCCCTTAGAAGATCTGACAGTTTTGGATACGTGTGCAGGTGATCCAGCTGAAGATGCTGAAGAGCTGGATTTGATAGGAGAAGAGGAAGAGGAATATGAGCTCACTGAAGAAGAGAATGAGAAGCTCATAAGCCTAGCTAATGCAAGTCTGGTAAACATGTGCTATTCTATTAATACTGACTCTGTTCAGGCAGTTGAGGTAAAGGTACCAGAGCGTAAGCCACTTCCTCCTAATCTTAAGTATGTTTTCTTAGATGATACTGAACAGTACCCTGCTGTAACATTTCGTGTTTTGAAGTCTATATAAGTGTTATTGATGATTGTTTCATGCTTGTTATAAATTCTTTACCGTTATGAGGTGGTGAACTTCGGGACGAAGTTCATTCTAAGGAGGGAAGACTGTAATAACCCGTATTTTTGTAACCGTAGTTTCGTAATTCGTATTAATGTATGGTTTTATATTATATTTCAAGACGAAGGGTAAATGATGGTTGTTGTTCGATTGGTTAGTCGAGAATGGGGTATGGGTAGTATTATTATTGGAATGCGTGATGGGCCTTCGTTCATGGGCTAGGCTTACCTGGGGTTGCGTGATATCGAAAGTGGATTACAAGTAAATCCATCGACAAACCCTCACAACAAAATAAAACCCTAACAACCAAAACACCTTATTGTTGACAAACCCTAAACAGCCACCAAAACGAACAGCCTCCGTCACTCCTACGCAACCCTAATGCTACCCCCTGCCTACACCTCGTCTGGCTTTCAACCCCCACTGTAGACATCACCCAAACCACCGTGTGTATCAGAGGGATCAAGCGGGGGAAAGTGCAGCAGGAACAACCGTCACCATAATCGTATTCTTATCTTCTACAGCACCGAGTTGTGAGCGTTTTTTTCATGCCTCTGCTATATTGCTTTATCTGAATGTTTTGGTTATATGCAGTCTATAATACGTATAACATGTTCATCGTTTATAAACCACCATATGACCACCATAACCGTCGCTAAAACCACAATGAATGTCGTTCATACCTGCGATATATATACTCTGTTTTTATTATACACGTCTGACTGTTTTTATGTATTGTTTTCATCGTGTTTTTGGGTTGGATTTGTATCGACGAGTTTGAGTATGAATACTATAAGGTTGGTAGTTTTTACTGGTGGTGCTGGGGTGGCGTGTGGTGGTGGGGAAGGAGAGAGAAACAGTTGTGAAAATGGTGTCCAGTAGAGTTGCAGAGTCACGTTGCTGGGGTCAGTAAGTTCTGTGGCGTTGTCCAGGTGTTCAAGTGGTGTCGAGGTTAGGTGGTTGCCACCAGGGTGTCATGGGTAGTGTAGGGTGTCGTGGGTAGTGCTCAGTTGTGGCGGTGGTGGTGTTGGCAGGTGGCTAGGGGTGTGTGTAGGGAGGGTGGTAACACGGAAAAAGGGGCAGGTTTTGGGTTGGTGTTGTGACCAGTGGGTGTTTGGGGCTGATTCGATGTCAGTTGTGGTTGAGTCAGGGGTAGAGGTCAGGGCCAGTGGTTGCACCATGGTTCAAGGGTCTCATCCACGGTGGTGTGGTGGTGGTACAGGCTGTAGAAGGGGGGTCGAAGGGGGCTGCGAAGTGGGTTGTGCGAGGACTGTGTAGGCTGGGTATGTGGGCTGTTTGTACGGTTGGTTTCTTTGGTGTTGCGTGAGATTGCCATGATTAATATCAAAGTAGTTAATGTTTAATATATACTTACACAAGCATGGTTAGTATTAGTTAATGTTTTATTATGGATTATTATTAGTATTATTATTATTATTATTATTATTATTACTATTCTTATTCTTATTATTATTATTGTTATTATTATTGTTATTATTATTGTTTTGGTAACTCTTAATAACATTTTTGTCATTGTTATGATTGGTATTATTAGTAGTAATAACAATATCATTGGATGTTCGTTCATGTTAGTCAAAGTTGGTGAGTCGGGAAATTTATGAGTTATGAAGTTACTATTTTGGGAAGGTTCTATTTATGGAAAGCTTCTATTTATGGAAGGTTTCTATTAATTAGTAAGTTATGGTTATATATATTGTTATTGTGTAATTCACATTAATATTGGAAGTGCATAAGTATGTCATTTATTGATGGGTGGATTGTATGCTATAACTAGTAGGCTTATAGTTGACATGTGAATGAACATGACCAAGTAATTCAGTTAGTTATGTTGGTTGTATGAACAACTTTTGATATTAAGTAATAATAATTATAGGAACGGAATTCGAAGTGGAACATTTCTAGCAGCTGTTCGGTTATCAATCCGCAATTGAGGTAGGGGAGATACGGGTATATGACGATGTGTAAACTGTTCTTATTTGTTTTAAGCATGTTTGTGATATAATACCATGTGATCATATATAGTGTTATCTATATTATTCTGTGATGTAATACGTTGTGAATATAAAGGGTCTGTGTTGGTGCGGAGATAAAGGGTCTGTGTTTGGTGCGGAGATAAAGGGTCTGTGTTTGGTGCGGAGATAAAGGGTCTGTGATATGGTGTGGAGTATATTGGGTCTTGTGATCGGTGCGGAGTTTATTTGGTGTTGGATCGGTGCGGAGTTTATTTGGTGTTGGATCGGTGCGGAGTTATTTGGCGTTGGATCGGTGCGGAGTATATTTTATTGTTGTCTTATTTATCTTTCTACTCAACCTCGCGGTTGACCCTGTGTATTCGTGTGCACCTACGATGATCCGGAATGGGGAGTAGATTTTACAGGTCAGTGACAGATGGACTAGGAGCTTGGGCATGGAGAGAGACATGGCATGGACCTACTTAGAGTTAGATCACATTTAGAGATCGTCAGTTGTACTTTCATTTTATCAAGTTTGGAACTCGTAATTGTCGTAATACCAAGTTCAAATTTAATCAGTATTTATATAAATTACCTTTGGTTGTTTACCTTGTTATTCACTACCTCGGATATTCCGGGATGGTAACAGTCCTATTTATTTGAGAATGTCTTGCTAAAGGCTCTTAAATAAATGGGGGTGTTACACCTGCGATTGTTAGCTCTAAACTTAGTCCCGACCAACTTTCTGCATTAATGACTGTTCTTAAAAAGAATAGAAAAGCTCTAGGTTATTCTTTGGATGATATTAAGGGCATAAGCCCTGATGTTTGTATGCATAGAATAGAGTTGGAAGAAGGGCATAAGCCTTATAGACAGGGACAGCGCAAGTTGAATCCTAAGATGCAGGATGTGGTTATGGCTGAGGTAATGAAACTCCTTGATGCAGGTATTATCTATTCAGTTGGCAACTCTAAGTGGGTTAGTCCAGTCCAGGTGGTTCCTAAAAAAGGAGGAACCACAGTAGTTAAGAATGATAAAAATGAGTTAATACCAACTAGAGTTGTAACTGGGTGGCGGATGTGCATTGCTTATAGACAGTTAAATGCCGCCACCAACAAAGACCATTTCCCCCTTCCTTTTGTTGACCAAATGACTGAAAGACTGGCTTCTAATAAATTCTTCTGTTTTCTAGATGGTTATTCAGGTTTTTTCCAGATTCCCATCCATCCTGATGATCAGAGTAAGACTACTTTTACTTGTCCACAGGGTGTTTTTGCTTATCGCAGGATGCCTTTTGGGTTATGCAATGCTCATGCTACCTTTCAAAGGTGTATGATGGGTATCTTCTCTGACTTTACAGAAAACATCATGGAGGTATTTATGGATTACTTCTCTGTTTATGGTAATGCTTTTGATCAATGCTTAGCTAATCTTGATAATGTCTTGCAGCGATGTATTGATGTAAATCTTGTCTTAAACTGGGAAAAGTGTCATTTTATGGTTACTGAAGGCGTAGTGTTAGGGCATCTAATTTCTGACAAAGGTATACATGTAGATAAAGCAAAGGTGCAGGTGATTGAGCAATTACCCCCTCCTGTTAATGTCAAAGGGGTGAGAAGTTTCTTAGGACACGCAGGTTTCTACAGGCGTTTCATTAAGGACTTCTCTAAAATTGCTAAACCAATCACACAATTGCTTCTTAAAGATGCCATCTTTGATTTTACTGATGAGTGCCTCTCAGCTTTTAACAGGTTGAAGGAAGCTTTGATCTCAGCACCAATCATCCAGCCACCAGATTGGGATCTCCCATTTGAGATCATGTGCGATGCTAGTGACTACGCTGTAGGTGCTGTGTTAGGTCAAAGGAAGGACAAGGCTCTTAATGCTATATACTATGCGAGCCGCACCCTAGATGAGACTCAAGTCAACTATTTCACTACCGAGAAGGAGATGCTGGCTGTCATATTTGCCTTAGAAAAATTCAGGTCATATTTAGTAGGTAATAAGGTAATTGTTTACACTGACCATGCAGCTTTAAAAAGCCTTTTTCAGAAGAAGGATTTAAAGCCAAGGCTTCTAAGGTGGATACTCCTTCTACAAGAGTTTGACATTGAGATTAGGGACAAGAAAGGCGCAGAAAACGTGGTAGCTGACCGCCTATCTCGCCTACAGTTGACTGATGGGGAAGATTCTTTACCTATTGATGATTCATTTCCTGATGAGAGTTTATTTATCATTAATAATTCAGGCTCTTATCCCCCCCCCCCCCCCCTTGGTATGCTGATTTTGCTAATTTTGCTGTTACAGGTAAAATCCCTCCTGAGTTGTCATGGCAACAAAAGAAGAGATTTATGTTTGATGCAAAACAGTATTTTTGGGACGACCCTTATGTTTTTAAAGAATGCGGAGATGGACTTATCCGGAGATGCGTCCCCCAATGGGAGGTGAAGGACGTTCTGGAAGCATGTCACTCTTCCGCATATGGTGGTCACCACGGTCCATCTAGGACCGTAGCCAAGGTATTGCAGTCTGGTTTTTATTGGCCTACTTTACATGCTGACTGTAGAAATTTTGTAGGTAACTGTGATGCCTGTCAAAGAACTGGGAATGTCTCAAAAAGACATGAGATGCCACAAGTTGGTATTTTAGAGGTAGAGATTTTTGATGTCTGGGGCATTGATTATCAAGGACCTTTTCCTAGTAGTCAAGGTAACAGGTATATTCTTGTGGCTGTTGATTATGTGTCTAAGTGGGTAGAAGTTATTGCTACTCCCCATTGTGATGCAAAGGCTGTTATTAAGATGTTTAAAAAAATCATATTTCCTCGCTTTGGTGTCCCTAGGTTTGTCATAAGTGACAGAGGTATGCATTTTAAGGAGAAACGCTTAGGTGACTTGTTAAATAAATTCGGTGTCCAACACCGTAGGGGTTTAGCTTATCACCCTCAGACTAGTGGTCAAGTTGAGATCTCAAATAGGGAACTCAAGGAGACCCTAGCCAAGGTAGTTTCTAAGTCTAGGAAAGATTGGAGCCTAAAACTTGATGATGTTTTATGGGCCTATAGAACCGCGTTCAAAATCCCAATAGGAATGTCACCATTCCGATTCATTTATGGTAAGACTTGTCATTTACCAGTAGAGTTAGAACGTAAGTCTTGGTGGGCTATATGTAACCTTAATTTAGACCCTAATCTTTCCCGTGAGAAACGTTTGATGCAGCTCAATGAGTTAGAAGAATTAAGGTTGTTAGCCTATGACAATGCCAGAATTTACAAGGAAAAAACAAAGCGCTGGCATGACAAAAGAATCATTAAACGTGATTTTCAGGTAGGTGATAGGGTGTTGCTTTTTAATGCTCGTATTCGTCTTTTTCCTGGTAAGCTGAAGTCCAGGTGGAGCGGACCCTACACCATCACAGCTGTCTCAAAATTCGGGTCAATCGAATTAGAAACCTCGTCTGGTGAGAGGTTCAAAGTCAATGGCCAATATGTGAAGCACTTCCGAGGAGAAAATGAATTTGTCGGAAAGGTCGAAGTTTCTTACTTTGACCCTTTTTAGGATGCTTCACGACAGGTAAAAAGGTCGTGCGGGACCTCTTAAACCAGCGCTACACAGGAGGCAACCCGTGCCCTTTTTTTTAGTTTGCGTTTTTATTTCCGTTTTATCCTTGATGACAATTTGAAATCTCTGCAGAAAAAGTAAAATAAAAGGAATCCGTCAGTACAAGTGGTCGACCGACCGAGTTACTAGGTCGACCGACCAACTGGCAGCTTTAATTACTTTTCCTGACAGGTTAAGTAGAAATTGCAGAGCAGGTAAAAGGACGTCGGTCGACCGACCGAGTATTGTGGTCGACCGACCACGTGTTTTTTTCCGGTTTTTTTTCTTTTGAGTCAAGGGTCACGGGTCATTTGTGTTTTTGAAAACACAATAATTGCTTCACTTCCTCACTTTCCCTGCATTCATTTTCTCTCTTAAAACCCTAAAATAACACCCACCCTCTTCATCCTTCACCAATTTACTTGCTTTCTTTCAATTTCCTCATTCAAGGTATGATTTTCTCAGTTTTACTTTCTTTCTTTTTCGTTTTTATCATCTTAATTCCGTTTTAGGTAGTATTAATTTGTCTTTTTAAGTCTATTTTGCTCTTAATTCCGTTTCCATGCTTGTTTGTGTGTTTTTATCTTAGTTTTCTTCTTCATTTTGATTTTATATGGTTAGATCTGTAACTTTTGGGTGATTTCGTGCTGACTAGGGTTAGTTTAATTCATCTTTTAATTTTTATACCCTTTTTCGCGCGTTTTCAGTCACAAAAATCCGACGCTGGTACTGTTCACGGTCGACCGACCGGAAACGGAGGTCGGCCGACCAAAAATATGAATTTTCTGGGTTTCTAATTTACAGATCTGCATTTGTCTTGCGTTAGTTGGTCGACCGACCCGAAAATGATGTCGGCCGACCGGAACTGTATTTTTCCTGAGTTCATTCTTTGCGGTTTCTGGTTTTTCTTCGCTAATTGGTCGACCGACCTAGATTTACGGTAGACCAACCGATCGTGCAACGGAAATTATGTGTTTTCTCGCAAATATGGTCGACCGACTTATCTGTAAAGTCGGCCGACCAGTGCTGTTTCATAAGTTTCTGTTTCTGCAAATTTTCGTGCCTATATGTGTTAAAGTAATGTTTACATAAGACTTAAATTTTTATTGAACTTTTCAGATTCGCAATGTCTAGCCGTGATCAAGGTGGGAAGCGTGCCCGCACTTCGGGTACAAGAACCTCCAGAGGACGTGTCACTAGGTCGAGAGGTTTGGCGGTGCAAGACACGGATAGTCTACCCAACTATCCGCAAATCATTTTCAGCACTCCGGCCCAGAAGGCTCGGTTCCTCCATCTCACCGCCTATTGCTTGGTAGTAGCAACCCGTTTCCTATCTGTTCCAGCCTTGAAAGCCCTGGGATGTCATGACGAGGTGGTATCTTTGCTCGACGGGACTGGTTTTGCAGGACTTGTCACTATGGATGAGTTCACCCATCCCCTTCTCACTTTTGAGTTCTTTTCTTCCTTCACTTTTGATTTTAGAGCATTTCATCCTGGCTATGACAACATTTGCATTTCTTTTCGTCTGTTCAATGAAACTTTTTCTTTGACTTTAGGCCAATTTGCTCAGTATCTAGGTTTATCTTCTACGGGTCTTACTGACGACCCCACAGGGTCGTATACTGATATGTGGTCCTGTATTTCTGATTCCAGCGATGTGAAGAAGAAAAACAGTACCATCCACCTTCCTACCCCCCGTTATTATTTGCGTCTGTTGGCCAACACTTTTTTCGGCCGAAAAGAGTCTCAAAATGTTAACAACATTGAGCTCTCCATTTTGTCTGGTTATCTTAACATCAGACGTACGGGTCAACAGTTTTATAACACTGCATTTTTGGTCGCCTCTCATTTCATGTCAGTGAGTGAGGGAACTTCTTTGTCTACTATTGTTTGTGGTGGGCTAGTCACTAGATTAGCCCGCTCCCTAGTCCCCCTGTTCCCTCGCTTTGAGGATGCGATTGACACTACCTCCCGGTTCATGGACATGGCTTATGTCAGATCCGTGCATTGGGTGGGCAGGAGAGATTATTGGAAGGTAGACACCTACCTCAGTGATCGCATCCCCATCACCATAGCTCCCCCTATGCTTCCCCTTTTTACTGTTATAGGGGAGCCCAGACCACTACTCCCGTCTTACCGCCTTCCCCTTAGAGGAGGCACCTCTAGAGGCCATAGGGTCCCTGCTCCCGGTAGCCACCATACCACATCCGGGACGGGGTACCCATCTGATTTTACTGCTCCCCCTAATGTTTATGTTCCTCCTTTTATTGATGACAGATCTATGCCACAAATGATGGCGAGCCTTTGCAGGCAGTTCAGCCAAAAACAGCTGAACGATAGTCTTTGCCAATATCCGGTTTACAGGGAGTATGCCACTCAGGGTAGGCTCCTGTAACACCCCCATTTATTTAAGGGCCTGTACTAGGACTCCTCAGATAAATAAAGGTGTTACCATCTCGGTTTCCCGAGGCAGTAGATACAAAAGGAAAGATAACAGTACTTTAATTAAAATTAAAGTCATAACATGTTCGTGCAACTATATCTGAAAGTCTTAACAAAATAAAGAAAGTACAACTCATGCTAAACTGACTAAGGTGATCTAGACTCTAGTCTGGTCCGGATCCAAGCTCTTTCTCCCATAGCTCCCCCTTAGTCTCAGCCACCTGTCAATCTGCTCCCCAATAAATTGGTTCATCACAGGTGATCACGAATACACAGGGTCAACCACGAGGTTGAGTAGGGAAAAGAATAAATATAGCAATAATATAATAAACTCCGCACCGATCCAACGTCAAATAAACTCCGCACCGATCCAACACCGTATAAACTCCGCACCGATCCAACACCGTATAAACTCCGCACCGATCCAACGCCATATATACTCCGCACCGATCCAACACCGTATCACAAGACCCAATATATATTCACATCGTAACAATATCTCCGAATGATATAGATAACACAATATAACGATCACATGATATTATAACATAAACATGCTTATCACCACATAAGAACAGATTACACATTATTATAAACCAGTATCTTCCCCTACCTCGAATTTCAGAATGACAACCGAACAGCTGCTAGAATTATTCCACCTTGAACTCAGTCCCTATAAATAGTACTTAATATCAATTGCCAACCATACCACCAAACACTACTAAAATTATTCGATCATGTTCACAAGTGATACACTTACCACACACTGCAAATATACATATCAACATACTCATATATATATATACCAACTAATATTAACTCCTTTGTCATATCAACCATCATTGGTCAATTATAAACTTATTACTTATAGACTTACTATATATAGACTTACTAAATATGGTATATACGATCAACTAATCAATTATTATAAATCCATAACAACAATACAAATAATTAGTTGTCAACAAAATAGTCGTTAACAATATTAATAACCACATACTACTACTAATAACATGATTAATAACAATGACAACATATATGTATATTATCATATAACTATACCCGTAACAATAATTTCAAAGATAACAACAATAATAATAATAATAATAATAATAATAATAATAATAATAATAATAATAATAATAATAATAATAATAATACTATAATAATAATATAATAATACTAATCATATAAAAATAATAATCATAGTATCATGGACGTATATCATGTATCATCAACCAGTAACTATCGCGCAAACACCAACAGGAAAACACGGACCCTAGCTCGTTACAGCCCATTTTCCCGACACCACCACCACCAGCCCGGTCCCCAACAATTGCCAACACTGGACCCAACCACTACTACATACTACAACCTACAACTTCCACCCATTAGCCACCCCCAGAGGCCACCATAGCCACCACCACGACACCCCTAAACTGCCCGTGTACAAGTTCGTAACCTCGGTCTTTCGCGCAGTCTTTCTCTCTTCTCACAGCTTCTCTCCCCACCATCTAGACCACCCACAACCACGACAGAGGGTTACTACATCTTCCTTGCACCATAAAGTACCACCAACGCCCCTGAACCACCACCAAGAATCCCCATAGGCGCCACCAAAACACTGCCCTAACTAGCTATACAAGACCGCGCCAAAACAGAGACCCACCCCTGTTTCGCTTACTCAAGCCACCCAACGACGGTGGTTTCAACCACCACGCAACCCTAGTCTACACCACGATACACCCTTGACCTCTATCTAACACCACCCAGAACCCAGGCCGAGTCGATCCGAACAATATGGGTCAAAAGACTATCGATAACGAAGTAAACCATACTTAATCGTTTTACATATTAAACCAAAACAACGATTGAAAGCAATGTAGACTTACGATGACGATAGTGAAGACATCTTAAAGATTGGTACGCTGTGAGCATGAAAGAGCGAGGAAGCCGCAAAAGAAGCAGTTGGAGAAGGTTGGGGCGGTGGACGCTTGAGTATATAAGGATTTAGGGTTTCTTTTGTTTTCTTATTTGTCATACTTATTTCTTATGTGCGTATTAGTAATGCACTAATACAATAGAGTAGTTGTTAAAGCTACTAATATTATTTTGTGCACGTACACTAACGTGTTAATACCATACTAATGTACGATTAATATACGTATTATTATAAAACAACGTATTGTTCGATAATTTAATTATCGAACTTAAACGTTCAAGTACTTATCAACCCGTTAACATAAATATTAAATATTAATTAAAACACAATAAAATATGGGGTATTACAGTCTTCCCTCCTTAAAATGAACTTCGTCCCGAAGTTCACCATCCAATAGTCCACAAACTGGTCACTAGGGACATAAGGAACACAATATGCGACACCACATACGTCAAAACTAGTAAGGGTACTTTAAAACACGAAACATTACATTCTACCCTCGTTAAGAAAACTTTGTCCCCAAAGTTTAACGTATAACGGAGCTAAAGGAATACTTCATGAAACACAAAAAAAAAAAAAAAAAAAAAAACAATAATTAAGATTATCAGGTATATTCAAACACACCAATTAGCCATGTCATAAAACTAGTCATATCATAAATCATCAGGATTTTACAATCCTATCCTCCTTAAAACATGGTTACGTCCCCGTAACCTCATTATATAAATTCTAGCTCATTACTCCGTCTCACTCATTACCCTATCTCATAACACCTTAATCCAAGTAATCAAGTATCGTATCCTCATTGTCGAACCTAAGACCAAAGACGAGGGGTGAGTGGACTGGCAGAATAAACCGCAAAACAATATTTCCATCTCAACGTCGATTCCAAATTCATAAAATGTAGCTCAATAATCATGGTCACACCGGATCGAAAACACAATATGGCACAACCGCCTAATAACTCATAACTCGATACCAGTAACCAGCTCCCATTTTAATTCCAATATCAATATTGTCAAAAGTTCAAAGAACCGTACACAACACTTAGAGTAAAACTCTAAGCTACTCACCCACGAGTCAAGGTCAAGGAAAACGCCAAATCAAACAGAATACCACTTAACAACCTTACTGTCAAAAATAACCAAGTTAAGCTTACCAACAAAAGCCAACATCTCAATACTTCTCAGACACTAAACTTAGGAAAATACTAGCTCACTTGACAACGTATCATGGTTCAAGCCCTAGTGCTAAAAAAAACAATGGATTCCACGCTTTAAAAGACATTAGCACGGGCACTCTTGTTCCCAACTAAGCCAATTCAATATTGTGTTTATACCTCAGATCAGTCAATTACACAGAAAAAAAAAAAAAAAAAAAAAAAACCCATCTCAAAATTAAACCCGTCTCACAAACAGATGGTTAAAGTTATTGATATAAGATATTAATGGATACAAAATCAATTACTAATAACTCAACAGAGATAAGATTAACACCTAAACCGTCATAAATAACTAACAGTTCGCAAGTAATTCATACAACCTCGAACGATAACATTAATAATAGGGTCGGCAAAATCGTGTTACGCAGTAAAACAGAATCAGATTAGCTAACGCTCACATATCTTTGAAATTTTGACACAACTCGGCATATTTCCACTAATGTAGACAATCAGCAAACTCGTATTTCATAACAGAAAATTTAAAACATTTCACGTTTATAATCATATTATAGCAGCAAAATCATATTTTGGGAAGGACATAGAGCAAAATTAATTAACGTATTTAAACATGGCGCATTGACATATTATACAAGATACACACCCATCATAGACTAACAAGACCGTTTATCATTCCTAGATGTCAGTAAGTTAAAATCAATTAGGTACATCTCTTATTCACTCACATTACATCATTTATCATGAAACTATCAACATATGTGACTTGCAAAATAAGGGTTTACATACTGCGCAGCAATTAAATTTCCGTGCAGGATTTCATCAACACATAGTTACATAGTCTGTCAAATTTTAAACATTCAGCTTAATTATCAAACATCAAGCTTTATCATGGTTTATCACTTCGTAACTATTTTGAAAAGTTTGAAACATTGAAGCGGTAATTTGTGACAATTTATAAATACGAATAAAAGGCAATTTCACAAGCTACAGATCATAACAAGACTACACAGATACATTCTGATCCTTCTCTACTAGGACATTGTTCTTGTCGCTCTTGAATTATGAAAATTTTAACAATAAAAGTAAACGAATTCACAAGACTAGTACTTCATATTTCACATGTTAACCAATTAATAAATCCACATATCGTGATCAAATTCTTAATATAAAAATATGTAAGTCACTATGTGGTATAACAATACACTTGAAAAAGTTATAAAAAAAAAAAAAATTATATTCACAGGGAACTAGACAGAGATAACCCTCAATAGACGAAAGATCATCAACAAGATTCACATTGTTCATATAATCACGATCACAATTACGTATAACCATTAGATTGCTATATCATGCTAATAAGCTCACCAGTTACATTTCATTTTGCCATTTGGCAAGACTCTTCTTAGTTAAACACGCCTTTGACATCTCATACGAGCAGCGCATCATTAAAATTAGACATATACTTGAAATGATTTTATATTAAACTTGACGAGATAAACAAGGTTTCGCTATCATATAGTGGGGTTAATACTCATACCCTATGCCTACTATTCATGTTACTAAAGCCATATCAGGATATCACGTGGTCACATCACATAATTCACATTTGATTAAACTTTTTGATACGAAACTTACATACCTTACAACTTCACCAATTAAACGTTATGCAATAACTTACAAAAATCATAATTAAATAACAACTTAGTTAACGTGTGAGCAAACATAATATTTTAGTAAATATAAAGAATTAGTTAAACAGAGGAAAAGTATCGAATGCATACCTCAAGGAAATTATCTAATACAATATTTACAACTCGAACAATTTGAACAATAACTTTACAACATTTCAACAGAATTTTAGGCATCTTGCAAAAATCACAATTGAATAACAGCTCGTTAAGATTTTACATGGCGTAAAATTTGGAAACGTGAACGAACATTCTGAACAGTAGAGTTGGAACTATGCGCAAGCAATAACCAAGTTTTAAATGATTTCTGTTACAAAAGATAGGTCAAAACGGGACTATGCAGTAACAGTCTGACTACTGTCGAATAAAAGAATTATTTCTCCCAAAGACATAACTCATATCAAGATAAAACACTAGCATTGTCAATCCAACTCAGAAGGTTATCATACACAAAATTTTCACCCTTAATTATGAAACACGTATAAAGTGACAGCCCGGACAAACCAGGTAACATTCTGAAAATTTATTAAAATTTTGGTCCCTTTGTAACTACAAAGTTACTACATCCACACTCAACCTTTCTCATCCAAACACATTGACAATCATTTGAAGCATAGACATCACTCTGTACCATATTAACATTCATTCCTTATTTCAATTGTAGTTGGCATCAAAATACGGTAAAGGTTTCGAAACTGAAAATGAAATCAATTAAATAACTGGACAGTTAAACAGGTGTATCCACGTACGGAAATATAACTTAGGGACTACTACGTATCCCTTATTGATGACAAACTTCATAACGAATTTAAATGTATATAACAGGCATAAAATTTTAAATACGATATACGCAACACATGACTATATACATTCATAGCTTAGAACACACATTCTGCATATTACTGAACATGGATTGCTAAAGCAATTAGTAAAATAATAAAATCATAAATCTCAAATTCCGATCACATTTGCCTAGTATGCCTATCAGTAAACTCTTGCAAAGTATACGGCATGCAAATAAGAAGTGTATACACATAGAATAGTACAGGCAATTATCAACGCGCACGGCCTCCGGTTCGGTCTACTAGCTTTAGCCATAAGACTTAACTTGGTTCCACATTCTATAACAACATAGCATAGCTGGCTCTACTAACCATTACAGTCAATCATGATCATATCTCTCCTACATCTATCCTTTTAGGTGACTATAGCTCATCAACTTTACACATATCATTATACTATATCTCTACCTAACGGTTCAGGGGTCATACAGCCACATGCATATCACCATATATATACAAGTAAAGCTCATATTCAAAATCTCTTGTTCTCAATACCTGAAATAGTAGATCTCAACCAACATTCAACATCAATCTCATGATTCGCAGTATATATTACCAACCATATCTCACATCATAACTTACCTCATTCCTTCTCCTGCAAGAATAACGTTAGTACAAGATAACTGGGTTACTATATAATCTACCCCATTTTTCAATTTCTCTCTTTGGGTTCCCGAGACAGAACAGAAAGGGCCCAGGTTTGGTGTGAGGGGGCCCCTAACTCATCCCGTTCCTTTCTGGGCCTCCTATCAGTTTCATCTCGGGGTTCATTTTATTAGACTCTTCCTACGTTCATTATTATTCATTTGGTTTAGGCCCATGGACTCACCCCACCTGGTACACACCTCTCGCAGGCGGTCATGGCCACGGTGAAGCTTCAGGCTCTACCTCGAGATCAGGCAATGGGTCTGAAGAGGAGGAGGAGGAGGAAGAAGGAGGAGAGGACTCTGAGCCGGACTTCGACTCAGAATCCTAGGGACATGCTTAACCTTACCCTCTTTGGGGTTCGGTTTGGGGAGGTCCCCTTTCTTTAGTTCGATTTGGGGAGGTCCCCATTTCTTTTGTAAGTTTTTTCCCCTCTAGATTTCCAGTTTTCCCCTCCTTCCTCCTTAGACTCTTTTTGTAGTTTTTAGTCTTTTTCCTTTTCCTTTCTTTGTTTGTTTCTTTTCTGCCTACCCCCATCCCTATGCTGTGGTTGTATGCTGATGAGCACAATGGGGGCATTGTGCGTTTTGGTTTGGGGAGGGTGTTTGCATACTCCTTTGTGAGTATGCAATTGTCTTTGTGTCTTTTGTTTTTCATTCCTTTAGGTGTTTTTCTTGTTTTCATCCTCTCTTGCCGCGTGTTCTTCCTTGTCGCGCGTTCTTCTCTGTCTTAAGTATTTAGGTCGAGTCGGAACGGACGAATACAATTTATGCTTCACATATCACATATTGCCTTGCCTTGCATTTTTCAAAAATTTTCAAGCTAGTCTTTTGCATTATCTACGAGTTTTTGTTGATTTCATGCTAAATTATTAGACTTGACTCTCTTCTTGCCAAGCTACTACATATTCTAAGGATTAGAGCTTAATAAATCGGTGACATCTATGGCCGATTTCATGTAGGTTTGTGAGTAGTTTCTCCTCTTCAGACATGTCACATCAATATGCATAAACATGAATTTTGTCTACTTAATACCTGTATGCATTCGGATTTGTGGTTTGTTGACACATATGGTAGAGGCCCCCCTTTCTCATTATTCCCATAATCCTCACATAGACAAATTGAATCTTTTTACCCAACTGCTACATCCTAAAAAATTTGCCTACCCTAGCCGAGCTAGTAATGTTGTGATGGGTCTGTTTTGGCCATCCTTTGGTTTGCACCTTTTTGTTAAATATAGATTTTGTGAGAATGGTAGAAGGAGAAAAAGAAGAGAAAGGATTCGAAAAAAAATAATGAAAAAAAAGAGATACGAAAAAAAATATATAATTCGAATCAACCTGTCTTCAAGGCTGGTCGGTCGACCAGCACCCTTGGTCGGTCGACCAGGACCGTTGGACAGAAGTTTTCTGAAAAAAAAAAAGAAAAAAAAAAGAGAAAAGAGAAAAAAAAAATTGGAGGAATTGTGATTTTTGCTCTAAAACTTTGAGCCTTGGCATGTATGAAAAATCAAATAAAAAAGAAGTGATCTTATAGTATGGATAGACGGTTGTTAGCTTGGTTTAACCCCTCTTCCCGTAACTTATTTTAACCCCTTCTTACCTTTAGCCTCACAATTCCAAATTTGCCTCGGCATGTGTCATGGTTATCTAGTGTGGGAGTGCATATGTACGGTTGTAGAGATTATATTCATGTTAGATTGCAGGCATGTTCTTACGGGTCGCAGATAGGTGAGAGTCTTTACTTTTATTTATCTTCTTATCTTTCACATATTCATTAGACCCTTTGCTTTCATGAGTGTCTCGAGCGTACCGCGAGAGTCCAATTAGAATGAGTCTTGCAAGGTTGAAGTTTTAGCATGCTATTCCAACATGGCCAATTCGTTTTGCTCTTGACATTATGCTTGTTTATATTTGAAGGTTGCATTAAATTGGTTGGGCATAGTGTTGTGTTTGGTTGTAAAAAGTATGAAATCCGTTCCATTAGAAGTTTTACTTTTCTTTTGAGTCTTAGTGCTTGCTTGAGGACAAGCAAGGTTTGGTTTGGGGAGTTTGATACGTGCCTATTTTATGCATTTTATTTATTCATTTGGCACGTATTTTCTTACGTTTTCATGACTTTTAGTTTCTTTTTCTCCCGAAACGGTTTACTTTGGCATTTCTATGTTTTATATGTAGGAATACGCGAAAGTGAGCAAAACTGAACCTTATTTGCCTTTCGGAAGCTGTTTTGAGTACTAATGCGGAGCAAGGATCAGGATTGCATGTCCGAGTGTTGTCATTGGGCCTGATTAAAGTTGGAACGGACAAGAAGCGGTCGACCGACCCGCATCAGAGGTCGACCGACCGAAGCCCAATTCCTGACTAAAGCGAATTTGCATAAAAAGCCCAGTAACGCTTAAAGCGGTCGACCGACCAGCATCGTAGGTCGACCGACCAGACGCTGACCCGAGGATCTTTTTGTTTCGTATTTTTCGGCTTTCCTAATCTTGTAATTAATCTTATTTAAGGAGACCTAAACTCTTCAATTAGGAAAAGCTTTCTATTATCCAGTAATCTTTTATTTTTATCAAGCACTTTATGTTAGAAGAACTCCATAGTTAGAGATTTGGTACCAAGCTTTCATCTTTGTTCTTAGATTTTCCAATTAAGTTGTAAGTTGCTACATTTAATCTTCCCTTTTAATTAATCTTCTTGTTCATCTTATTGTTGTTCTTTAATTCATGTTTTCTCTTTTATCATCATCTTTATTTATGTTGGTTCCTTTGATGTTCTTACTTCTTGTTATTGTTAATTTTATGATTAAGATTATGCATAGCTAATTCTTGTGATTAGGAATTAGGGGAACCATGGTAAAGATTTGATTTTGATAGTTTAATGATTAAATTACCAATCCCCCATTGTTGTTGGTGAACTAATCCTTAAGATTGAAAGATTATTAGGATTAGTTTAACAACAACTTTGGGATTGCCATATGAACGAAAGTTTAGTGCTTTTCTAGGAACCCTAAGACCGTAAGGATTAGGTAGAATATTGACCTAAAGGTTTATTCTTTGTTCCTTGGGATTGTGTTATTTGGTTATTTTTACCTTTCATTGACTTGTTTTAACCACGGGGAACCAAAGTTCCTAATCTCCTTTTCCCCTTATTTTATTTCTCTTGTTTATTTTGTCCTTTAGTTATTAGTTTAAATCTCAAATCAACCCCCCCTTTTTGGTTACTTGCAATAGACTCTAAATTCACAAACATAATTAACCTTGTCTCTCTGTGGTTCGACCCTTGACTTATCCTATCTAAGTTTAAGCTGAGGTTTTATAAATCTTATCTTTGGCACCCCTCAACGACGGGTGTCACTAGGGCTATAGGACTTGATGTATATGATATTATAGCTGATTCTGTAACTATACCATCTGGAGAGTCCATAGGTTGTAGTAGAGTCTATAGCAATGTAATGATCCGAGTAGGGGCTGTGAGATTTGAGTCGAGCATGATAGAGTTTCCTTTGGGTGGCTTCGAGGTGATACTGGGGATGGATTGGCTGAAAAAGTACAAGGCCTACATCGACTGTTATCAAGGGAAGATCACTCTGAGAGGACCTAAGGGTGTCATAGTGTCCTACAATGGTTATTCTGTGAAGCCTAAACTGAAATTGATAACCATCAATGCCCTGAATTGACTGTGGAGAAACCCCAGGCCAGCGATATTGATATAGTAAGAGACTTTGAAGATGTGTTTCCAGAAGAAATTCTTGGGTTACCGCCAAAGAGGGACTTAGATTTTGGTATTGATTTGAAACCCGGGGCCGAGCCAATTTCTAAAGCACCTTATCGCATGGGACCTAAGGAATTGGAGGAGCTGAGAAAACAGTTGGATGAGCTAGCAAGCAAGGGATATTTGAGATCGAGTGTGTCACCTTGGGGAGCACCAGTGCTGTTTGTGAAGAAAAAGGATGGAACCATGAGGCTGTGTGTGGACTACAGGGAGCTCAATAATGTGACAATCAAGAATAGGTATCCTTTACCTCGTATCGACGATCTTTTTGACCGACTGAGTGGGGCTGGTGTGTTTTCCAAGATTGATTTGAGGTCAAGGTATCATCAGCTGAGAATCAAAGATGCAGATATCCACAAGACCGCGTTCAGATCGAGGTATGGGCATTATGAATTCGTGGTGATGCCATTTGGTTTGACTAATGCACCTGCTGTTTTCATGGATTTGATGAACAGAGTGTTTAGTCCCTACCTGGACCAGTTTGTGGTGGTGTTTATCGATGACATTTTGGTGTATTCGAAGAATAGAGAAGAGCATGCTAATCATTTGAGCTTAGTGTTGCAGACTTTGAGGGACCATCAATTGTATGCCAAATTGAGTAAGTGCGAGTTTTGGCTCGGGAAAGTCGCTTTTCTGGGCCATGTGGTGTCTAAGGGAGGTGTGTCTGTCGACCCTAGCAAGATAGAAGCCGTATCGAAATGGGAACGACCATGGAATGTGGCCGACATTCGTAGTTTCTTGGGTTTGGCTGGTTATTACAGGAGGTTCGTAAAAGATTTTTCGAAGATAGCTAAACCGATGACTTCATTGATGCGGAAGAAGAACAGATTTGTCTGGGATGAGAGTTGTGAAAAGGCATTCCTAGATCTGAAGGAGCGTCTTACTACAGCTCCTATCCTTGCCTTGCCAGAGGGAAGTGAGAACTTTGAAGTTTATACTGATGCATCCAAAAAGAGTCTGGGTTGCGTGCTAATGCAGAATGGGAGAGTGATCGCGTACGCTTCAAGGCAACTGAAGCATTATGAGGAGAATTATCCGACGCATGATTTAGAGCTGGGAGCAGTGGTTTTTGCTCTTAAGCTGTGGCGACATTATGTTTATGGAACTACATTTAAGGTGTATTTTGATCATAAGAGCCTGAAGTACATCTATACTCAGAGGGAACTAAACATGCGCCAAAGGAGATGGATCGAGCTTATCGGAGATTACGATATGGAGATTCTATACAAGGAAGGAAAGGCTAATGTGGTGGCTGATGCTTTGAGTAGGAAGTCCGTTCACGCTCTATGCACAACCATGTCCAGATTAAGTATGTATCGTGAGTTGGGTCAGATGGGAATAGCTGTCATCAGGAAGGGTGAAACCCTGGGGGATTTGACGATCGAGCCTGAGTTATATTCCGAGATTCGAGAAAGACATAAGAGCGATCCTAGAATTCATAAGTGGCGAGAGGTAGTGAGCAAAGCTAGTAATGCAGAGCCACATTCTAAGTTCGAGGTCCACAGAGATGATAATTTGAGGTTCGATGGGAGATGGTGTGTGCCTGATGATGAGGAATTGAAGAGAAAGATTCTGGTGGAAGCTCATTCTACACCTTATTCCGTTCATCCTGGAGTGGATAAGTTGTACAAAGACCTGAAGAAAACATTCTGGTGGCCAAAAATGAAGCAGGAAGCGGCTGAGTTTGTCTCTCGATGCTTAGTATGTCAGAGAGTGAAAGGAGAACATAAGAGGCCGCAAGTGAAGCTACAACCACTGGATGTACCTGAGTGGAAGTGGGAAAGCATATCAATGGATTTTATTGTACGATTGCCTAGGACCTCGAAAGGGAATGAAATGATCTGGGTGATCGTTGATAGGCTGACCAAGTCAGCCCATTTCGTACCGATGAAGGAAACTTGGAGTAAAGCTGAGTTGGCAAAGGCTTACATCAAGTATGTGGTGAAGCTGCATGGGGTGCCCAAGGATATTGTTTCAGATCGTGATTCCAGGTTCATCTCTAAGTTTTGGCAAGAGTTGAAGACGTTGATGGGAACTACCTTGAAGATGAGTACATCGTTTCATCCGGCGACAGACGGTCAGACAGAGAGAACTATCCAGACATTGGAGGATATCCTGAGGGCTTGTGTCCTGGAGTTTGGAGGGTCTTGGGAGGACAGACTTGATTTGATAGAGTTCTCGTACAACAACAGTTATCACGCTAGCATTGGGTTGGCTCCTTTTGAGGCATTGTATGGGAGGAAGTGTAGGAGCCAATTTGTTGGGATGATAGAGCTGATGTGGTGACTTTGGGACCTGAGATGATCCAAGAAATGGTAGCACAGGTCCAGGTGATTCATCAAAAGATGAGAGCTGCCCAAGATAGGCAGAAGAGTTATGCTGACTTAAAGAGGAATGACATCACATTTGAGGCAGGAGAGAAAGTGTTACTGAAGGTGTCACCTATGAGAGGAGTGATGAGGTTTGGCAAGCGGGGCAAGTTGAGCCAGAAGTTCATTGGGCCATTCGAGATCTTGGAGCGAGTGGGTGAGGTAGCTTACCGATTAGCTCTACCTCCAGCGTTATCGAGAGTGCATAACGTGTTTCATGTTTCGCAATTAAGGAGATATATTAGTGACCCTTCGCATATCCTTGATCATGAGGTTATTGAGGTTGATGAACAGTTAACTTACGAGGAGAGACCCAAGGAAATCCTCGACAGGAAGGTGAGGAAAACCAGGAATGGAGAGACCGCGCTAGTCAAAGTATTATGGACCAATCACAATGTCGAGGAGGCTACCTGGGAGACTGAAGCCTCGATGAGGGAAAAATATCCAGAGCTGTTCACTTAAGGTATGTTACGAGGACGTAAATTTCTTTTTAGGAGGGTAGAATGTGACAATTCGCGTTATAAGATATCGCTCTCTGTGTTTGTTACATGCTTTTTGATTAGTCTTGTTAACTGTGGGACGGTGAACTTCGGGACGAAGGTCATTTTAAGGAGGGAAGACTGTAATACTCCGTATTTTTATTTCGTTTTAAGTAACATTTAATATTATTTCGTATGTCGACGGGTTTATAAGCGAGGATTAGTGGTTTGAACGAGGTGCCTTATATGTTGTATTTTGAGTCGTGAATGCGAATGTTTAAGAAAACCGTACTTAAGATATGTTAATTGAGTCTTGGGGTGCGTGAAGGGCTTGACCCATACACGGATAGCCATGTTAATGGGCCTAGGGCTGCGTGCAAATACACGTTTTGACAAAACTGAAATCAGAATTTCAGATAAATCTCCTCTGCCACCCTATTTTAACCCTACCCTAGACCTACTTCTGACCTAATCAACGCCAAACTCTTCTCACAACCTTGCTGCCACAACATCTGAGTATACAAAGGAGGGTTCACACGGTAGTCTAAGGGGTCCTAGAGTCTGTCGTTTACACCAGCAAGAAGGTAAGCCACCACTGTTCGTATTTTCACAATTATGCACGCCTGTTTTGATTCACGAATCTTGTTGTGTAAGACTGTTGTGGTTACAATTCTTTACATATATTTGATCTCTGCCGTTAGTAGAGGGTTTTTGGACCATAGTAATGACGTCGACGACCGTCGTTGACCGCCGTTGGTGGGTGTTTAGTCGCTAGGTCAGAATCTGTAATTGTTCGTTCTGATGGTGTTGTGTCTGGTAATGTTTGTGTTTAAATTTCGTGTTGTGCTGTTGTTGACCGTTGTAACAGCCCGTATTTTTATAAAATATATTTTAAGCGTTTTTAATTATTTTAAGTAATAATTTATTATTTTATTAATTTATCGAAAAGTATTTTAAATAAATAGTAAGATCCGTCTTAAGAACCTTAAGTCCTTAAGACGAATACAAACTTGGTAAACTTAAGTTCACATCTAAAAACCCGTTCAAGTTATCCTAACCCGTTTCATTTAAACGGAAAGGACAATTCCTTAAACCCCTTAAGACCTATATGTCGACATTTCCTCTTCATCCTCAAAAACAAATAACAGTAAACACAATTCCTCATAAACCTCCATTAAAATCCATCTTCTTTTGCTTATTTCTTCATCATCCGTTCATCAAATCAAGATAATAATAACATTTTCGGAATCCTCATCAAATTTGCAAGCCATCTATCACTTTCGTTTTTCAAATCCTTCACTTCGAAAATCTGACTGTTTTTCCTAAAATCCATTTTCAGTCCGTAATCTCGTTTTTCGTGCTTGTAGGTGTGGGCTTAGACGACCCGGAAGTGGATAGCTTCATCTTAGAGGAGGATCTTTGAGCCGGATTGCTTTTGAGGTGACAATTACGAGTAACTCGACCTTTTTGTTAAAATAGCAAGTTTTGTTGTGTTCTTGTTGATGTTTCTGATTTTTGTTTAAGTTGAACGATTAATGGCCTTAGTAACATGTTTAGGAATGTTCTTAATTGATGAATTCATGCCTTGTTGATGTTTTATATGTTCTTAAGTGATTTTTCAGAAATTCCATGTTTTGCGAGGGATACTTGAAATAATCGTTTGAGGATTGTTTTTTGGTTTAAATGCTGGTAGATAATGATATTGAGTGATTTGTAATAGCGGGTAAACATCATATGTTGTAATTCTCTAAGTTTGATATCGATTTAAGGATCTTTCGATGTTGCTGGAAAAATGAGATTTTCGCATCAGGCCCTCTGAGCCGGTCGACCGACCGGCCGCCGGTCGACCGGCTGGGAAGGCTTCTTGTTGTTTTTGTGAAAATTGAGACTCGTAGGGTTTAAAATGCCCAGCCGGCAGACCGGCCGCCTGCCAGCCGGCTGAGAGTGCATGGTAGTGGATTTTGCGTGTTTTTAAGAAATAGAGTTTGGGATGCCAGCCGGTGGGCCGGCTGCCTGCCAACTGGCTGGTAGCCTCATTTATGAAAATTGCGTAGGTATGGGATTGGGTTCCCAGCCGGTAGGCCGGCTGCCTGCCGACCGGCTGGGAGTCCTTTGTGTTGCCTTGCTTTAAAGGCTGAGGACGCTGAGAGGGGTTGCCAGCCGGTAGGCCGGCTGCCTGCCGACCGGCTGGGCGCCCCTGTAGCTTGTTTTTGATTTGTAATTCGTTTATAATTTTTAAACGGTTGATCGGTTTTGATTGAAACTCGTTCCTTGTACTATTGATATATGTTTGAAGTCCCCGGATGTTGGGCGACACTTTATTGGGTTCGGGAATGGAGTGAGGATAGAGACCCTCCGGTCGGGTAACCGAAAAGGAAACCGGCTCTCCCCCCACTTAGTTCCCACGGTCAATTAAGTGTTGTTTAGTGGTTTAAGAAGTTAGAGCTATAGGTTAGTTTCTATCTTTGGATCTTAATGGTTGAGTTGGATGTCGCGTGATGGGATATCTGTTAAGTTCACCTCTGGACCCATTACGTGTTTTGTATGTCGCGTGATGGGATATGTGTTAAGCTCACCTCTGGACTCATTACGTGTTTTGCTTGTGGCGTGTCAGGATATGTGTTAAGCTCACCTCTGGACCTGACACGTGATCGGTTGCCGTACACGGGATATGTGTTAAGCTCACCTCTGGACCCGTTGTGCGATTGCTGTGTATTGGGATATGTGTTAAGTTCACCTCTGGACCCAATACTTCTTTGTAGCATTGGGATATGTGTTAAGTTCACCTCTGGACCCTTTGCTTATGGATGATTAGGGATATGTGTTAAGTTTACCTCTGGACCCTTTTCTTGAATTCTATGTATAGGGATATGTGTTAAGTTCACCTCTAGACCCTTTACTTGAATTGCATGTTGGGATATGTGTTAAGTTCACCTCTGGACCCGACATTGTTTGGTAGTGGGATATGTCTTAAGTTCACCTCTAGACCCATTGCTAGTGTTTGTGTTATATCTGCTTGCCTAGAGTTTGGTACAGTGTCAGATATGCATGATGAAGTTGATGATTATATTGCTTGAGTATAGTTTGTTCATCCAAGGCATTGGATGATTCTATGATCGGTTTCATAAATAGTTGGATTGAAAGACCCCCCGACTGGGTAACCAGTAGGGAAACCGGCTCTCCTTCCTAACGGTTTATGAAGTTGGTTGAGAGCCGTGCATTAGTATTGCATGATAGTATGAGATCAGTTGATGAGATTTTTATGCTTCACATGTTTATATATGTTGGAGTATTCTGTATTGCTTTACTTGTTACGTGTCGTTACAAAAGGTGGCTAGGAGAACTCTTGTCACTCCCCACTGATTGTGGCGTAAATGTTTTCATGTATGTAGGTACATGCAGGTTGGATTGGGGTTCACCTGAGAGCTAGCGAGTGATGATCCTTTCATCATATGACTTACACGTTTATCGATTAGCTAGACTCTTAGTTTTTGATACAGTTATCTTTTGGTGCCTGTAGGGATGTTCCATCCCAGGCTTTGTATTTATTTTGGTTTCCGTACTTAGAACTGTTATACTTATCTATTTTGTTTATATCAGTTTCAGTTTCCAGTTTCAGTTTTTAATTCTTCTCGCATATTGTTTATGTTTAAAAAGTTTTAATTCCGCTGCATTTTTAGTACTTTGTATGTTTTAATTTTCCGCTTTCGTGAGGGGTTTTACAGTTGGTATCAAAGCATTATTGCTCCCGACGCACTCATGTGACCCCCAACCTTAACTTGACCAAATAAACAAATAATGAATGAGAGATGGGTAGATCTAAGAATTTATATTGTAGTCTATTTGTGAATGCTAATTGCTAAGTTAACACTTGTTTTCTCTTTTGAAGGATGGTGAGAACCACGGCTGCTGAGAACACTATAATGCAAGCACTTCATCAGTTTGTGAGAACCAGAGACAGCAAGCAGGGAATGTTCCACCTCCTCCACCGCCAGGCAATGAGGCCAATCGTCCTGGTAGCTTCTCTTGGATAGCATCCCAAATGTCCAGGAGCCACGCGAAGACTTATGGAGGTGAGGTTGATCCGGTAGCTCTTACCGAGTGGTTCCGTGAGATGGAAAAGAGCTTTACCATGTATTCGGTGGTTAGAGAGGATAGAGTGCGGCTAGCCACTCACTTTTTGACCCTAGAGGCCGATATATGGTTGGCATTGACCGAACCGACTTTCATTCTTGATCCTTTGTTTGATTGGGAGGCTTTTAAGGAAAGCTCGAGACGAGGTTTTATCCTAAGGAGCTTAGATCACAGCGACTCAAAGAATTCATTGATTTGAAGCAGGGTAAGATGTTCGTTCAGGAGTTCACCGACAGATTCAACCAGCTTGCACATTTTGCATCGAGGTTTGTCAGAGATGAGGCTGAGAGAGTCTACTTCTACCGTGGGAAGTTAGGACCGCGCATCGAGAGTATGGTTCGTCGTGACTCGACTTCTTTTGTGGAGGTATATGATGATGCTATTTGGGCCGAGAGTTCTATTCGTGCCATAGATGCTGAGACCCGAGCTGCTACTTCTAGTGTGACTTCTCACCAGAGATCAGTTTACCAGGGGAAGAGACCGTTTGTTCCTTCTACTTCTTCGCCTTCTTCTCAGAAGAAGCGGTTTGAGAGGTTCTCTGCTCCGGTTGCTAACACCATTGTTTACACCGACACAGCTGCTAGTGTTTGCCACCGTTGTGGTAAACCATCTCATCCGGGTTTTGACTGTTTCAAGAATGCCTATAAGTGTTTCACTTGTAATGGATTTGGGCATCGATCTTATGAGTGTCCTGAGAGGAACACCGCACTTGGCAAGGCTGCCACTGCTGCTGCAGCGACTAGAGGAGGAAAGCCGAAAGGGAAGATTTTTGTGATGACTAGAGCTGAGGCTGAGGCTCATCCAGACATTGTTGCCGGTATCTTTTATGTTCTTGGTGCTGAGTGCCTTATTCTATTTGATACTGGTGCTTCTCTTTCATTTATATCGACTCAGTTCGTGGACCGTTTAGCTCTTGAGTCTCCCTTGGTTGAGGAGACTTCCATTTCCTTGCCTTCGGGAGACGTGTTTTCTTGCTCTTCTTCCCATAGGGATGTTCCGATTATTATTGGTCAAACCACATTTCCAGTGGACTTACTGAGATTTCCTCTCGAGGAATTTGACATTATCCTCGGTATGGATTGGTTATCGCGATACCATGCTCGCTTCGAGTGTCGCGACCAGAAAATCTTCTTGAGGAGTTCTTCAGGAGTTCGTGTTCCCTATAGGGGAACTCGCCCTAAAAAGGGTGTTCGTGTTATCTCTTCGATGAAAGCATCTCATCTTCTTAGGAAGGGTTGCCAAACCTTCCTGTGTGTTGTTTCAGCTGCAAAGCCATCGCTACCAAAGCTTGAGGATGTAGCCATTGTTCGTGAGTTTCCAGATGTTTTCCCAGATGACTTGTCAGGGATACCGCCAGAGAGAGATGTGGAGTTTACTATTGAGCTTGTTCCAGGTACCGGACCGATATCCAAAGCTCCTTACCGTATGGCTCCACCAGAGTTGAAGGAATTGAAGCAATAGTTGGAAGAGATGATCGAGAAAGGATTCATTAGACCGAGTGCTTCTCCGTGGGGTGCTCCAGTTTTGTTTGTTAAGAAGAAAGATGGTTCCATGAGACTTTGCATTGACTATAGAGAGCTGAATAGAATGACCGTGAAGAACAGATATCCTTTGCCTAGGATAGATGACTTGTTTGATCAGTTGAGAGGTGCTTCTAGGTTTTCTAAGATTGATCTTCGATCGGGTTATCATCAGATTCTAGTGAGAGAGGCTGATATTGCGAAGACTTCTTTTCGTACCAGATATGGGCATTTTGAGTTCGTGGTTATGCCTTTTGGGTTGACTAATGCATCTGCTATTTTCATGGATCAGATGAACCGCACCTTTAGTGAGTATCTTGACACTTGTGTTGTGGTGTTTATTGATGATATCCTCATTTACTCTAAGACCGATGAGGAGCATGCCGAGCATCTTAGATTGATACTTGGGATTTTACGTCGACATAAGTGGTTCGCGAAATTCTCTAAGTGTGAGTTTTGGCTTTCTAAGGTTGCATTTCTTGGACATGTGATATCTAGTGAGGGACTTATGGTTGATCCCGCGAAGATTGAGGCCGTTGTTGATTGGGAGAGTCCCAAAGATGTGGGAGAGATCCGTAGTTTCCTTGGTTTAACGGGTTACTACCGTCGATTTGTTGAGGATTTCTCTAGATTAGCTCGTCCGATGACTCAGTTGCTGAAGAAGGAAGCTAAATTTGTGTGGACCGAGAAGTGTGAGAGTTCTTTCCAGGAATTGAAGACTAGGTTGACTTCCGCTCCCGTACTTGCTTTGCCAGAGATTGGAGTTGACTTTGATGTTTATTGTGATGCTTCGATGTTAGGGCTTGGATGTGTGTTGATGCAGAGTGGTAAGGTGATAGCTTACTCATCTAGACAGTTGCGAGTTCACGAGGTGAACTATCCGACACATGATCTTGAGTTAGCTGCAGTTGTTTATGCCTTGAAGATGTGGCGTCATTACTTGATTGGATCTCATTGTCGCATTTTCACGGATCACAAGAGTCTTAAGTACATTTTCACACAGAAGGACCTTAATATGCGACAGAGACGTTGGCTAGAGTTGGTTAAGGATTATGACATTGAGTTATTGTATCATGAGGGAAAGGCCAATGTGGTTGCAGATGCGCTTAGCCGCAAGACTTCTCATTCGATGATTGCTATGCGTGTATTGCCCGAGGAGTTGTGTTCCGAGTTCCGGAAGTTGAGATTAGAGATGGTTGGTAGCGGTTTTGATTGGTTATCTGCTATGACTGCCGAGCCGTCCTTATATTGGGAGATTCGCCAGAGTTTACCTTCAGATGTTGATTTCAAGAAGTTCGAGGCTAAGATTTCGAGTGGTGTTGCACCTGACTTAGTGATTGATGCTGATGGTTTCCTTAGGTTCCGAGGTCGGATGTATGTTCCAGATGTGCCAAATTTGAGGAAGAGGGTTCTTGATGAGGCTCACTTGACGCCGTATTCAGATCATCCGGGCGGAGAGAAGATGCACAAGGATTTGAGACTTATATTTTGGTGGCCCGGCATGAAGAAAGACAATTTGGATTACGTGAGTAGGTGCTTGACTTGTCAACAAGTCAAGATAGAGCATAGGAGGCCAGGTGGTTTGTTACAGCCGCTTCCCGTTCCTCAGTGGAAGTGGGACTGTATATCGATGGATTTCGTGGCTGCATTGCCTAAGACAGTTGGAGGCAAGGATGCGATTTGGGTTATAGTTGATAGGTTAACTAAGTGTGCCCGATTTGTGCCTATCAGAGAGACATGGGAAATGGACCACTTAGCCAGGGCTTATATTGCAGAGATAGTCCGTTACCATGGTGTCCCGAGAGAGATCGTTTCTGTTCGTGATCCTCGTTTCTGTTCCAGATTTTTTGAAGGCTTTACAGGAGGCTATGTGTAGCCGTTTGCTGATGAGTACCGCATTTCATGCCGCGACTGATGGTCAGTCCGAGAGGACTATTCAGACATTAGAGGACTTGCTCCGTGCTTGTGCACTTGATTTCCAGGGTTCTTGGGAGCAGAGTCTACCGTTAGTTGAGTTTTCTTACAACAACAGTTACCATTCATCTATTGGTATGGCTCCGTACGAGGCTCTCTATGGTAGGAAGTGCCGTAGTCCGATCTATTGGGATCAGGCGAGTGACGTGCACGACCTAGGACCGGACCAGTTAGCTGTTACGATTGATCAGGTTCAACTTATCAGGGGTAGGATGAAGGCCGCGCAGGATCGGCAGAAATCCTATGCTGATGTTCGTCGTAGACCTCTAGATTTCGAGGTGGGTGACAGAGTCTTCTTGAGAGTTTCACCGATGAAGGGCGTTAAGAGGTTTGGAGTTAAGGGCAAGTTGAGTCCTAAGTATATTGGGCCTTTTGAGATCGTGAAGAGGATTGGGCTGCTGCTTATCGTTTGGACGTGCCTCCTAGTTTGGGCAAGGTTCATAGTGTCTTTCATGTTTCTCAGCTCCGTAAGTATGTTAGTGACCCGAGTCATGTTCTGCCTAGAGAGATCGAGAACTTGGAGCCGAGTCTTGCTTTCGAGGAGCGTCCCGTGAAGATCCTACACCGACGGGATAGGAATCTTAGGAGCAAGGTGGTGCCTTTAGTGAAGATCATTTGGTGTTGCGGTGATGTTGAGGAGTAGACGTGGGAGACCGAGGCATCGATGCGTATCGCGGATCCTTTTCTTTTCGATTGAGGTATAGTTAGTTAGAATTTATCTTCGTTCGAGTTTCGAGGACGAAACTTTTTGAAGTTGGGGTGATTATAACAGCCCGTATTTTTATAAAATATATTTTAAGCGTTTTTAATTATTTTAAGTAATAATTTAATATTTTATTAATTTATCGAAAAGTATTTTAAATAAATAGTAAGATCCGTCTTAAGAACCTTAAGTCCTTAAGACGAATACAAACTTGGTAAACTTAAGTTCACATCTAAAAACCCGTTCAAGTTATCCTAACCCGTTTCATTTAAACGGAAAGGACAATTCCTTAAACCCCTTAAGACCCATATGTCGACATTTCCTCTTCATCCTCAAAAACAAATAACAGTAAACACAATTCCTCATAAACCTCCATTAAAATTCATCTTCTTTTGCTTATTTCTTCATCATCCGTTCATCAAATCAAGGTAATAATAACATTTTCGGAATCCTCATCGAATTAGCAAGCCATCTATCACTTTCGTGTTTCAAATCCTTCACTTCGAAAATCTGACTGTTTTTCCTAAAATCCGTTTTTAGTCCGTAATCTCGTTTTTCGTGCCTGTACGTGTGGGCATAGACGACCCGGAAGTGGATAGCTTTATCTTAGAGGAGGATCTTTGAGCCGGATTGCTTTTGAGGTGACGATTACGAGTAACTCGGCCTTTTTGTTAAAATAGCAAGTTTTGTTGTGTTCTTGTTGATGTTTCTGATTTTTGTTTAAGTTGAACGATTAATGGACTTAGTAACATGTTTAGGAATGTTCTTACTTGATGAATTCATGCCTTGTTGATGTTTCATATGTTCTTAAGTGATTTTTCAGAATTCCATGTTTTGCGACGGAAACTTGAAATAATCGTTTGAGGATTGTTTTGTGGTTTAGTTGCTGGTAGATAATGATATTGAGTGATTTGTAATAGTGGGTAAACATCATATGTTGTAATTCTCTAAGTTTGATATCGATTTAAGGATGTTTCAATGTTGCTGGAAAAATACGATTTTCGCATCAGGCTCTCTGAGCCGGTCGATCGACCGGCCGACGGTCGACCGGCTGGGAAGGCTTCTTGTTGTTTTTGTGAAAATTGAGACTCGTAGGGTTTAGAATGCCCAGCCGGCAGACCGGCCGCCTGCCAGCCGGCTGGGAGTGCATGGTAGTGGATTTTGCGTGTTTTTAAGAAATAGAGTTTGGGATGCCAGCCGGTGGGCCGGCTGCCTGCCAACCGGTTGGTAGCCTCATTTATGAAAATTGCGTAGGTATGGGATTGGGTTCCCAGCCAGTAGGCCGGCTGCCTGCCGTCCGGCTGGGGGCCCCTGTAGCTTGTTTTTGATTTGTAATTCGTTTATAATTTTTAAACGGTTGATCGGTTTTGATTGAAACTCGTTCCTTGTACTATTGATATGTGTTTGAAGTCCCCGGAGGATGGGCGACACTATATTGGGTTCGGGAATGGAGTGAGGATAGAGACCCCCCGGTCGGGTAACCGAAAGGGAAACCGGCTCTCCCTCCACTTAGTTCCCAGGGTCAATTAAGTGTTATTTAGTGGTTTAAGAAGTTAGAGCTATAGGTTAGTTTCTATCTTTGGATGCTAATGGTTGAGTTGGATGTCGCATGATGGGATATGTGTTAAGTTCACCTCTGGACCCATTACGTGTTTTGTATGTCGCGTGATGGGATATGTGTTAAGCTCACCTCTGGACCCATTACGTGTTTTGCTTGTGGCGTGTCAGGATATGTGTTAAGCTCACCTCTGGACCTGACACGTGATCGGTTGTCGTACACAGGATATGTGTTAAGCTCACCTCTGGACCCGTTGTGCGATAGCTGTGTATTGGGATATGTGTTAAGTTCACCTCTGGACCCAATTCTTGTTTGTAGCATTGGGATATGTGTTAAGTTCACCTCTGGAACCTGTGCTTATGGATGATTAGGGATATGTGTTAAGTTCACCTCTGGACCCTTTTCTTGAATTGTATGTATAGGGATATGTGTTAAGTTCACCTCTGGACCCTTTACTTGAATTGCATGTTGGGACATGTGTTAAGTTCACCTATGGACCCGACATTGTTTGGTAGTGGGATATGTGTTAAGTTCACCTCTGGACCCAATGCTAGTGTTTGTGTTATATCTGCTTGCCTAGAGTTTGGTACAGTGTCAGATATGCATGATGAAGTTGATGATTATATTGCTTGAGTATAGTTTGTTCATCCAAGGCATTGGATGACTCTATGATCGGTTTCATAAATAGTTGGATTGAAAGACCCCCCGACTGGGTAACCAGTAGGGAAACCGGCTCTCCTTCCTAACGGCTTATGAAGTTGGTTGAGAGCCGTGCATTAGTATTGCATGATAGTATGGGATCAGTTGATGAGATGTTTATGCTTCACATGTTTATATATGTTGGAGTATTCTGTATTGCTTTACTTGTTACGTGTCGTTACAAAAGGTGGCTAGGAGAACTCTAGTCACTCCCCACTGATTGTGGCGTACATGTTTTCATGTATGTAGGTACATGCAGGTTGGATCGGGGTTCACCTGAGAGCTAGCGAGTGATGATCCTTTCATCATATGACTTACACGTTTATCGATTAGCTAGACTCTTAGTTTTTGATACAGTTATCTTTTGGTGCCTGTAGGCATGTTCCATCCCAGGCTTTGTATTTATTTTGTTTTCCGTACTTAGAACTGTTATACTTATCTATTTTGTTTATATCAGTTTCAGTTTCCAGTTTCAGTTTTTAATTCTTCTCGCATGTTGTTTATGTTTAAAAAGTTTTAATTCCGCTGCATTTTTAGCACTTTGTATGTTTTAATTTTCCGCTTTTGCGAGGGGTTTTACAACCGTAGTGTGTAATAGAGTAGAATGCTAGAAGGTAGCATGGGGATTGTTTTCGTGGTGGTTGTAGTAGGTCGTGGGGTTCCTTGACCGTGGAGTGGTGGTTGTCGTTCTGGGGGGGATTCACTTAGTCATAGCAGTAGTAGAATCAGAACAGAATAGGGGTTGCAGGGGGTCTTCTCACGCGGCTGTTGGCCGCTGTGGTGGTGATCGTCGGTAACTAACCTCGCCCCAAGGACCACCGTGGCTCAGAGGCGAGCCTGGTGGTGCCCATGGTGAGGTCAGAGGCTGAGATTGGTGTTGGATGCGGGGTTTGTCGGGGTTGTTGCTAGCGGTTTCGGGTTCTTGAGTCCATGAGCACGCGGGGACTTTTGGTAGTGTGGTGTTACGACTTTGTTTTGACTTGGATTGTTTAATTGTGTTGTTTAGTTTATTATTTTTTTTGTTAAAATGTAAGTATATTAAAACAAAAAGGTAGCTATTACATACTAAATGCTCAGCCTAAGCTAAGACATTCCAAAACTCGGATTACATAAGTTTCACAGTATGCTTTCTAAGTACAATCTGTCTCTAGTACTGAGTTCGCCCTTGCTAAGATGTCGGAAGTGAATGCTCATTTCCTCCTTAATCTGTTTGCCTACCACATCAGGTCTGATAAGAATACCCTACATCCTACATTTGTTTCTTTGCGCCCACACATGGTACACCACTGCATTAATGACTCCATTAATTATACCTCTCTTAAGCTTGGTCCCCTTTAGCTTTCGTCTCCAACTAATCAGGATGTCATGCCTCATGGTGTATTGAATCCACCCACTAACATTGTTTAGTTTATTATTATTATTATTACTATTATTTTTTTTTGTTTAGTGTGGTGTTACTATTATTATTATTATTATTATTATTATTATTGATTTTGTATGATAACTATATCACTAATTTTTTTTTTTTGGTGAAATGTGAGTATATATTATATCATAGACATAGTTACAAGAGAGGTAAGGATTCGAGCCCCCTTACTGGCATTACATCAAGGATAATATTTTCGAAACCACTCAAGACAATCCTGGTCACTAGACTCCTCTATTTTCTTTTGCAGTCTACTCTTCATCTCCCTAGCAATACTATCAACCATAAGACCTGGTCTTTGCATAAAAGCATGAATACGAGTTTCATTTCTTTGTCTCCAAATATGATACTGGAAAGCATTATAAATAGCCATTCGTATCTTCCACACCTTTGATGTATGTTCTGCTTCCTGTTCCCATATCTGCCAAAGTAAGTTGCATCTCAAATCTGTTCTGTAACCTCTGCTTCACCAATGTAGTAAACTGACAGTCCTCAAATAAGTGTTCAATGGTTTTGGTGTTCATGCCCTCCTGTAATCTAAGCCAGGTAATTAAAGAGTGTTTGGGTACATTCCTGTTGTTCCACACTGCTTCTGCCCATGGTTTTTCAGTCCCAGTTGGGTTCAGCCATTTATATCCCTCTTTGACAGTATATCCCTTAGGATTACTGGTCCAAGCATTATTACTAAAGCCTGGTTTGAGAGCTTCCTTCATTTTGCAGATTGTCTTCCAAACCCAGGGAGCATCCAGAGGAGGAGTATATTCATGCCATGGTCTGTCTTTCAGGTACACATCACTCACCCATTTAATCCAGAGTCTATCAGCATTTGTGTAAATCCAATTGACCAACTTTCCTACAGTAGCTTTGTTCCATAATGCTACATTTTTTATCCCCAATCCTCCTATTTTCTTAAAAGTAGTGACAGTATCCCAGGCAACCAATGGAACTCTATGGTATTCTGAAGAGCCATCCCATAGAAAATTCCTACAGATGGCTGAAATTCTGTTGATAACTCAATTTGGAATGATGAAGAGTTGAGCCCAGTAATTATGTAAGGTATTAAGAACTGAATTAATGAGTGTAAGTCTGCCTGCATATGAAAGCTTCTTGGCTCCCAGACTCCTAATTCTAGCAACCAGTTTTTCTGTGAGAGAAGAACAGTCATGTTTGGAAAGCTTACCAGGTTGTATTGGCACTCCCAAATACTTGAAAGGAAAAGTCCCTTCCCTGAATCCAGTCACTTGCTTGAGTCCTTCTTTAATGCCTTCCTCAACTCCACTAAAATAGATTTCAGATTTGGTATTGTTCATACTCAGCCCAGTGGCCTTAAAGAATGAAGCAAAAGCCCTCACAAGTAACCATATAGAAGCAGGAGTTCCCTTACAGAACATCAACAACTCATCTGCAAACATCAAGTGAGTGAGTTTCAAGTTTTTGCATTGAGGATGATATTGGAATGGCCATCTGTCTGTAGCATAAAGTATCATTCTTGATAGGTAATCCATGCAGATAGTGAAGACGAGAGGGGAGAGGGGATCCCCTTGTCTAAGGCCTCTCCTCCCTTGAAAATATCCAAAACTTGACCCATTCAAAGAGATAGTGAAGCTAGTGGTCTTTATACACTGCATAACTAGATGAATAAAGTGAGAGGGGAATTGCATATGATGAAGGGCTTGTTCAATAAATTCCCAGTCCACTGTATCATAGGCCTTTTTAAAGTCAATTTTGAACAAGCAACGAGGGGTAGCATTCTTCCTGGCATACTGATGAATAATGTCCTGACATATGAGGACATTTTCAAGAATAGATCTTCCCTTGATAAATGCCCCTTGATTGTCATGAATAAGCTCTGGTAAGACAATGGCCAGCCTGTTACACAACACTTTGGAAATGACCTTATCCACCAAGTTACAACAAGCAATTGCCCTGAAGTGACCCACTGAGGTAGGTCTATCAGTCTTAGGAATGAGTGTAAGGGTAGTGGCATTAATTTGATGGAGCATGTGGCCACTAGAAATGAAGTCTTTGACTGCAGAACATAAATCCTCCCCCACAACATCCCATGCATCTTTAATAACCCACTGGTGTAACCATTATGCCCCGGAGCTTTATCCACAGGTATTGAAAACACAATTTCCTTAATTTCCTTGTTTGTCACTACAGAGGTAAGGATTGCAGCATGAGCATCAGAACAACCTCTTCCTTTTTGCATTACAGCCAGATTCACTGGCTCAGATGGCTTGCTACTGCCTAGCACCTCCTGATAAAAGTCCAGGAATGCCTTCTTAATACTGGCAGTGTCAGTGCATAATTTTCCCTCCTTATCTTCTATTTGAATGACTTTATTCCTCAGGCATCTGGCTTTTATAGCTTTGTGGAACATAGCAGTGTTGCTATCCCTATCTTCAACCCATGCCTCTTTTGCTTTCTGCTGCAAATAACTGTGTCTGGCCTTTGTCCAGAATCGTACCTCCTTGCTAGTTTCTACCTCTTGGTGAATTAAACTCATATTAGTAGGATCCTGTTGCAGTTGTAACTGGATATTCTCTAGCAAAAGTTGGACTTTGGTAGCACTCACTTCTACTTCAGCAAAACAGTCCCTATTCAAACTCTTCAAGATAGGTTTTAAAGCTTTTAATTTCTTCACCAGCCTGAACATTCTAGTGCCCTCCAGTTCTTGTTGCCAAGCATCAACAATTTTATTGATGAATCCTGGCGGTGCACTACTCCATATATTATAATACTTAAAACTTGCATTTCTTCTCCCATCCATCTGAATGTTCCTAACTATACATGGATTATGGTCAAGGAGGCCCTCTGTATGGAAATGGGCATGCATTTCAGGAAATTCATTAAACCATCTAGGATTAATTAGGAACTTGTCAAGTCTGCTGAACTTCCTCTGGGTCTCCTCCCTCTTGTTTGTCCATGTATAGTAAGCCCTTGTGGCTGTGATATCCACCAGCCCACAGTGATTCAAGCAGCTGACAAAGTCCTCCATGTCCTCCACTTTTGTAGTCCCACCTAGTCTCTCATCAGGATTAATGACAGTATTAAAATCCCCAACAACAGCCCATGGGTCAGGTCAATACACTGATCAACTATGGACATAAGGTGATTCCACAAAGGTACTCTTTCTGCCCCTTCATTAAAGGCATATAAACCATGGTAAACAAGAAGCTTTTCAAATTGGCTTTCACAATGATCTTAGCATGAATGAACTGGGGATCATATGCCAGAATTGTGACATCAAATATATTTGGCCTCCACATCATCCACACCCTGCCTCCCTTATGCTGACTGCAATTAGTAGTCAGGCACCACCCTTCTAACATTCTTTGAGATATATTATTGACATTCGCACCATTTATTTTTGTTTCCAGAAGCCCAAAAAGACAGGCTTCATTATTCTGTAGAAAAATCTTAACTACTAACTGTTTATTTACATTATTAAGGCCCCTAACATTCCAAAAGCCTATATTATTCATGAGACACTAATGGAATAGGGTTACCAGTATCAATCACTAGCACTGTATCCTCCTCCTGTGTCAAAGCCTGCATTTAAGGTTGCGCATTTCCGTTGGTTTCCCCTCCTATTGGAGTATAGGAAGTGCTTACCCTAGAAGGACTCTTGCTAGGTAAAGCTGGAAACTCCTTTTACGACAAAGCCTGGACTGGCTTAGGGATAGGTTTCCACATCTTCTTAGGTGCTCCTTTGGACTGTTGATATCTTCTACAGGTTGCCTCCTCATGCCCCAGCCCCCTGCATTTGCTACACTGCAATGGTTTCCACTCATACTCCACTTTGGCGATAATAACTCCACCATTCTCATCTTTAATCTTCACTTGGTCTGGGAATTTCTGTCCCACTTGCAGTTCAATCATATTCCTAGCAAATCGCAACCTAGTTTTTGCTTCAGTGGCTGTATCAGACTTTACATACGTTCCAACAAGGCCTGCTATTTTAGGGAGGCACTTACCCCAAAATTTGAGAGGAAGACCATGGATTCTGATCCAGGCAGGGACAATTTTAGTATCAGATTTCAATAAATCTATGTTTTCCTGCCAAGCTTTCACAATCAAGGGTTTGTTATCAAACATATGGTACCCAGCATTCAGAACCGTCTCTTTACCCTTCATATCTTTAAATCTTACCATAAACACACCATTGGGAAGGAACGATATTTTGTCAAATCCATGTTTGCCCCAGACCCTGTTTACATATCCCTGGAGAATTTCCCATGGGGGATTGGCTCCCAACACAAAGCAATAGACAGCCTGACTCCAGTAGTCAATCTCCTCTTGTGTATCCTCAGTTGTAAATTGTAGTAAAGGTTCCTCCTCTGCTATGATCTCAGTTTCTGCCTCTGTTATGCCATTAGTAACAGATTTTTTCTTCTTCCTTCGTGTCACCAGTTCAAATGCATCCTCAGGGTTCTCCTCATCATCAAATGACAGGCCAGGTATGGGATTAACTTCATGCATTGGTTTAGTACGTAAAACTTCATCCTCTCCTGGCCCCTTCTTTTGTCCATTGCCCTTACTAGTACCGGTATTGGTTTTTTTGTGATTTTTGTATGTTGTAGATGGTGAATGTGAAGATGTAGAACGTGAACGAGCCATGGATGATCAAGAATCAAGCCCTAGATGAAGATCAGAAAGCAGGATGTCGTCGCCTTCATGCAGCCTCCTCTAGGGTTATTAAGATTGTTAAAAAATACCGTATGACAACTATATCACTAATTAGTATAACTTTGTTTGCTTGTTAAGTTATTATGACTTTTGTGAATAATTATCTTATTATAGCTATTGTTGTTTTCATGTCAAAATATAATAACGGTGTTGTAATATGTATCGGTTAAGTAATAATAGTTGGTTGAGCACATGCTATTTATAGTAAGTCTATTTTTAGTAAGTTATAATTAGCAAGTTTATAATTAGTGACTTCTAGTTATGTGGTAATAATTGTTAATGTTGATGCTATTTTTTTTAGTAAGTGCTAATTTTGGTAAGTCAGTGGTTAGTCGGTTTATAATTAGTTGGTTTCATGAATAGACTTTAATATTAAGTAATAATTATAGGAACTGAGTTCGAGGTGGAATACTTCTAGACGGTGATTGCTTTTTTTCAAACTGCTATTCCAGGTAGGATACACTGTACTATATTCTATGATGTGGAATGATGGATGATTATAATACGTGTTATGAGTGCAAGCATGATCTATATGAGTAAGATGTTCAAGTATTGGTTATTTAATATTGCATTCATAAGCATATCATTTGCATTATTGAGAGGGAGGTGACGGATATTGTTTTGATATAAAGCACAGGGTAGTCTGCAGGTCAGGCCTGGTGTCTTCAGCTTCATGCTGGTATTCGACGACGGTCGATTATAGTCTGCCGGGAGGTTCGGTATGGCTTGGTGTTTCGGGTTATGACTGGTGTTTCGGGTTGTGATTGAGCTCAGCATTGGCATAGTATTTGCATATTACATTGTTGCATTTTATATTATTGTGTTATCCTACTCAACCGCGAGGTTGACAGTGCATTCGTGTTCACCTACAATGATCCGGAATGGGGAGTAGATCTTTCAGGTCAGAGACAGGTGGACTAGGACTGGGCATGGAGGAGAGACATGGATTGGACTGACCTAGTTGTAGATCACTTAGTCTCTTTTATAGTCTTCACTTGTTTCTTGTATGTCAGTTGTTTTGGAACTCGGGTTGGACTTTGTATTGTAAAAGTTTACAGTTTGATCATTTATAAATTAAAGTACTGTGTTCTTTCACTGTGATTATCTACTACCCTGGTTTATCCAGGATGGTAACAGTCTTATTTACTCTGGAAGTCCTAGTCCAAGCTCCTAGGTAACTGGGGGTGTTACAAAGATATAATACAAGGACCTACAAAAGTAGCAAGTCCCGAGGTACTTTTTCTATCTAAGGAGCATCCTGCATAATCCGCATCTGAATACCGTACTAGGTTAAAGTTACAGTCCATAGGATACCATAGGTATAACTTTGATGTTCCGATTAGATACCTTAGTATTCTCTTAACTGCAATCATGTGCGATTCTTTTGGTGCAAATTGAAATCTTGCACAAACACAGACACTAAACATAATATCTGGACGACTTGCTGTAAGATAAAGAAGTGAGCCAATCATTCCTCGGTAAGTTGTTTCATCTACAGACTTACCATCTTCGTCTTTGGTTAACTTCTTATATGTGACCATTGGAGTAGGCATTGCATGAGAGGTTTCCAGGCCGAATTTCTTTAGTAACTCCTTGACGTATTTTTGTTGATGAACTTTGATTCCTTCTTCGGTTTGTTGTATTTGAAGTCCAAGGAACAACTTTAGTTCTCCCATCATACTCATCTCGAATTCAGAGGTCATCAACTCAGAGAAGTACTTGCACAACTTTTTATTAGTTGAGCCAAAAATAATATCGTCAACATAGATCTGAACGACTAGTAGATCTGAGTTCTCGCTCTTAAGAAATAAGGTTTTATCCACAGATCCTCTCTTGAATCCACTCTCCAATAGGAATTTTGATAACTTGTCGTACCATGCTCTAGGTGCTTGTTTCAGGCCATAAAGAGCTTTGTCCAATTTGAAGACATGATCCTTGAGTTTTCTGTCAGGAAATCCGGGAGGTTGTTCAACAAATACTTCTCTTGGAGATAGCCATTAAGAAAGGCAGTCTTAACGTCCATCTGAAATAGCTTCATTCCCTTATGTGCTGCAAATGCAATAAGTAGTCTTATTACCTCAAGACGAGCAATAGGTGCACAGGTTTCGTCATAATCGATCCCTTCCTGTTGGTTGTATCCTTGAACCACTAATCTGGCCCTATTTCGTACAATGATTCCAGTGTCATCTAATTTGTTTCTGAATACCCATCTCGTTCCAATGACAGATATGTCCTTAGGTCGAGGAACAAGATGCCAAACTTTGTTTCTTTCAAATCGCTGGAGTTATTCTTGCATGGCAACTATCCAGTCTGGTTCTGCGAGAGCTTCCTTGATATTTGAAGGTTCAATGGTGGATAGAAAGGAGTAGAGTGAGCAAAAGTTATTTAAGCTCCTTCGAGTTTGAACTCCATCTGTCAGGCTTCCTATGACATTGTCCAAAGGATGAGAGCCCATGTATCTCCAGTTCCTTGATTGATTATTTGCATCACCTGTACTTGACTCGAGAATTTGGCTTGTTCCCCCTGAATCCAAACCTGGGGTTATAGTAGGATCAGGTATAACTCTGACCTCTTCCCTTTGGTTTTGATTCAAAGTTATGGCTTCATTAGCTGTAACTCTGGGTTCGAAGTTTTTAGCTTGAGAGTTATCTACAGTATCATCAACTATAGCTTCATCTCTCGCACCGTTTTCTCCCAAGTTAAGTTCATCATGAATTCTTTGAGCTTCACCTTCTTCAATTTCCATTTCAGGAGGATCTTCCCTTGACAACCTGAAATCAGGTTCGTCTAGGTTTTCCTCCACGTCATGTAATGGCTTATCGAAGACATTGTTTTCATCAAAGATAACATGAATACTCTCTTCTATGCATAAGGTACGTTTGTTAAAAACTTTGTAGGCTTTACTATGATCCGAATATCCTATAAAAATTGCTTCATCACTTCTAGGGTCGAATTTGCTTAATCTGTTTTTACCATTGTTGTGGACAAAGCATTTACTCCCAAAACATCTTAAATGAGATATATTAGGTTTACGACCTCTAAGAAGTTCATACGGTTTCTTTTTAAGGATAGGTCTAATCATAGCACGGTTATGAATATAGCAAGTTGTAGTAATAGCCTCAGCCCAAAAGTTTCTAGGTAGACCACTACAAAGACGCATTGTTCTAGCCATGTCTTCTAAGGTTCTGTTCATTTATTCTACGACTCCATTTTGTTGTGGGGTTCTAGGGGCCGAGAAGTTATGTCCAACACCGTTGGTCTTACAGAACTCAATAAAAGCATGATTGTCAAACTCAGTTCCATGGTCAGTACGGATTGTTACTAGGTTTGATTTATATTTGTTTTGGACAAGTTTCATGAAACTAAAACATTCATCGAATGTTTCGTCTTTAGAGTGGAGAAAGATTGGCCAAAAAAATCTAGAGTAATCATCAACTAGAACGAAAACGTACCTGGAACCTCCTCTGCTTCTTTCCTTCATAGGGCCACATAGATCCATTTGTACTTGTTCAAGAGCTTGTTCTGTACTTACCACTATTTTTGGCTTAAAAGATGACCTGACGTGTTTACATCGTGCATATGTGTCACACATCTTTTCTTAAACAAACTTGATATTTGGGAGGCCTTCGACCAAGTCCCATCTTTTCAGCTTACTTAGAATAGGTGAGCTAATATGACCAAATCTCTTGTGCCATAAACATGGATCGTCTAACGTAACTTTCATGCAAGAGAAAGAGTTAGTAGGTACTGTATTTAAATCAATCATATAAACGTTTTTCCTTCTATGACCTTCAAGGATTACTTTGCTAGTACCTTCCATAATTATACAACAAATATCTACATGAAAAACAACTTAGTTTCCTTTGTCGCATAATTGAGATATAGTTATTAAATTGTGTTTGAGAACACTTACCAGATATACATCATTTATAGCATGGGATGATGAAATACCGATCTTACCAATCCCTATAATTTTTCCTTTCATATTATCACCGAAGGTAACTTTTCCTCCATCAAAGGGTTGTAGGGATAAGAAAAGATTTACGTCGCCTGTCATATGTCTTGATCATCCACTGTCGAGATACCAGTTATTTTCCTTAGCGACAAACTGCACATATAAATTCAAAGACAGGATTTAGGTACCCAAGCACACTTTGGTCCTTTGTCGTTAGTAATCATAACACTACTACAATTAAGCACTTGGGCCACGACTAAATTCGTGACGCAAGTACTAACTTCCCGTGGCTAAAGCTCTTTGTCACGGAAATACCTTCCGTGGCCCAAGTGGTCGTGGCTAACAGATAGCCACGGGAAAAATAAGAACGTGGCGAAGATTATATTTTTAGCCACAGATTCTCACGTGACAAATAATTCCCGTGACCAAAAATTAATTCTCGTGGCCAAAATTATTCCCGTGATAAACAAAAAAATATAAAATAAATAAACAAAATGTAATATATTATTTTTTACTTATAATGAAAATATTTTCACATATGGAATCTTTTTTTTGTCTAAACCGGGGTATCCACCGTGTCCACAACGACGTATAATCCCCTCGCCGCGGGCTCTCTCACGAAGACAACGACGTATAATTCTCTCACGAAGAGGTGAGTTGCTCCATTCCCATGGGTAGAAATCGAACCCCAGACCTCAGGGTTAAGGGATGAGGTGAGCAACCACCACACTACCAAACACATTTGGTTACATATGGAATTTTATCAAGCTTTAATCCTTGCTTAGTTAGTTATCTCAACTCGTTACTTACAATCACAAGTCATTCTTTTTTGCGAATCGTATATCCTCCCCATGAGGTCACTCATCCCAACACTACTCCTCACCTGAGCACGCTTAACTGTGAAATTCTTATGATGAGCTACCGAAAATGAAACTTAAACTTCTTGATATAGTTAACACATTGAAACCTTTTTAAATTATATTCCTTTTTTTCTAAATTACCTTCACTATTATTTTTGCGAAAAAATATTAAATGATTTACATATTTTTGCGAAAAAAATATTATTTTTCTCAAATTACTCGAGTTTTCAATGTTAACCTCCCGACTAATGATGCTCGGGTCATTTTTTGCCCGAGTCAACAAAACCATTTTCTCCAAACTATTTAATCACATTTTCCTTATATTTTTTTCCCTAATACATTTTTTTTTATTTTTTTTCATTTGTCGGCATTTTTAATTTATTTTTCTTTTATCCATTTTTTCATATATTTTTCCACACAAATAATATTTGTAAGATCGTCGTATTTGTAACGAAAAAAAGTTTAATCACATTTTACTAAATAATGATCACTTTTGAATAATGATTACATATGGGTATCAATGACCGAGTTTTATTACTAAAATAAATGACCAAGACATTATTAACTCGAAAATAATCAGTTTTTGCCAAAAAACACAGAATATATCGTATAAATTTTTGTTTTCTCTAAATTGATTTCTTTTCATTATTCTTGATATTTCTTTTTGTCAACAAAATTTCACATTATTTACACATGTAAATATATTATTTAAATTTCCATTTTACTTTTCGGTGTAATACGCTCATTTTCAATAATGTTTTTCTATATTGATTTTTTTTATATCGGTTATTTTATCAATATGTTTTTTTTCCATTTTATTCAATGATTTGTTGGAAATCATTTTGAATTTAGTTTTTTAGACTGCTTTTTTTTTTATTTAATCATATTTTAAATCTAATTGTCTTTTTTTATTCTCCTTAAAAACTTCCCCAATTTTTTCCAGTTTAACATCTCGAATTCAAGTTCTTGTAGAAATATTTTACAAATAAAGTTGTAAATCAATTTTGTAATGAAAAGCTTATTTAACAATATATTAGTTTCAGACTTCTCAATGATTGGTGTTTATAAGTTAATTAATTAATTGGACATACTTTCTCTTTAAATGTGATGCGGTCTCTAAATAATGTTATTCAATATTAGAAATTTAACAAAAAAAAGAATTATAAATATATATTTGCCATGGGTGTAACATTGTTCGTGGCAAAAATGATTATTAGCCACGACTGTAACCTAAATTGTGGCGAAATTGATTTTTTCCCACAGGAAAATTTTTCCCGTGGCATAAAATTTTTCTAAAATAGTGAATAAAAATTTTCCCGTGGCTAAACAAAATTTAGCCACGAATTATAAATTCTCGTGGCATAAATCGTGGCGCAAGTGTCAATTTGTTGTAGTGTTTTTTGTCGGGCTTGTTGCGCAATTTAATAAATTGAGTAACTGGGTAAGTAGCTCTGAAATTACAAAATTGTCATTACATAATTAAACGTATACTTAAAGTAAAGCAGTATTCAACGAAAATAAAGCAAAATAAATTGTTAAACAACAATCATTTATTCATATAATCATATTCATTTTCAAGTTAGTAGTGTTAATAAGAATAATCATAATAAATTGCACAAATTCTCACTTGTGCCAGACTAAATCCAATAATAAGAATAATCATAATAAAATCATTTACGTCAATTGTGAAGAACATTAAGTACGAATATTGTTCACATCTCACAATAATACGGCGCAATCATCTTGATGTCACAGTATAGTACACACCATGTTGCACTAATAATTTTGTACTATTATTTGTTATCATATCAAAAATATTAGTCACGGTAAAAATTCAGTGCGTAGCTAAGAGAAATAATTAGTCACGGGTAATTTACTTGTGACAATAAATCACAATTAGCCACGGTAAGAATTCAGTGTGTGGCTAAGAGCAATATAGTCACGGATAATTTAGCTGTGACAATAAATCATAATTAGCCACGTTAAGAATTTAGTGTGGCTAAGCACACTAATTAGTCACGGTTAACTTACATGTGACAATAAATCATAATTAGCCACGACATTGTGGCTAAAAATAATTATTAGCCACGTTCGTGACTTGATGCGTGACTAGTCGCATTTGTTAGCCACGGTCATGGCTTAATTCGTGACTAAAAACAATTATTTGTCAAGAATATATTTTCCCGTGACATAAATTTTTTTACCAATTAATTTTGAAGGAAGGGGACTCTTTTTCCCGTGACTAAGCAAATTTAGGTCACGAATTATGAATTCCCGTGACATAAATCGTGGCGTAAGTGCCATTTTGTTGTAGTGTAAATACATCTTCCTTTTTCACCCAGACTTGTCTTACATAAGTTTTCCTATAATGGTAGTAGTTGGGTTTTGATGTTTTTGTATATGTTTTAGTTTGAACTTTTGGTGACCATTTTTTGTGTGTCGTTGGTTGAGGAGTTTGTCTGGTTCTATTTTTCTTTTGTTCGTAATCAAATGTCATGTCATAGAACCATCTATGGTCGATATTTCTTTCCTCAGTTTTATCGTCACCACTATCAGAGACAGAGATAGTGTCGTTTGATATACCTAAGGATTTAACAAACTTAACTCTGGTTTTAAAATCTTGTGCGTGCTTTACACAGTTTTCTCGGAGGTGACCAGTATGACCACAATAAGTGCATATTAAATACTCAGGTAAATCGACATATTTTCTTCTTCTAAAGTCTCGGTCTGTTGGGCTTTGTTTGCACTTTGAGTGATCCCTTCTTCCATAACACTCGTGACCTAATCCCATCTTCATGTTGTTGTCGGATTCTTCAGTCAGGAAGTTTAGAACGTTAGTGCTTCCTTCCCATTTATCATGAACTTTCCGGGCGTGAAGAAGGAGGTCTTTTAAGGAGTCTATTTCCTTTTTACATTCACTATGGTCAATGTTACTAGACTCTTTTAGGTTTTGAATGTCTTTATGAAGATCTGAAACTATATTGGCATGTTCTTTCTTGAATTTAGATAGATTGAATTCTAGATCCATAATTTTGCTTTCGAGAATCTCAACTTCTTCTAGATGAGTCTCATCTTCGACCATAATCGAAGATTTGGACTTTAGAAGCTCATTAGCCTTTCTCAAATCTGAAGTTATAGCTTCATTAGCTATAACTTTGGATTGAAGCTCTTTGATGTTGAGTTTTAGTTTTGAGGTTATAGCTTCATTTGCTATAACTTTAGACTCAAGAACCTTTTTCTCAGACATAACTGTTTCCATCTTAGCATTGGTTTCAATGCTTATTTTGGATTTCAGTTTCTTAGCTTTGGCTTTCAGAAGTTGATTTTCCTCAGCAATATCGAGGATCTGTTCCTTCAAGTCATCTAACTCAAGACTTTTTTCATGACATTGGTCTAGGGTTTTCTCAAAATATTTAATTAACATAGCCTTAGACAAATTTTTAACTTGACTTTTGAGTTGAAGAAAATTTACCTCTTTGTCGTCGTCGTCTGAGTCAGATTCTCCAAGGAGACACATATGAGATGCGCCATCTTCATCGTTGTCGTTTGAGATTAGATCTAGGCTGACTTTGTTTAGGCACAAGTTTGCTACCTCATCTTCTTCTGAGTCCTCGTCATCCTCAGATTCTAATTCTCCTCAGCATGACGCAAGCATTACTTTCTTGAACTCCTTTTTGGTCATTTCCCTCTTTGATTTGTCTTTGATTTTGTCCCAACTTGGACAATCTTTGATCATGTGATCTTGTTGACCACACTTGAAACATCCTCTTTTGAAGAATGTTTGTTTCGTATCATTTTTCTTTTTGTCGACAGTTTTGTTATTAGGGTTTTTGTATCTACCTTTAAAAAATACTTTCTTAAATCGTCTTGCGAATAGAATTGTCTCGTCTTCAAGTTCTTCTTCGCATGCTTCGCTTGTGGAGGCTTGAAGAGCGACGCCCTTTCCTTTAGAGTCATCGTCATCTTTATTTAGCATTATCTCATGAGCCATTTGAGATCCTATAAGTTCTTGGTAAGTCATTTGAGATAGATCACGTGCTTCTTCTATGGCCGTGACCTTTGGTTGCCACTTCTTGGTGAGACTCCTAAGAATCTTTCGAATGATATCCTCGGAATCGATCTTCCTACCAAGGTTCCGTAGTTCATTAATAATACAAGAAAATCGTGCATACATGATATCAACATATTCATTCTTTTCCATAGTGAAAAGTTCATATCTTTGAATAAGCAAATCTATACGATGTTTCTTGACTACGGATGTGTTAGTTTTATTTATCTCATAAACTAACTAATTTAGTCATTCTAACAAAATTAATTAACATTTAAATTAACCAAACTATAGATCTTATGCATGCTAAAAATATGCGGAAATAGGAGTGATTCAAACCCTTACATACGGTCCAAATAATAGCAAGGATGATCCTCCAAGTATTCAACAAGAACACCTCCTTTGTGATGCACCAAGACAACCCTTTGATTGAACCGAAAACTTGAGGATGCTAGTACCAAAAATTGGTTTTCCTTAACAATATAAGTTCTAATATGAACTTAGTATACTAATGTTATATCTTTTATATAATTAGTATTTTTATTATCTTATAATAATTACTTAGAGGATTTTATGTAAATATTTTCTCACCCTTAGAAAATTTTCAATAACATTAGAATGAATCTTGTGAGCATATCATATATTTAAGGAGTGGTGCTTGGGTTGAGGTGTGGCCGGGTATGGGAAGACACAAAGGGGAGACAAGTTCCCTAACCCATGCAACTTAGGGTGGCCAAGATTGTGTTTCCAAGATATGCCTTTAAATATGATGATTAAGGTGTGTTTAATACACAATAATCACCCACAACCATACCCACTTAGCTGCCCAACTTGAGTATAATATGGATCCCATTTTACAAAATTGTCAAATGTAAGATTGTATATTATGTGACAACTTATATGTCTTAAGGTAATAAAATACAATTATCTTAATATAAATATTTATCGTATAAATATTGTTTATATAATTAAATAAATCATATTTATCAATTGACAAGTAATTCGAAATTACAAATATAAAATGATAATTTATCGTCAATACGATTTACAACCTTTGTATTAATTATAACCTGATTCATTCTAATTACGATATTATAAAATATCGTTTATTGTTTAATAATTGACACGTTTCAATTTTAAACATAAATCTTACAATAAGATATAACCTCTGATTTCTCGGTATACGAGTTTAAGGAATATGATCAAATCATATCAATATACATTTGATCACTTTATCAATTAAGGGAATTGTCCTATAGGTGTGACCTCAAGGGATCAACTGACCACCACCGTCATACGACAGTAATGTCAAACTCTAGCTAGCCAATCATTACCGATTAATGTTGGTCAGTTGACTAATAATTCGTATCATCCCTTGCGCATTCTCGTTATGAGATTTAATTACGTGATCGCACTATTGTTGAGGACACATTTCCCAACAATCTCCCACTTGTCCTCGACAAGTGTGCGTCACCAATTCTCTTGTCCTATTACAATCTCCCACTCAATGCAAGATGTCTCTCTGAGGTCGTACTTGCATTCGATCATATCATGAGTGATTTCCTCGATCTGGAGAATAACTGTTTGACCGGAATTATCTACCATAGATCGATACCTTCCGAGCGTGGCCACGCATTTCCAGTTAACCTCTCCTCGAGTGGCCTAAAGGGATCAACTGACCACCACCGTCATACGACTAGTTCCTTTAACTAGTCACAGTTAGTCACAACCCAAAGCAATCCCATTTGACTCCAGTTACGAAAAGTCGTAGAGAATGGATCAAGGTTATGCCAAAACTGTACCATCTTGGGAGAGTAGTCTTTAGTCTAAGAATTGACTCATAAGAATACTATAGCAGCTCTTGCCACGACCCGACTATTATAAAATTTCCAGAACTCTATAAGCGGTTACTTTGCCCGACAGAGTGTCTCTTGCAGTCTGCCTATGTGATCGACTAGTCATCACATATGACTCTATGGCACTTGAACTTGCCATCAGTCGCCTCACATTCTAGTCGCTTTTGAGATGTCACCTCATGTAAGCGGCCAGGGGCTATACTAAGTCAATCCAGTTCACTTTACGGGGTTCAAAATTGTCTCTTACAACCCATTTGGATTTTAACAAAGTATCTTTTATCTCGAGTTAATTATAACTCAAATGACATTGTCATGCAAAAACAGTCAATAACATTTCATTGCATTTGATGCACGATCATCTATTTGTATTAGTGTTTTGCGAATAAACCTTTTATTCATGATTGCAAAACTTACAAATTTTGGTCTCCTTCCGACTCATATTATCTCACATAATATGATCTTATTTGAGCACATATCTAGAACCCATTCTAGATCTTGAGGTTCCTTTCCTAAGGGAAGCTCCCACTGTTACCTTATAACTCGTGACGTATGGATATAATAGAGGGATTAAAGAATCATTCGAAATTTCCTAGTCACTCATGTGCTGAAATCTATACTGTAGTTATTACTCCAATTATTTTCAATCATCTTGGCTATTTTATCAAGGTTATTCATATCTAACCATTTTGATTTCTAAAGGGCGACCTTTTATTATCAATTTAATAAACCTTCCCGTAAAACTCCATCATCGTATGATATAAAGGATTTTGTTCATCTAGAATTGAGAACCTCTTATTCTTTACACCTTAAAGAATCACCCATCCTCTCTAAATGGTAGGTTCAATTTTTAATGAATGTTGCTCCCACTAAAAACAATATCACTCGATCTCTTAAATGAACCTTTCATTTCTTGCATGTAAATCTTTATTTATTACTTGAATCATCATCACTATCACTATCCCTATAGTGATCTATGCTTCATTCAATCAATCATCACTTCTTTCATGTCTTCGTTTCCTCGAGACGAATATGACATGATAATTCCCTTATAACTACATTGAGAGAATTGAGATGATTTCTTCTCTTTTATCTATAAATTTAGAAAAATCATTTATTAAGGAACCGTTTTCCTTTCGATTTCATACGGGGTTTCATTATATCCTCTCTTTGAAACAATGAACATAAGGAACCTTTCCTCTTGTGTCCTCCCGTAGTTTCTTCATTGTCCTCTCGTAGTTTCTTCAATTCATTCATTTAGGGTTCTTCTTAAGACTCCCATGTATGAATCTTCTCTAAGATCCTACATGTATATCATTGGTTTGCGGGTGAAATATTTTCTCCCACTCTATCCTTTAACAATAACCTTTACTTGTATAAGGATAGCAATTTCGATCTAACCAATGCATATGAATGTTTGAAGTTTTATAGGTGTGATGTATTCATTCTCATTTTCACTTAAAATGATCATCATATAATGAATTAATGTTTGACTTTGTGGTCGATTGGTTTAGTGTTGATACCCTTGCTTAGTTGGTTACAAGATTACTTGCAAAATACAAACATCTAAGTGTGTGCGTGTTCAAACCCCAATAGCATCATTTTAGAAATGGAGTATTCTAAGTTAATTGAATGGCTTAGATGGTAAACATTGGTTACTACTAATCAAGAGATCACGAGTTCAACTCCCCTTATTGTCAAATTAATCCCAAAGCATTCCATAATCACTTGGCTTCGAATTCAAGGAGGCATGAACACAATGAGCAAACTTCATAGACTTGGCTTCTGGCCAAATGATCTTTGTTGGCTTTGTCAAAGTCAATCTAAAACTATTGAGCATCTATTTGAGCACTGCATTTATTCTATCAGAGTACAAGACCTGCTGAAGCACTGGTTTGGTACACGATTCCCTACTGTGTCCATCTTGAGTGCTGGGAATAAGAAGCAACAGCAATGGAAAATCCGTACTGCCATCTTTAATGCCCTCCAGTATCATCTATGGGTTCAAAGGAATAATGCAAGAGTACAAGAGAGCATCCTTAGACCAGAACTTTTAGCTGCCTGTGTGGTCACAGATTTAAGGAATAGAATGAGGAAAAATTTAGAAGGATTAGATGATCATACCAAAGTTTGGTTTGAGACTTGTTGCACTTGAATGTAAAGCCTGCCCTAGGGCTCGAACCAGGGACCTCCTGTAACTTTTTTGCTTGATATATATATATATATACAACACTCACATTTCACCAAAAAAAAATGTTTTCTTAATTTGATTGAAAGTATCTCATGGGGTGTAGTTCTCCGTTTTAATCAACACTTTGATTATATTATGTTGATCGTATCAATGTTTCTTATTTCGTGATATAATCACTGTAACACTCCGTAATTTCCAAGTCATTATATATTAATAAAATCTTATTTTAGTAATAATAATGATCCATAATAAATATAATTCCATTTAAAATATATCGTTTTTGACAATGATATTAGTATGTCCGTCTTAAACTTATACTTCTTAAAGTCGCAAACAACTACTCAGTCCTTGTTACTAATTTTGAGATATTTTAAAGGCATATTTAGCTCTTTCTTATAAAATAAAAGTTTTAGCTCTTTTTCTTAGCTTTCCAACGCCACCAAAAACACCTCATTACGAGTTCTGAGGAGAAAATTATGTCGAAAATACGAAAGGCTGTCACGGACCATCCGCTAACGAGACCCATGCTCGTTGCTTACTCTATACTCTTTTGCACATGTCCTTTGGGACACATGGCTGAGTACTAAGCCTTGCCTTGATGCCCAAGGTCATCCTCTACCTTCCTTCTTCTTCAAATCATTCATATTTTCAGAATAAACTCACAAAAACACAAAGAAAATAAGAGGACACCATTGTTGTGCACCTCAACCGTAAAACGGTCACAAAATCTTCGTTTCTTATCCGTTTTTGATGATTTTCGCGCCTATCTCTTCCTCTCCTCGCCCTCCATCTTTCTAGGTAATAAAATTATCAAATTTCTTCCTTAATATACTCTGGTCGTGGCCTTTAAGGCACGGTTCTCTTAGCTAACCTCGTTTATTTGCGTGTAGCTAGTTCGGTTGTCCAAACCGGAGTGGCTTTAAGTCAAAATCATCCTTATTGAAGAGCTATAAGGTAACGGTGATGGGTTACTCGACTTTATCGTCTTTGTTTGCATGACCATATGCTAGTAATGTTTAGTATACTAGAATTGTGTTTGATTAAGTAGTGGCATGATTAGGTTCATAAATCATATGTTTGGATGAATTTCATCATGCATGCTTGTGTTGGATGAGATTTTAATTGTGGAAATTCATTAAGGATTATATGGTTAAATGAGTTTATGATCATTGAGGATGATTAGTTTGATAGTCTTTCAAGTTCATAGTGTTTTGCTTACAATGGTTAATTCATGATGTTTCAGCACCTTGACAAATCTGTCCATTGTCTTGTACAATTTATTTCGACATCTTAGATTATCATTCTTTGAAAATGTTGATAAGAGACCCCTGTTTATTTTGAGTTAAGAGTCTACCTCTGAATTTTCGTAATTTTCTTGCATGTCGTTTGTTCACTATAAATTATTTACGAACAGTGCGCTGAAATACTCGCAGAACGGACAGTAGCTCAAAGATTGTTTTGAAAACCATTTTTGAACTTTGAAATGATTCTGGTCCTTTCCAATAATTAAACTTTGAAGAGTTTAGATGATGGTAGGAGTTTGTTTTGCCCCAAAATGATTTGTTAAACCCGTTTTATGAAGCAATACATTTTGTGTGACGGTTTCTGACACACTGTAAAGATCAGTCAATAACCCCCTGTTAAGTTCGTCTTTTGGAAATGTTTATTTGACAACTATTGTAGATAAAAGTCTTATTAAACCAACCCAATTGGCCTTGTATCATTTCGATTTTATTTGAATTAATTATGAATTTTACGGCAGAGGACAGCTGTAATGTCAAAATGCGTTTAGAACTTTTATTTCATTATTCAATTCCGTGTGTTCTCTTTTGGCATGGAACGGATATAAGTGTTGTATTATTCATCTTTTATTGACTCATGTATGTTTAAATGAGTGGGTTAACGGTTATGTTATCCTAAGTTTGTGTAGGTGACGGTTATGTCATCCTAAAATTGTGTTGGCGACGGTTATGTTGCCTTGCATGTCAATAGATAGCGGTGGTACGATTTGTGTATCACTGTAATGAACTAACGCCACCCATGCAATGGGAATTTATCTATGTTCGGGATTGGTCGGAGGCAGTGGTTATACGCTCCGGTCCCCGTGTGTCGTTCGGTGTAAGGCATTACATCGAGAGGTCTGGCCAGGTCTTAGGCATATAGGCAGTGGTTATACGCTATACATAGTATTCGGAGGCAGTGGTTATACGCTCCGTAGCTGGAGGCAGTGGTTATACGCTCCAGTAGCCAGAGGCAGTTGTTATACGCTCTGGTACGTCAGAGGCAGTGGTTATACGCTCTGACGGCGTTCATTCTATTCATGTATTCGGAGGCAGTGGTTATACGCTCCGTAACTGGAGGCAGTGGTTATACGCTCCAGTAGCCAGAGGCAGTGGTTATACGCTCTGGTATGTCAGAGGCAGTGGTTATACGCTCTGACTATGTGTGTTCTTTGCTTGGATGTTTCCTTGATTCTGATATTATCTCATATGTTGGCTTTAATTCTATTACACATGTTGATTCATGCTGTTATCACATGTTTTGGTTTATCGCTCATGCATTGATCATGTTGATTACGTTTAGTAATGCATATAAGGTTGTTTATGAAATAATATACATGTTCATATGTATAAGATGTTTTGTATTACCGTTTACATGTTTTCTGACGTAAAGTGGCTGGGAGAACCCTGAGTTACTCCCCACTAACTGTGGCGTTCATGTTTCATGAATGTAGGTTGGTGCTGTTTGGGGAAGACGTGTGGCTAGCGAGCATTGTTGATAATTCAACAATTACCCTTACGCGTAGTTTAGATTTAATTCAAGTTGTTATCGTGGGATACCTTATCCCTCGTCTATTTAAGCTATTTTGTATATTTTATACTTTCTCATTAGTTTTTAGTCTTCCGCATGTTGTTTTGATATTCCGCGAAAAGTTTTAATAAATATGTCGAAAAGTTTTTAAAAGTATCGTATTTCCGCTGCAAATTATTTGTTTATTTTTATGCTATATCGCGGGGTGTCACAGTCATTATTCATGTTTTAACAAGGTATGCAATTTATTTTAGAAATCAAGAAATTGATGAAGAACAAAAGTAGTGACTTGGGTTGAAAACCAAGTCACTAATATCCAACATTACAACCATTGTTTTAGGATTCAAATCCTTGTCTCACAAGAAAGTAAATTGTTCTAAAAATAAAATGCAAAATATGAAGGAAGACGATATGAAAATTAGAGCCTAGCTCTTCAAATCTTCGATCAATTGGATGCTACCATAGCCATCCAAGTAAGGAACTTCATGCTTCCTTCTCCTTGCCCTTATCATTAGGAGGTGTCCCTTTAAAACAATTAAAAAGGGTGAGTATCAACAAATTTGTATCACTATACATAAGTTGATAAATGACATGAATGTAAACGAGAATTATTACCTACGGCGTTTGCTTTCCCATTTTTGAGATCGCGTAAGTATTTGGGGCAATTACGCTTCCAATGTCCTATCCTTGTGCAATAATGGAACTTGTCTTCGGATTTCGAAGATGAGGTGGAAGCGCCTTTCGAAAAGGTCTTTTCTTTGGTCGATTTGGGCTTGAACGTTTTCTTGCCCTTGCCCTTACAGGCATTCCTTTTGAAGATCGTTTTCCCTTTCTTCTCGTTGTTTAAAACATCCTTAATGGAACTTTCATGAAGTCCCATATCCCTTTCGGCTTGGACAAACATCTTATGCAATTCATCCAATGTTGTCTCTTGATTTCGCATATTAAAATTCACCCGGAATTGAGCATACGATTTCACTTTATTGAGCGAGTGAAGAACTCGGTCAATGATGAGAGAGTCAGGAACATCAACTTCTTGCATTTTTAGAGTCTCCGAGAGCTTAACTAGTTTGAGCACATGAGGGCTTATCTTTTGCCCTTCCTTCAAGGTAATGTCGAAGAAGGCGGAAGTCGCCTCATATTGTATTACCCTTGGAGTTTGCGAAAACATTGTCGCAAGCTTGGTGTATATATCTCATATGATGTGGTCAACTTGATCATACTCCTTTAGAGATCCGGCTCCATGGAGAAGATGAGCACATTTTTAAGAGCGGAGGACTCTTTCGTAGGCTTCATAGGCCTCACGATTTTGGACCGAGGAACGAGCGGTCGGAGCGGTCGGAGCGGCTTCGGATAGGTAACGAGTCTTATCGTCACCTTGAGCGGCCAAGAGTAATTGCGCATCCCAATCCTTAAAATTGGAACCATGCTTATGGAGTTTGTAACGATCCATAAAGGATCGAAGCCATGAAAAGTTAGTGAGAGGTGGAGCGTTGGTTGCCATTGACGATGTTTAAATTTAAACTACAATAAAGAAGGAATTAAAACAACGTCATTCTTTAAGACTCGTAAATAAATTTAAACAAGTTTAGTCTATTTACTTAATGATCTCTTACCCAATTAAGTAAACAATCCCGAGACCCAAACCCATACTAATTCGGGCACGGTATAGCCGATTCATCCCGCATTGGTATAATTTGGTGGATTAACCTTTTAATCGGTTCTACCTTAGAACTCCCGGTCGACAATTTTCTAAAAATCGTCTTTAGCCCGAACTTATTGCAACTACGGTTACGAATACTTTCGTTGAGATCAACCAAATTTCAAGGTGTAATCTTATTACCCCACTTACCCAACGTGACAATTTTAGTACCCCGGCATAGCCGAGCCTACGTTCTTGTGAAGAAGGGATTCATGGGTCCATACTTTTTGGTAAGGCTAAGTCTCAATATTCAAATGTAAGAGATCTAGTCAAATTTATTATCTATCTCCGTTTAAGTGAACTAAGTTGGTGAGTTATCGATAAAATAAATGACTAGGTCGACCAAATCGAATGAATGCATGACATGATATGACGATTTGGCTATGCATGGAAACATATATAAAGCAAATAAAAGCATAAAAAATAAACCCTAGTATGGCCTTTCCTAGAAAAGAAATAATAAAAGTACAAATTCGGAAACCAACTCCTTTGGTCCCTTGAACTTCACGAGGCACGCACTTCGAGGTAAACACCGTCTTGTTCGGAACTCCTTTCCGAATGGCACCGTCTTCAAGGATCTTCGGAATTTACAAAAATTACAACTTTTCTAGTCTACTTTATACTTTATAAAATAGAAATAAATTACAATTGGGTGATACGAGATCACAAAGTTACAACCGAATCGGTAATCCCTTACATTACGGGAAATACCGATTTAAAATTAAGGCCATACTAAGTAAATTACATAATTCCCAAAATTACGTAAATAAATCATGACATTCATAATAAAATATGCAATTCTTATGAATATATGAACTATCATGCAAACCCTAAGCCAAATCGTCCTATTTAAATATCAATTATATAAATAGTTATCATATACCTCGGTTTTATGGAATTGCGTGTTTTAACATTTAACAACACTATGCATAATGTGAATCGGAATTCACTCTTAAGTTATTCATCCCAACTCTTTTAGGTTTCAAAATTTAGTCTTACTCAAACTTTGAACATGACTTAACTTATTATAATAATATTGTTCGGTATTACGGGAAAAATAATATAAAATCAAAAAGAGTCATAAAAATTTCGAAAATTTCAAAATTCAAATTTTGAAAATTCTAGAATGTTCTTAAAATTTCAGAACTTAAAATATTAGTATTTATACGGTTTTAACATTTATTTCGAAAATAAGAAGTAAAACGAGCATTTTAAGTCGGAAAATTAAATAATTAGCTCCATAAATGCAAATAAAATACTAATAATAATTTTACACTTTCCAAAACACTTTAAGAACATGAAATGGACAAAAAATTAAATTATACACTGCCCAATGAGCCGAAATTTTAATAAATATGACTCTTTTTATTTCAATTTTAAATGCAACTTTTCAACAAATTAAAATTAAATAAAACAGAAACTTTTGGCTCCCATGATTATTATGGTGATGAACATATCATATATTACTAATATGGGTTAAATTTTCCGGCCATTTTAACAACTATTGCAAATTTTAACGATTTTCGTCATATATCGTACAATTTTAACCTTTAAAATTATTTCTCAAGCATAAAATTAGATAAAAATCTCGAAATTTTTATACATGCTGGAAATAATATATATGACATCGTGTTAAATTTTTATGGCCAATTCCAAATTAAACTATTAAAGTCGAAATAATGTCACTAATTACCCGATTTTTACATTAAAAATCTATAATAATGCAATATATGAGATAAATTTCTGTAAAATTTAGCATACATTTTAAATATTGCATGTAACATACTCATAAATTTTTATAGTCAAATTCCAAATATAACTATACAAACCCATTTTTATTCATCTTATTGCATTTTAACATTTAAAATTCATATCCCATTTATTATAAGTCCATAATTTACGAAAATTCATATTCATAACATAGGATATACATGTGAAAACATACTGAAAAATCTCGGCCAAAAGATGAGTTTAACTATTTTTCCCAAAATAAACAATTTTTAACCATTAAAATCAATAAAACCGAAAAATAAAATACCAATGAACAATATATATGCAAAATATATTCCAAATATCCTAAAAACATTTTAGAATCAGTAGGTATTCATGCACAAATTATTTCGGCCATATCATATACTAAACGAAATATCAATTTTATTTGTGTTATCCTAATAACTCCGTAAAAACGTAAACGGAAAGCATGCAAACAACCTAGTTGCTCTGATACCAATTGTTAGGTTTATTTATCTCATAAACTAATTAATTTAGTCATACTAACAAAATTAATTAACATTTAAATTAACCAAACTATAGATCTTATGCATGCTAAAAATATGCGGAAATAGGAGTGATTCGAACCCTTACATACGGTCCAAATAATAGCAAGGATGATCCTCCAAGTATTCAACAAGAACACCTCCTTTGTGATGCACCAAGACAACCCTTTGATTGAACCGAAAACTTGAGTATGCTAGTACCAAAAATCGGTTTTCCTTAACAATATAAGTTCTAATATGAACTTAGTATACTAATGTTGTATCTTTTATATAATTAGTATTTTTATTATCTTATAATAATTACTTAGAGGATTTTATGTAAATATTTTCTCACCCTTAGAAAATTTTCAATAACATTAGAATGAATCTTGTGAGCATATCATATATCTAAGGAGTGGTGCTTGGGTTGAGGTGTGGCCGGGTATGGGAAGACACAAAGGGGAGACAAGTTCTCTAACCCATGCAACTTAGGGTGGCCTAGATTGTGTTTCCAAGATATGCCTTTAAACACGATGATTAAGGTGTGTTTAATACACAATAATCACCCACAACCATACCCACTTAGCCGCCCAACTTGAGCATAATATGGATCTCATTTTACAAAATTGTCAAATGTAAGATTGTATATTATGTGACATCTTATATGTCTTAAGGTAATAAAATACAATTATCTTAATATAAATATTTATCGTATAAATATTGTATATATAATTAAATAAATCATATTTATCAATTGACAAGTAATTCGAAATTACAAATATAAAATGATAATTTATCGTCAATACGATTTACAACCATTGTATTAATTATAACCCGATTCATTCTAATTACGATATTATAAAATATCGTTTATTGTTTAATAATTGACACGTTTCAATTTTAAACATAAATCTTACAATAAGATTTAACCTCTGATTTCTCGGTATACGAGTTTAAAGAATATGATCAAATCGTATCAATATACCTTTGATCACTTTATCAATTAAGGGAATTGTCCTATAGGTGTGACCTAAAGGGATCAACTGACCACCACCGTCATACAACAGTAATGTCAAACTCTAGCTAGCCAATCATTACCGATTAATGTTGGTCAGTTGACTAATATAAACCGCATCATCCCTCGCGCATTCTCGTCATGAGATTTAATTACGTGATCGCACTATTGTTGAGGACATTTCCCAACAAGATGTTCCTTCGTAGGCAAGTTCAACATCATCCCATATTTCCTTAGCGGAATTACAAGATGAGAATCTATCAAATTCTGAGGTTATCATACCGTTTTGTAGGAGGGTCATGGCCATAGAATTTTTTTCTGCAATTTTGTAGTCGACTTCTACATAATCGCTTTCCATCTTTTCTTAGGTTGTTCCATTGGCTGCGGCGACCAAGGTTTTCTTTGAACCGGTTTGAATGATCTTCCAACATTCCCAATCACATCCCTTGATGTAGTGAGTCATCATGTTCTTCCATAGACTGTAGTTCCTACCATCGAAGACATGACACTTGAGATGCTTGTATTCCATGGTTGATAGAGTATATAATATAGAATCAATAGTCAGATCAAAACTCACGCGGTTAGGCGATCAAGAGCACGAGGCCCTGATACCAATTGAAGAGTCTATTGATATTATATACTCAAGAAGGGGGGGGGGGGGGGGGGTGAATTGAGTATGCCTTCTTTTTAAAATCTTCTTTGATGAGAGCGATTTTGTATGATGATCGTTGAGTAGAGCAAGTAATAAATAGAGACACGATACTATTGAAGTGGTTCAGTTTCACACTTTGAAACCTACGTCCATTATTCTCGATTAATAAAATTAGTACCGACTCTGAATTATAATTTTATCAACCCTACTCGTACAACTTTGATGTTAGTTGTAACTCTATCTAGATACCGTTAAATATCTAGCTACGACAAGTACCGTTAAATACTTGCTTACAATGAGTACCGTAAAATACTCGAACTATCTTACCCTAATAAGATAAGTCTTCAATGTTTCTTCGATGTCACAATCTTGAATGAATAAGATCAATGCCGGAGCACTTGAATCTTGAAACGAATATGACAATTTAAGCTCGAATCTTTGAAGAGTAACTGTTGGGAAATGTGTCCTCAACAATTTTGCGATCACGACAGTGATAAAAATCATTGTCATAAATCTTATGAAATGAATATGCAAGGGACGATCCGATATCTGATATAGTCAACTGACCAACATTAATCGGTAATGATTGGCTGACTAGAGTTTGACATTACTGTCGTACGACGGTGGTGGTCAGTTGATCCCTTTAGGTCACACCTATAGGACAGACCCCTTAAACATATATTGATTAATTGTATAGGATACGGATTGATCGATATTCTTAAAACCGTATATTGAGAATTCAGAGGTTGAATCTTAAGGTAAGATTTATATTTGAAATTGAAATGTGTCAACTTTCAAATATTAGACGATATTTTAGAAATATCAAAATTAGTATAATGAATGGTTCATGGTTATAACAAACGTTGTTAATATATCGTATCGAAGATTATTACGATAACCATATGTTGGGACAGTAATTTCGAATTACTTATTAATTTGTTAAATGTGATTTAATTAATTTAGAAATATTATTTATGTGATAAATTTATATTTTAAATTAATACAATTATTATGTCGCATAAGATGTTACGTAATTAGTTAAATTGTACGAATTATAAATCGTAATATGAATGTCCATATTACGTCTTAGTGTGTCGTGTAAGTTGACAATATATGATAAAATTATATGATATTTTATCTTATAATTATAATGATTATGTCATATTATGATATGACCTTACCTTGTGCTTGAGTGCATGAGAAGGAATTAAAATCCCTTCCACATGCACCATTTACATGACACAAACACCCACCCCAACCAAACTATTATTTTACTATATATATATATGTGATCATATCACATACTAGAGAACTAATCCATGCTTTAGTTTTTAGTGTGAGAAACTAAATATCATAAAAACCTCACAAATATTATTTAGATAATATTTTCTTAGTATATTAATAATATTATTATTATTACTCGGTTTTAAGTAAACCGATTCCGTCTCCTAGCTCGGGTTCGGTCTTCGGTGTTTAAGGGTAGGTCTTGGGTGCATCGTAAAGGAGGCAAGCTATTTTGGTTACTCCGTGGAGGATCCTACTAGCACTCATTCGGACCGTTTGTAAGCCCCTTTTCGTTATTGTTCCGCAAATATTATTGCATGCATAAGATCAACATATTACTATGAGATTAATTAGTAAGATTAGTAAGACTAATAATTTGAACTTGTTAGTAAAGACTACCCGAGTTCCCTTCAAGTGGTATCAGAGCAATAAGTTGCTTGCATGCAACTCGATTTTATACGTTTTTGCGAGAAAATGCGATTTTAATTAAAAACGATAATGAGTAGTACATATAGGATATGCACGAAAATCATATTGCATGTATATTTTCTGGTCTTCAAATGGTTTTAAGTCATTTTGATGATTTATGGAATAATATTGTTCATCATTATAATTAATTTGATTAATTTATGCTTAAAATCGGTTAAAAATGTTTTATTATGGGAAAAATAGCTAAATAATGTTTATGGCCATGAATTTTAAATATGTTCTCACATGCATTTAACATATTATGAATATATAATTTTCGAAATTATTGAAGGTTTTATGCATGGTTTATGATTTTTAATGGTTAAATAGTCATAAAATGAGTTAAATATGGGATAAATAGTTATATTATGAATTTAACTATAAAACTTTTTGTAGATGTCACATGCAATATTTAAAATATATGATGAATGTTCCAGAAATTTTTCTTTAATATTGCATGAATATTGATTTTTATCGTAAAAATCGTAATATTAGTGACATATTTTACCTTAAATAGTTTAAGTTCGAATTTGACCATAAAATTTTAATATAGTGTCACATATATTATTTCTAGCATGCATGTGAATTTTGAGCTATTAATCTCGAATATTGCATGAGAAATGATTTTAATCGGTAAAATCGCGTAATATATGACACGAATTATTAAAAAAAGTAAAAGTTACTTAAATGGTCCGAAAAATTCACCAATATTAGTCATATTTTATATGATCATCAACATATTTTTATTTAGTGCCAAAAGTTTCTGAAATTTTAAATTTTAATTTTAAAGGTTAAAGTTGATATTGAGTGTTGAAAGAGTCATAATCATTATTTTTCAGATCTTAAACAGTGTGCACCTGATTTTTCTTTGCATTTTCAGATACTTTGAGTGTCTAGGAAGATGTAAAAATTATATTGGTATTTTATTTCATAATTTTTGAAGTAGTTTTGAATTTTTCCGATTAATTATGCATGTACACGGCTTATTTTACGAAATAAAACGGCATATTTAGAAAATATTTAATTTTAAGGATCTGAAATTTTAGAAAATTTTCAGTATGTTCAAAATTTTGAATTTTGAAATTTTGAAATTTTTTTTATGACTCGTTTGATTATTTTAATGCTATTTCCCATAAAACCGATTAAAACCGAACAATATTAAAATAAAAGTTAAGTTATTTCAAAATTTGAGTAAGACTAAATTTTGAATCCTAAAATGTGTTAGGAAACTTAACTAAATTGTGAATAGAGATTCATAGAGTGATTAGTGATTTTAAAATTGTTTAAATCACGTTATTCCATAAACCGTGTTATTACGAATAACGATATTTAAAACATGTTTAAATAGGACGATTTGGCTTAGGTTTTGCATTTTACATAAGCATTGCATATTTAATTATTGTTTATGAATGTCATAATTTATTTACGTAATTTTGAATTATGTAATTTACTTAGTATGGCCTTAGATTTTAATCGATATTTCCCGTAATGTAAGGGTTTATCGATTCGGTTGTAATTTAATGTGATCTCGTATCACTTTATTTTATTCTTTTATTATTTTATTTTATAATGTATAAAATAGATAGAAAATTTGTAATTATTTGTAATTCTGGAGATCCTTGAAGACGGTGCCATTTCGGAAAGGAGTTCCGACCAAGACGGAGTTTGCCTTGGGATGCGTGCCGCGTGTGAAGTTCAAGGGACCGAAGGAGTTGGTTTCCGAATTTGTAATTTACTTTATTTTCTATTTTAGGAAAGGCCATACTAGGATTTTATTTATGCTTTTAAAGTTTTATGCTTTTATTTATGCTTATCTTGTTTGCATGCATAGCCAAATCGTCATTCATATCATGCATTTCATTGATTTTATCGACCGTGTCAATCAATTTATCGATAATTCACCGACTTAGTTCACTTAAAGGAGATAGATAATAAATTGACAAGATCTCTTACGCTATTTAAAAATCGAGACATAGCCTTACCAGAAAGTAAAGAACCCGCGAAGGATCTTCTTCATAAGGGAGTAGGCTCGGCTAAACCGGGGTGCAAACCTTATTACGTTGGTGAAGTGGGGTAATATGATTACGTTCTCGAAATTTGGTTGATCTCGACGAAGGTATTCGAGCCACCGTAGTGGTAATAAGTTCGGGCTAAGATAAGAATTAGTGTAATTTTATCGACCGAGAGTTCTAAAAGTAGAATCGATTAAGGGGTTAATCTACCGAGTCATATTAATGAGGGATGTATCGGCTAAACCGTGCCCGATTTAGTGTGTATTTGGGTCTCGGGATCATTTACTTAATTGGGTAAGAGATCATTTAGTAGATGCTTAACTTGTTTAATATTTACAAGTTTATTTATTAAAACGATAATTGTGTTTTAATTCCTTAATTATCATTTGTAGTTCATTTTCGACTATCAATCAATGGCAAATAATGCTCCACCACTCCCACAACACGTTTCATGGCTTCAACTTTTATGGATCGTTGCAAGCTTGAGAAGCATGGCGCCAATTTCAAGGATTGGGACGCCCAATTGGTGTTGGTCGCGCAAGCCGACGATAAGACTCGTTATCTTACCATTGCCGCTCCTTCCACTCCCGGTGCTCGTTCATCGGAAGCGACTCGTGAGGCCTATGAGGCCTAGATGAAGGAGTCGCATGCTTTGAAGAACGTGCTTATATTTTCGATGGAGCCGGATCTCCAAAGAAGAATGATTAAGCTAGCCACGGCTAATGAGATATACACTAGAGTTGCGACCATGTTTTCGCAAGCTCCTAGGGTGATCCAATATGAGGCGGCCTCCGCCTTCTTCGATTTGACCTTAAAGGAAGGTCAAAAGATTAGTCCTCATGTGTTCAAAATGGTTGAGCTAGCCGAAACCTTGAAGATACAAGAGGTGAATGTTCCCGACTCGGTTATCGTTGACAAAATCCTTCACTCCCTCAACAAAGTGAAATTATGTTCAATTTCGGGTAAATTATAACATGCGCAATCAAGAAACCTCCTTGGACGAGTTACATAAGATGTGGGTCCAAGTGGAGAGGGATATGGGACTTAATGAGAGTTCCACAAAGGATGTTCTTAATATCGAGACAAAAAGCAAGAGGAAGTTTAAGCGCAAGGCTAACAAGGGTAAAAATGTCAAAGTCTTCAAACCCACATCTCCTAAAGAGAAGACTTTTACGAAAGGTGCTTCTTCTTCGTCGTCATCAAAGGCTGATGACGAGTGCCATTATTGCACTAAGATGGGGCATTGGAAGCGCAATTGCCCGAAGTATCTCAATGACCTCAAAGCCGGAAAGGTTCTTGCAGTAGGTATAAATTCTCGTCTAATTCATGTTATTTAATCAATTTTTGTATAGTGATACAAGTAATTGATTCTTACCCGTTTATAAATTGTTTTAAAGGGGCTCCTACCAAAGACAAAGGCAAGGAGAAAGCGAATGATGCTTGAAGTTCCTTCCATGGATGGCTATGGTAGCATCCAAGATTGAAGACATAAAGAGCATGGCTCTAATTTTTCATTTTGATGTCTTCTTTCATTTCGCATTTTAATTTAAGAACTTTGTATTTCTTGTACGACAAGAATCTTGTTGAAACAATGGTTGTAATAGTGGTGACTTGGCCGGTTTTCAACCCAATTCATCCTTTTGTTCTTAATCAAACATATTTGGTTGTTTTAAAATGCTCTTATGATACATAACATGACTTGATACGATTTTCCTACATCGTAATTAAGTACCTTGAATGATTCACCGTACAATAAACATGATAGGATCATTATAAAAGTAATACGACTTACTTAAAAACGAGAATTGCATCCCGTGAAATACTTCAAATTCAAACATAATAACATCAGTTCGTTAAAAGATGATTACCTAAAACGAATGATACTACTAATGTCTCACTACTCACATATTTCTTTATCCAATACATTGTTATCGGGCGAAAATGCTATCCTTCTTAAATAACGGTTATTTTAAAGGATAGAGTGGGAGAAATTCTACGCCCGTAAACCAATGAAATAAACATAGGATCTTAGAGAAGAGTCCTATGAGGAGTCCTTGAGAAGAACTCTAAAAGATTGGATAGAAGAAACTACGAGAGGACACAAAAGAAACTACGCGAGGACACAAAAGGAAATGTTCCATACGTTGTCATTTGTTTCTAGAGAGGACAAAAGGAACCGCGAGTGTTAACGAAAGGAAATCGTTTCCATGATGTTAATGTTTCTGTTTTATAATGATAATAGAGGAGAAATCATCTCCCGTTCTCGTGGGAAGGAAAATGAAAAATGAAATGTTCATAGCGAGTTGAGAAGATGTTTGAAGTAAATCAAAATGAAATGTTTATTATGAGTTGAGAAAATGTTTGAAGATGTTACCGAAACACTATGAAGATAGTGGAAGTTATTAAACTATAAGATAGTAATATGGAATTCAGTGGGAGAAATGTTATTAAGGAAACGGAACCTACCATTAAAAGAGTGGTGATTCTTTAAAGGTTAAAGAATATAAGGTTTTCAATTCTAGATGAATGTATGTTAAGAACATAGATCCTAAGTGAGTTTATTATATGATAATGAAACGTCACCGATTAGTATACAAGGTTTGGATTTGAATCCAAGATATGAAAATGTTAATTCATATAACCTTGATTAAAATGCCAAAGGTTGAAACAAAACCTTATTTCGATATAAGTTTCTCGAGGAGAACTAAGAGATCGAATCTAGGTTAACTTCAATATGAATTCTAGTACAATATGACTATGTTCATAAGGATGACATGTCATGAGTTTTAAGAAAACAGTGGGAGCTTCCTTAAGGTAAGGAGACTCGAGTCGAGTATAAAGGACTTGTAGTGTACTTGAATAAGATCATATTATACGAGATAATATGAATCATAAGGAAACCGAAATTTGTAGGTTAAAAGATGTGAACATATGGTATATTCACATAGCAAACCACTAATACAAATTGATGTATGAGGATCAAAGATTGTTTATGTGGAGCAGCAATATCGTCTTGATTGTTCGCACATAACAATCACTTTTATCGTTTGAGTTATTATTATTATTAACTCACAATTTATACTTTGTGAAATCCAAATGGGTTGTAAGAGACAATTTGAACCCCATAAGTGAACTGGATTAACTTAGTATAGCCCATAGTCGCTTGTATGAGGTGACGTCACGAAGTGACTAGAGTGTGAGGCGATTGATGGCAAGTTCAAATGTCATAGAGTCATATGGGATGACTAGTCGATCACATAGGCAGACTGTGTAACACTCTGTCGGGCATTTAGTGACCGCTTATAGAGTTTTGGAAATTTTATAATTAGCCTGGTCGTGGCGAGAGCTACTATATTATTCACATAAGTCGATTCTTTGACTTGATACTGTTCGCCCAAGGTGATGCAGCCTCAGATAGACTTTGATTTTAGCTCAACGATCAACCGTTAAAGGGGGTCAAATGGGCTTCTTTTAGGTCATGATGGACTGTGTTAGTCGAAGGGAACAGTAGGATAGGAATTGTCCAACCCCTTGTCAGGGTTGTCTTAAATCTCAAGGCCACTCGAGGAAGATGTTTAACTGGAAATGCGTGGCCACGCTCGGAAGGTATCTATGGTAGATAATTCCGGTCAAAGTAGTTAAATCTCCAGATCGAGAAAAACCGCTCAAGATATGATCAAATGCAAGTACGACCTGGAAGACACCTTGCATTGAGTGGGAGATGACGTAATAGGACAAGAGAATTGGTGACGCACACTTGTCGAGTACAAGTGGGAGATTGTTGGGAAATGTGTCCTCAACAATTGTGCGATCACGACAGTGATAAAAATCATTGTCATAAATCTTATGAAATGAATATGCAAAGGACGATCCGATATTTGATATAGTCAACTGACCAATATTAATCGGCAATGATTGGCTGACTAGAGTTTGACATTACTGTCGTATGACGGTGGTGGTCAGTTAATCCCTTTAGGTCACACCTATAGGACAGACCCCTTAAACATATATTGATTAATTGTATAGGATACGGATTGATCGATATTCTTAAAACCGTATATTGAGAATTCAGAGGTTGAATCTTAAGGTAAGATTTATATTTGAAATTGAAATGTGTCAATTTTCAAATATTAGACGATATTTTAGAAATATAAAAATTAGTATAATGAATGGTTCATGGTTATAAAGAACGTTATTAATATATCGTATCGACGATTATTACGATAACCATATGTTGGGACAGTAATTTCGAATTACTTATTAATTTGTTAAATGTGATTTAATTAATTTAGAAATATTATTTATGTGATAAATTTATATTTTAAATTAATACAATTATTATGTCGCATAAGATGTTACGTAATTAGTTAAATTGAACGAATGATAAATCGTAATATGAATGTCCATATTACGTCTTAGTGTGTCGTGTAAGTTGACAATATATGATAAAATTATATGATATTTTATCTTATAATTGTAATGATTATGTCATATTATGATATGACCTTACCTTGTGCTTGAGTGCATGAGAAGGAATTAAAATCCCTTCCACATGCACCATTTACACGACACAAACACCCACCCCAACCAAACTATTATTTTACTATATATATATGTGATCATATCACATACTAGAGAACTAATCCATGCTTTAGTTTTTAGTGTGAGAAACTAAATATCATAAAAACCTCACAAATATTATTTAGATAATATTTTCTCAGTATACTAATAATATTATTATTAGTACTCGGTTTTAAGTCAACCGATTCCGTCTCCTAGCTCGGGTTCGGTCTTCGGTGGTTAAGGGTAGGTCTTGGGTGCATCGTAAAAGAGACAAGCTATTTTGGTTGCTTCGTGGAGGATCGTCCTAGCACTTATTCGGACCGTTTGTAAGCCCCTTTTCGTTATTGTTCCGCAAATATTATTGCATGCATAAGATCAACATATTACTATCACTAGTACAAAAACACCCTATTGCATCCGTTCTATAAGACTTATTGCGTCGGTTCTTGGTTGACGTTTTTGGAGGTGACGTTTATTGAAACGTCGGTTCTAAAACTGACGCAAAAAACAGACATTTGCATCAGTTCTTAGTATACAACTGATGCATTTGATGTATCATTTGCATCAGTTCTTAGTAAACAACTGATGCATTTGCTATAAGAACCGACGCAAATAGCTTAGTTTTTGCATCAGTTTTCAAATAACGGATGCTTTTTCGCTTAGCTTTTGCATCAGTTTCCCAACAACTGATGCAATTAGTACCTTAATTTCGCGCAAAATTGAATAGTATATGCGTCGGTTATTATAGGAACTGACTCTTTTGCTCTTTTTTTTTTGCATCATTTCTTTTCAAAACCGATGCAATAACTAATTACTATTTGCGTCATTTCTTGTAAGAACTGATGTATTTTATTTTTATGTTTTTAAAAAAAAATCCGCTACCGAAATTTCGGCAGCACCTTCCTATAAAGTTGATATCCAAAACACCAGAAATTTAAAACAACTTGCATTAAAATATCCAACCAAAGGACGCACTAGTACAGAAATGTCATTTGGCAACGGTCAAAAAGCACATATGGCAACGGTAAAGTATTCCAATAATATATATTTTGGTAAAGGTAAAGTTTTCTATTAAGATAATAATTAATTACAAACCAATGTTTAACATATAATCAATATTACAAAGCAAAATCAATGCCTCTTCTGCTCATATGAACTAAGAATCTCTACTGCTCTCTGATAATGGCGAGGCTGAACACCAAAGCATCCATGGGAGAACTTGTATCCCCATCTTCCGAACCATGGTTGGCCATATGCAATGCCATGTAGGAGACGAAGTTCCATCGGCCTCTCTTTTTATGTATCCACTACAGTGATCCGCCTGTCATATAATTATACAATTCATCCTTGAAAAGTACACCAATAACAACCTAACTAGAAGAAACCTCAATCCAAACATGACTTGAAGTTGGCTAATGTGAATCATGAAACCGAAAATAGAAAAAAATAATCAGACTCAGAAGTTGGCTAACTTACATCCATATCTACTATCTCATGAATGTACAGCAAAAAAACAAAGATCATCCAAAAATGGGTATCACGGCATGAATCAAATCAACATTTATGCACTTTAATTAGAATGAACTAACAGTTAAACGTGGTTTCCGTATCTCAGGTCCAGGATTGATTCAAGATCGATAGTTACAATAGCAACTTCTTAGGATGGTTGTATGCTCATGAGACTTTGCATAAACAGCAAACTGGTGCTGTACGGAATAAATGCAGATGACAGTTGCTACTTGTGTGGTCAGTCCAATAGAGAAATATACATACAGATAACAAATTCATCCCGAAAAAAGGGGAAGAAGCACCTAAAACTGATCAAATCAGAAAAGAGGAAGAACCTATGTCAGAAGATGTAGAATTAACAACAGTTCTAAGGTTGGAATTCCTGAAATTCAGCATTAAAATCTTCCAGGGTTTATTGGATTACAACAAGTAAAAGAGGCCATTTGCCATTGGATCATGCTTAAGCTGTTGACAATGGTAGCACAGCATGTTTACTACTAATCAGTAATAGTATATATACTTTGACATTGTACTCTAGCAAAGCTAACTACAGTTTCAGACTTAAAACACATAATTCTCTCAGACACAATACAAGCGAGGTATTACTAGCAAAATTAAAACAAAAGGAAGAACAAGCAACATAAATTTGAACATCAGCAAGAGCTTTGATGAGACCAGTAAAGTAAACAAATGCACTAGTCCACAAACAACATGGAAATTCATACATACTCCAAAAGAAACATATGAAACACCTTTCACGTACCTCCAAAAGATTACCGCCTGGTTCATCTGAACACTTTAGATGAAGAGGTGGAAACTTTCCCTCCTAAAGCCTGTGTCTATTGATGTAATATTCTTGAGGTCTGCCTTCAACGTCAAATAGAATGATTAGAGAGTTGTAAGCTTCTCCCTTGAGCCAGAAACCTTCTCAGCCATACTCTCAAGAGAAGCAATTTGGTTATCATTACAGATCTTCCAATCTAAACAAGGGTAATAAAACAGACGACAACAACACAATTAACTAACAGATGCCAATGCAATGTGATTGAAGGTATTGGTTATATGCAAGCATCACATACCTTGGCAGTTTTTCAATATCATCAATTGAAGTTAGCTTATTTGATGACACGTCCAAGACACGAAGATTTACCAGGCCTGATAGCCCTTCCATTTTCGAAATGCCGTTATGGCTCAAGTAAAGTTCTTCAAGGGCCACACATTCCTGCAATTTTGGAGTCAATAATACAGGTTTTATCACAAAGAACAATGGCCACAGAATAAAACACATTGACTGTGCAACTGCCTACCTCAAATCCTTTCATACATGTCAATCGGTTGCTCTGCAAACTTAATTTCTTGATGCATTTTAAGCCACATAAGTTCACAGTTTTAATTCGATTACGACCAAGCCACAACTCTTGCAAGTTAACTAAGGTTTCCAAGTTCTCCATCACCTGAAATAGGGACAATAATAAATAAATAAATAAATAAATAAACCAAAGGAATTCATTTAACTATAAAGGAAGAAGGGAGGAGTGATTTCAATATCACGGCAACAGGTAATCTTTCAATCTTCAAGTGGAAAAGAATACAAACCCGTAGCTTATTGGAACCAAGTTCAAGAATTTGCAGCTCATGAAGATGCTCAATTTCTTCTATTTTGGTGATTTCGTTTTTGGACACATATAGCTCTCTAAGCTTGTTGCAGAGTTTTGACAATCCATTTGAAGATGATATCTCATTAAAAGATACATCAAATACAAAAAGATTCTTGAATATGCTGACATCAGGGATATTTGTTAGCTTATTATCTCTGAGTATCAGCTCCTGCACATATACACAGTATATCTCAGGTAATTTTATAGACAGAATCACAAAAAATTGACATGCCAAGAGACGTGGCATATGTACGGTAGTCACATATTGTGGGTGTACATTGTGTGCTCACATACTAGTTTGAGAAGTATCAAGCCTGTGTCTTTGCAATCTTCATCTTCTCCATTATAAACACAACACACAGAAAAGCTAAAAGATAATGGGATTCCCTATATGTGCAAAGATCTCTTAGTTATGTATAAATGCAAAAACCAGCGACTTGTCTGGGCTCAGAATCAAGAGGTACAGATACAGGGACATGTGGATAATAAGCATCCAAGAGTTCATGCACAAGGTCACTAAGTTTTCTTTTGAAATTTTTGTGGAGGGGGATTCCTAAAAATCTCTTAGAAGACAGGGTGAAATTAGCAAAGCAAAATTTTAAAGATCATATTATGCCTTGCTCTCTGTAGTCTGTACTCGTGCTTGAAAGGCCTCCAATGTTATTTTATTATTGGTGGTCTATATTCTCATTCACTAGAAGCCAACTAAAAAAGAAGATATTCATGTATCAAAAGGAATCTTCTACTACAAGGCAATCAGTCAAACATGTTGTCTCCTTTTACCTATGGCTCAAACTCGGATATGAATATTAGATACAAGTCCAACTTTAAGTAGAAACTTGAATTTTGAATAGAGTCCTTTGAAATGACGTTACGAAATAAGGATACTATGTAATGGGATGTATCTCTGAAACAAAAAATTAATCGCAAATTTAACATTTAGAGTTTTTATATGAAATAGAACGATGTTCTAAACGTTCCATGTACTAGTCTCTTCTTTTAATTTTGTCATGCAAGTCTCCCTTGCAGGCTGTGCCAGGATGGCGTGGAATTGGTAAATATTCGATACGGTTCCATAACCATAAGCCATAACCCTGAGATCACTTTTTCAGCCATGAATATGACTCCACAAGATAAAGATTTGAAGTCATCACTAGGCCAGTAACGATCCCACCACTAACAAATGAAAGGTCTAGAAGTTTACATGGCTCCCCCCTTGTAAGCAAGAGCAACCACGATCACCTAGACATCGACACAATACGGTCATCCACAAACAAAGCTTATCATATAATAAATAGATACCTGACTTGACGAAAGAATTATTTTCCATCAACTTGAGGTCGTCCTACAGAATATAGACAACCATCAATTAGGCATAGTAGTGATCTAATACATTTGATATGACTATGTCTAGGAACCTTAGAATCATATGATAGTTGGATAAGCTATAGAAGCTGAAGTTTGCATTTTCTAAAAAAAATATAAATTGAAAGATAGAGATTTACCTGCTGATCTAATAACCCTTTAGGGCCATTACCATTCTGTAACCATCCATAAACAATGAGATTTAAAGACTCAGAATCGCATAACACTAAAAAAGTTACAAGTTTTACACACCCCACAACCCAAGTTTTTAAGAATCTAATCCGAAAGCACTTTTTTAGTTTCCTGCAGCCTTGCCCAGATAATTATATATTCATAGTGTTTAATAAGACAACTACTCAGGAAATATCTTACACAGCAATCAATTCAGCAAATTTAACACAAGCAAGGCCAATTCCTACAAAGATACATTTTATCTGTTCGACTGAAATAATAGTCAGTATCTAAAATTGAATGCTAACAACAGAACTATAGGTTAGTAACCCCTTTTCCTTGCAGTTGGAGGACAAAGATGTTGGCAATGGAAATTTGACAAGAAAAAGAAAACCCTAATTTAATTACCATCTACCTCAACAATAACAACTAATACACCAACAATTCAAACATAAAAATCAAAATTTTCAATTGAAATATGAACAGATAATACTCGAATTTAGGACCAAAATTAGGGTACAAACCTCAGGAGAAAAGACGCGAAAACGAAGTAGTTGACAGTACAGTAGAACTTAGTAGGAGGGATTCGGACAAGGTAAGGCTAGCTAGACCTAAAAATACTTACTCTACAGCACATGAATTACCAATAACAACAACAATTTAGTCACTAAAACGAGAAATTAAAGCCAAAATTCACAGAAAACTAAGGAATAAGAGCAAGGGTTCGTTAATCGGCGAAAACTAAGGAATAAAACTTACATTAATTGGCGAAAAAGCTTGCAACTGATGAATTGAAGTTGAAATTGAAGTTGAAGAAGCACGAAGTGACGAAGTTGATGAAGATAAACGAACTGAGCGAACTGACGAACTAAGGAATAAGAGCAAGGGTTCGTTTTTGGAAGAGAAAAGTAGATTGCATATTGGAATTCTTATTTGCCCTAATATAAAACTCGTAGTTGATTTTTTTTTAAAATTTATAGTAAATACGTCAGTTTTAATCTGAAACTGAAGCAACTTCTCAAATGTAAATACGTCGGTTCTGTTAAATAACTGATGCAAATATAAATTATTAGTCAAATGCATCAGTTCAGAGAACAACCGACGCAAATTTACTCACTCAAATGCATCAGTTCCTTCTTAAGAACTGACGCAAATACCTTTTCTATATTGTAAAATTGGATTCCCGCCCAAAATAAGTACTATTTGCTTCAGTTCTATTAGAACCGACGTAAATCCCTTGACGCAATAGGGGATTTTTGTACTAGTGTATGAGATTAATTAGTAAGATTAGTAAGACTAATAATTTGAACTTGTTAGTAAAGACTACCCGAGTTCCCTTCAGTAACGACCCACGGTTTGTCTCGATATGCGTGAATATGTGTGTGTGTTTCGTGTTTATTAATGTGTCATGGGTAGTCTATTTATATATAATTATATCTAGGTAATTTAAACCTTAGATGATTTAGGAATAATACTTAAACTAGAATTCTAGTCTTTTAGTAATACTACCATAAATCTAATCTTAATATATTTAGGAAAGATTTAATAAAATACTTTAGGTATTATATAAGGAATCA
>CM055320.2:49914909-50094909 GCA_029255685.2 Silene conica
GGGTGCGGAATTCGAGGCTGGTCAACCTGTCTAGGCAGCTGCTCACATTAATTTCTTGAGCATCCAATGCGAGCTCGAAATTGAGTACCTTCATTGAGAGCGCTTTCACCGCCTCAAGGGCATTACTTTCATCCTCCTTCATTGCTCCATGGTCACGCACCAAAGCACCTCCCTGAATGGTCAAGAAGGACAAACGATCACTGATGACGAAGAACTCGTCACAAAGCAATTGAAGTCCCGAACCCATCTTCTCAAGGCGCTTATCGACCATTGCCATCCATGCCCTCAGATCGTCCTCGAAACCTCGGTTACCTTCACCGCCACTACTCCCTGCCTCATCCTTATCTTTGTTTACCTCGCACAAACCAAAAATTTTGTCCATCTTGGCTTCTAAACCTTCGAACAACGGCGAGGGACAAGGCTTGGGTTCCAGACCTACACTCTTGCCAAAGGTTTGATCTATACCATCAAAACAAATACCCATCAATTTTAAAAGCTTGTCACACATACGATCACGAGGGATCACACCATAACTTGCATCATCCACCACACCTTTCTTGTAAAGGAGCTTGGACACCCACATTCCGTAAGGAATGTCGATTGTCGAGCATGTTTTCTCCTTGGTGAGAATGCTTGAACATGACAAATCTTATTAAAAATAAGAGAAGCTAAATCAATTTTAGTACCCTCCAACCAACTGTAAACAACCACGGCCTCAATACTCGACAACTTGTCCCGACCACCCATTCTCGGCAAAACCGTGTTCCATAAGAAATTCACAAACAATTTTAACTTGGGACTAAAAGAAGCGGTTAACAAGGGAGTGTTTTCCGTAGCATATTCATCAAAATAAGTTTTGATGACCATCTTTTGGTCCTTAGACACGACTCCCCATTCCTTCTTCGGATCAAGATTAAGACCGTCTTGATCAAGCTTACAGATTTCACAAATTTCATTTTTAGTAACCGTCGCATCCTTACCATTAACAACCACACTTAACCCTTCCTCACACCCCTTAACTGACGCAAAGAATTGAACAATTTCAATCGGAAACACCAAACCCGAGAAGTTGCTAATGTACTCCCACCCTTGATTTTGCAATAATTCTTTAAAGAACCCTAAAAATTTGGACCCGTCGACCCATGATGTAGGATAATATCGACCCGAATGTATAGAATAGGGTAAAACTCGGTCAATGTACATACCTTCAGTTTTGGTCATTCGGACCCGCTCTAATCCTTCGCGGGTTGCTTCGACGGAGTAGTCTCGAAACAGGGTACGAGAGCTTTTCCCGGAAACGAACTCAGGCATGTCATCGGTGACGGATGAAGACTCTCCCCGTTTCCCGTTGTCGGAGGTTGTAACAGAGACGGCGATGGGGGTAGATGACGGCGGTGGTAGCGGAGTTTGGGAAGGAGAGTGATGCGTGTCTATTTTATGATGTTTTTCATCTATTTTTACACGCATTTGGTCGCTCATTTACTATGTTTTAGCCCTTATTTCCCAACAATTGTCTACTTTCGTATTTTTATGCACTTTTGCAGATTTATGCGGAAAAGGGACAATTTTACACCAAGTTTATGCCCTCGAGATTTCGCATAACTAAGGAACGAAAGAAAGTCAACTGGAATCATTATCAAGTACCAAAAGTCAAACCGAGACGAATCGAAGCAATCTTACACGGGAACGGGTCGACCGAACTATTACTTGGGTCGGCCGACCAGGTCTCTGTTTTGGAAAAGCCTAGAAGATTCCTGAAGCCCGTAAACAGGTCGACCGACCTACTTGGTGGGTCGACCGACCTCTGCGCGGATCAAAAGCTTTTCGGAAAGTCCATAAGAAGTGTTAGAGTCTTTAGGAAACTCTATTTTTCCGCCTACTTAAGTAAATTAGGAGATTAGGGTTTAAGCATTCAGTCATATAATTCACTTTATAATCTTCTATCTACCATGATCAAGTCCCTAATTCTAGTTTTCATCTTTAATTTTTAACCTTTCAATAATTCTCAACACTTTTAGTTTGTTCTTCAATCTTTCAACATTCATCAATAAAGTTTGTTCTTTTTCCGCCTTAATCCTATTTCCGGTAATTACTCTCTCAATTTAAGTTTTATTATTGTTCTTATAATTACTTGTATTCGGTTAAGATAGAATCTCAAGCTTTATTATAGATTGCATGTTTAGATTGTCATTCATTATGTTTTCCATGTTTATTTCCGTTTTCAACGTTGTTTTAGTAATTATGAGTAGCTAAATTCATATGTTAGGATGTAGGGGATGAATATGCGTAGGTAGTATAAGTGCCGAGACCAACCTGTAGCAGGGCCGTGGTCCGCCGACCTATATAATGGGTCGGTCGACCGAGGCTGTGGTCGGCCGACTGGGCTAGCTGGTCGGTCGACCCACTCGCGTTCGTATTCTGTTTCGTTTTAATTCATAGACCATAATGACCTACAATGAGACTGAAAGGAGACTTGTAGGATGTTAGTAATGACCGACCCAAGATTGAGAGATACGGGAAGGGCATTGGTTTATACCTTAAGACGGCTTGGTTACTCAAGACTGAAAGGTATGTGACCTAGAGTTTAGGAATCACCCTTATTGTTGACACCCAATAATTGTGAGACCTAGGAACTAATAGCATAGGCCGAAAGGAGCTATTAGGTACCATAGACCGAAAGGATATGTTACGCCCCTTACGCGACTGCAATATATGTTGACCTTAGGATTTATATTACCTTAGCTATTTATTACCCAAACATCCTAGCATCTCTTTTAATATAGTTTTTAATCTCATCTTTATTTTCTTGTTTTATTTTTATCTTTGTCTTAGACTTAGTAAACAATCAATCAAATCCCAAAAAATTGTTACTTTAAACATTAAACATCAAACAATAAACATTCCCCACCTCCTTGTGGTTCGACCCTGACTTTCACTATCTATTGTTAAAGTTAGGAATTATAAATTTTATCTTTGGTACCCTCAACGACGGGCATCAAATTTTGGCGCCGTTGCCGGAGAGGTGACGCCAGTGTTTATTATTTCTTGTTTTTGTTTCTTTTGTTTAAGGAACTTTTGTTCCTTAAACCTTCTCACTTTTTTCTTGTAGTTTCCGTCTTATGCGCAGGTCAGTTCAAGGAGAACTCCTACCACTTGACCACGAGCTTGAGAGGACCCTCAGAGAAAAAAGGAAGCAACTTTTAGAGAGTAGGGAAAGAGGTTCACCATCTTCCCTATTCCAAGAAGACATTTGTGAACAACAATCATCACCGCAAAATACACCTTCACCAAAAACACCCACTTCACAACCAACTTCACCCCACAGTCCATCTACACCACCAAATTCCTATTTCCCAGTTTTCGAAGTAAAAGAAGAAAAGATGGCCGAAGAAGCAAGCATTGCAAGTCACTCCATGCCACAGGCGAAGGATCTCTATAAGGGATTCACTCTACCTGCAGGTACAGGGAAACCATTTGAGGCTAAGCCTTCTTACATCTCCATGGTGGAGAGGAACCAGTTTGGAGGCGCAGCCAATGAAGATGCAGCTAGGCATATTGAAATCTTTACAGATTATATATGCTCCATAGCACCCCCAGATGGAGTAACCCAGGATCAAATAAAAGAAACCATGTTCATCTTCTCCCTCCGAGATTCAACACAGGAATGGTATAGGGATCTGGACCGCACTGCTCCGGGAGTTACAGATTGGAACACATTGGCTTTAGCTTCTTACAGGAAATATTATTCTGTAGCCAAGACTAATGCATTGAGAGCGCAGATAACAAGCTTTAAACAGGGGCATCATGAAGACTTCAGTGAGGCTTGGGACAGGTTCAAGAGACTTGTTCGATCCATACCACATCATGGATTTGAACAATGGTTGCCTTGCAACCAGTTCTATAATGGTCTCTACGACGACAACAGGGCCTACTTAGATGCTGCAGCTAATGGAAGGTTCCAAGACAATTCCGGAGAGACTAAGGGTCTCAAGATAATAGAGGATGTTGCTGTGCACCGTGCTGAACATGGAACTTCCCGCGGTAACCAAAGGAAAGCTGAGTCTAACGTAGCTGCTATTGAGGCCTTGATGGCCAAGTTAGAGAAGCTAGAGAGTGGTGGGAAGTTCGATATTGGGAGTGGGAGCAAAGGAGGTATGTACCAGGTGAACGCCGTTCAAGACGGGCCCTTTGCTTGTGAGAGGTGTGGTGGAGAAGGGCATGTGTCAAAATTTTGTACCTCATCTAATGAGACATGTGCCGCCTTTAAGCATTATAGAGGGAACAATTTTTATGACCCAAACAATAATAATGTTCACCCCAACATGAGGTCGACAAGCCAGAATGTTCTCAACCCACAACACCTACAACCACAGCAAAATCCCACATACATCCCTCCACATAAGAAAGGTTTTCAAAAACCACCCTTCAACCCTCAACCTGTAACACCCCAAGAGTATGAGAGGAAAGTTGTCCCACATCGGTAGAATGTGAGGGTTGTGATATGTTTATAATAACTTCCACCCACCACTTAGTAACAAGGCCTTGTGCTTTTGGGCTTAAGTGAGGCCAAATAATGGGCCCAAAGGCTTACCTCCCATCATATTGGGGGTGTGTTACGACCGTGGTGGGTCGGGTTGTTACAAATGGTATCAAAGCGACCCTGCGACCGTGTGGTGAGCCTGTGGTCGGGAGTACCCGGGTCACACACCTAGCGGGGGTGGATTCTGGCCCTGGTTGTGGTCACGGTTGAGGCACAACGAGGACGTTGTGTTCTTTAAGTGGGGGAGTTTGTAACACCCCAAGAGCATGAGAGGAAAGTTGTCCCACATCGGTAGAATGTGAGGGTTGTGATATGTTTATAATAACTTCCACCCACCACTTAGTAACAAGGCCTTGTGCTTTTGGGCTTAAGTGAGGACAAATAATGGGCCCAAAGGCTTATCTCCCATCTTACTGGGGGTGTGTTACGACCGTGGTGGGTCAGGTTGTTACACAACCACCTTCAAACCCACCACCTAATACGGATGCTCTTATCCAAAACCTCATTGGGTTGGTTCAGAAGGAATCACAGGCTAGGGAAGCAAGGATGAAGATGTTAGAGTCTCGGATTGCTCAAATCGCGAGCAAGAACGACACTAGGGCTCCGAGTCAACTTCCGACCAAGACGGACCAGAAGAAAGAGACCCTAAACATCATTTCCCTAAGAAGTGGAGCTAAGGTGGGAGGCGAGAAAGATAAGGCGAAACAGCCGAAGCCGATTAACAGCGAGGAAGGTCGACCGACCCAGGAGCTAGGTCGACCGACCTCCGAGCAGAATCCAGAAAATCCCGTTGTACAGGAAACAGGTCGATCGACCGAGGAAGAGGATCGACCGACCCCCGATGCGGAACAGGAGGCTGCCTTTCGACCCGAATTGCCAAACAACTTAAGGGATTTCCTTTTTCGGGGTGATAAGACCCTGGATTTCTGAGAAGGGCTGCAAATACTGACTCTTCCGCCCCTCCTTTTCCGGAGAGACTCATACCTACAAAGGAACAGGTATCTTTTGACAAATTTAAAGACGTAATTCGTTCATTGAATGTTCAAGTTCCGTTTTTAGAATTAGTTCAGCAGGTTCCTTCTTATCTTAAATTTATGAGACCACTTTTGTCACGAAACCGGTCTTTAGATAAAGTTGAGTCAGTTGCCCTAACTGAGGAGTCCTCCAGCTTCCTATCACATGTCATTGCCCCTCTTAAGCTGGAGGATCCTGGAAGTTTTTCTGTCCCCTGCAATATAGGAACCTTCCCTGTCAAAAAGGCCCTATGCGACTTAGGAGCTAGTATCAGTGTTATGCCCCTTAGCGTAGCTTTAAAACTTGGAATGACCAATTTTGCAGTAACCAGCATGACTGTTCAGATGGCAGATCGTACATCTATGGAACCCATAGGGGTGGTGGAAAACATCCCTGTGCGTATAGACAGGTTTTTCTTCCCAGTTGACTTTGTAGTCTTGGACATCCCTGAGGATGCCCATATACCTATAATACTAGGGAGACCTTTCCTCCACACTGCGGGAGCCATCATAGATGTAGGTACTGGAAACTTAACTTTCAAAGTAGGGAAGCATTCTATTATTTATGGATTATCTTATAGGAAAAAGGATTCTATGACCCCTATTACTTGTAGTGCAATTACTTCTGAAAAGAAGTATAAGGTCATCACTACTTCCCCTGCTTTATTAGCTACTCCTATACCTGTTTTTACACCTCCACCCCAGATTGGGAGCAATATGGAGGACACTTCTATTTTGACTAATGCAGGAACTAGTTTGGGGAAACCCACAACAAAGGAGGTCGCGGTGCAAAGAGGAGGATTGGGATTCCTGAGCTACAGGGAAGATGAGGATCCAGATATTGTGGATAAAGAGGACAAGAAAAAGACAAGAGAAGCTCAAGAGAAGAGTCCGTCGCATATGCTTTGCGACGGAGAGGAGACATGTTTTGTCATTCAAGCAAACACTGTGGAGACTACGACATGTCGTCAAAAGCCGTGGTCTGAGATATTCCGCATCTTTAGCGGATAGTTGTTTAAGTTTTCAGCCCTTAAAGACAATTTACTTTTTTGTTTCTTTAGACTTTTTAATTTTGTTAGCATAGTTAAAGACTTTTAGACTTGGTTCTGGGATCTCGTGCAATTGTTGGGCGCGTGTTTGATGATTTTTCAGGATTAATGAAGAAACGAAGACCGTTGTGCAGCAGAGGGGGTCGACCGACCAGAAATATGGGTCGATCGACCTGGTCCCTGCAATTCTGGAATTCCTGCAGTCTGCAGGAAGGTTGGTCGACCTAAAACATAGGTCGGTCGACCTACCCATCCGCCACAGCCTGTTCGCTTCTTCCTCGAAAATCGTGCACCATCTTGGGTACTTGAGTGGCACTGCTGGCCACCAAAACCTCCCAGCTTACGCTGGTTTGGGGAGGTTTTTCTCATACGCTTAACAACCCAGTGAGTTCTTTCCAGTTTTCCTTGGTTTTTATTTCCTTGCATCTTTCTTTTAATTTTATGAAACCTTTACTTAGGCTAATGCACAATGGGGACATTGTGCGGGTTGGTTTGGGGAATGGTTTCGTGTCACATGCATTGCATTTCTGTCACACGTTTTCTTTATTTTCCTTACATATACAAAAATAAAAAAAAAATAAAAAAATTTCAAAAATTCCAAAAAAATGCACGTTTATTTTAGCATATAGGTCGAGTCGGAACGAGAGTATTTCAAGGATGATTTTGCTTTCTTACATGTTTATGCCTTTACCTTGCCTTGTCAACTTGTTTTAGTATGAGAGTCTTTTGCATATCTATGAGTTTTTGTCAATTTGTATATCTTGAGACTTGACTTATACCTTGGCAACCTACTATACTCCCCTTGGAACATGTTACATCAATATGCGTAAACATGAACTTGAATTGCTATATACTTATTTTACTATCTCGTTTTGTGAGTCTTGGTACGTGCATTTGGGATCCCTTTTCTCTTATTTACCCATAAGCCCTACATAGCCAAAATTGCCTTTTTATTCCCCCGAAACTACATCCCATACGAAGCCTACCCTTCCAAGCTAGTATTTGTGGTCTTTGGTTTATTAATCTTGAGGCATCTTGGTTTGTATGCTATCTTGAGCAAAAAGAGAAAAGAAAGAAAGAAAGCAAGAAAAGAAAAAAAAAAGAACAGAAAAATTCAGAAAAAGAAAGAAAAGAAAAAACGAAAAAAACGAAAAAAGTCAAAGCGTACAAGAAAGAGGTCGACCGACCCACATAGTAGGTCGACCAACCACCTGACAACATCAGAGTTTCAAAAAAATATATATACGTTCTGAAATCCCTTTCTTTTATATGTTATCACTCCCGTTCTTCATTCAAAAATATTTGGGAGTCCTTTCTTTTATATAATGTGAGTTGTGCTACAAAAGAGCACTTTCCTAATATCAAAAGTCGTGAAATATGTTGTTGGAAACCAGTTTTACTAGCTTGGCTACTAACCCTACAAATCCAAAAACATCTTAACCACTTTTTACCTTTTACCTCACATATCTGTCATTACCCCAATTGCATGTATCCAAGTCACTTAATGGGTTTTGTTTATACATAGTTGTAGAATTCTTGTTCATGTTAGATTGCAGGCATGTTGTAACAACCCGACCCACCACCGTGGTAACACAAACCCAATAAGATGGGAGGTAAGCCTTTGGGCCCATTATTTGTCCTCACTTAAGCCCAAAAGCACAAGGCCTTGTTACTAGGTGGTGGGTGGGAGCTCTTATAAAGATATCACAATCCTAACATTCTACCGATGTGGGACAAATCTCTTATCATACTCTTGGGGTGTTACAAACTCCCCCACTTAAAGAACACAACGTCCTCGTTGTGCCTCAAACTTGACCATGGCCAAGCCCAGAATCCTCCCCGCTAGGTGGGTGACCCGGTACTCCCGACCACGGGCTCACCACACGGTCGCAGGGTCGCTCTAATACCATTTGTAACAACCCGACCCACCACCGTAGTAACACAAACCAAATAAGATGGGAGGTAAGCCTTTGGGACCATTATTTGTCCTCACTTAAGCCGAAAAGCACAAGGCCTTGTTACTAGGTGGTGGGTGGGAGCTCTTATAAAGATATCACAATCCTCACATTCTACCGATGTGGGACAAATCTCTTATCATACTCTTGGGGTGTTACAATGTTTCCATGGGTCGCAGTTAGGTGAGTGTCATAACAAATATACTTCTTCCTATCTTTTACATATACTTACCCTTTGCTTCATGAGTGTCTCGAGCGTACCGCGAGAGTCCATGGTATAAGTCTCTATAGTTTCCAGTTTGCAAGTTTGACGACCCCATAACTCGTTTGCATGATTTGAATGCTTTATCATTTTGTACTTGGCATTGGCTTAGACTTACATGTAAATTTCGCTCTGAGATTGAAATCGTTCCGGTAGTTAAGATCGAGTCTATTTCTTGCTTGAGGGCAAACAAGGTTTGGTTTGGGGAATTTGATGCGTGTCTATTTTGTGATGTTTTCCATCTATTTTTACACGCATTTGGTCGCTCATTTACTATGTTTTAGCCCTTATTTCCCAACAATTGTCTACTTTCGTATTTTTATGCACTTTTGCAGATTTATGCGGAAAAGGGACAATTTTACACCAAGTTTATGCCCTCGAGATTTTGCATAACTAAGGAACGAAGGAAAGTCAACTGGAATCATTATCAATTACCAAAAGTCAAACCGAGACGAATCGAAGCAATCTTACACGGGAACGGGTCGACCGACCTATTACTTGGGTCGGCCGACCAGGTCTCTGTTTTGGAAAAGCCCAGAAGATTCCTGAAGCCCGTAAACAGGTCGACCGACCTACTTGGTGGGTCGACCTGTAAAACCCCTCGCTAAGGCGGAAAATTAAAACATACAAAGTACTAAAAATGCAGCGGAATTTAAACTTTTTAAACATAAACAACATGCGAGAAGAATTAAATTGAAACGGAAACTGAAAACTGATATAAACAAAATAGATATGTATAACAGTTCTAAGTACTGAAACCAAAATAAATACAAACCCTGGGATGGAACATCCCTACAGGCACCAAAAGATAACTGTATCAAAAACTAAGAGTCTAGCTAATCGATAAACGTGTAAGTCATATGATGAAAGGATCATCACTCGCTAGCTCTCAAGTGAACCCCGATCCAACCTGCATGTACCTACATACATGAAAACATGTACGCCACAATCAGTGGGGAGTGACTAGAGTTCTCCTAGCCACCTTTTGTAACGACACGTAACAAGTAAAGCAATACAGAATACTCCAACATATATAAACATGTGAAGCATAACAATATCTCAATAACTGATCATCAACTATCATGCAAACTCTAGTGCACGGCTCTCAACCAACTTCATAAACCATTTGGAAGGAGAGCCGGTTTCCCTACTGGTTGCCCAGTCGGGGGGTCTTTCAGTCCAACTATTTATGAAACCGATCCAAGAGTCATCCAATGCCTTGGATGAACAATTTATAACTCAAGCAATACATTCATTAACTTCATCATGCATATCTGACACTATACCAAACTCTAGGCAAGCAGATATAAACATCAAGTAAAGAGGTTAAGCGGTCAACTTAAGACATAACCTGCATACCAATTATTCAGCAAGTAAAAAGGTTTAGAGGCGACATCTTAACGCATAACCTAGATACCAAGTTCACAATATCAAGCAAGGACTCAGAGGCGAAAACTCAACGCATGGACCGGCTATCAATAAGATACTAGACTCAGAGGCGAAAACTCAACGCATGGACTAGCACTCAATTCACAATCACAAGTAAGGAACTCGGAGGCGAGAACTCAACGCATGTTCCCCTACAACATCACAAGGTACTAAACTCAGAGGCGAAACTCAACGTGTAACACCCCAATTTATTTAAGAGCCTTTAGCAAGACATTCTCAATAAATAGAGTTGTTACCATCTCGGAATGTCTGAGGTAGTGAATAACAAAGTAAAACAAACCAAAGTACTTTATATAAAAACTGATTAAATTTAAACTTTTGATATTACAATTACTATGCATAAAAAAAAATACAACTGATAACTCTATGTATGTGATCTAATACTAATTCGGTCCAAGCCATGTCTCTCTCCAAACCCAAGCTCCTAATCCATCTGTCTCTGACCTGTAGAATCTACTCCCCATTCCGGATCATCGTAGGTGTACACGAATACACTGTCAACCTCGCGGTTGAGTAGGGTAACACAATAATTATAATGCAACAGTTAAATGATATGCAAATGCCATGATATGCTCGAGCTCAATCTCAATCTCAATCTCATTCTCAAACTCATACCCTTGCACCAAGCCATACCGAACCTCCCGGCAGACTATAATCGGTCGTCACCGAACACCAGCTCAATAGCTGATAAAACACCAGGCCTGGTCTGCAGAACCACCCTGGCACTAGTACAGAAATGTCATATGGCAACGGTCAAAAAGCACATATGGCAACGGTTCCACGACCGTTGTAAATCGGGGCGTTGCTTTAAACAATCACCTACGGCAACGGTTATCAACCGTTGGCAAAAGTTTTTTTTGGCAACGGTTGTTGTTAGTAACCGTTGCCAAAAGTCATTTTTGGCAACGGTTGTTGTTAGCAACCGTTGCCAAAAGTTGCTTTTGGCAACGGTTATTAACAGCAACCGTTTCCTTATGTATATAAAAGGCAACAGCTAATTTTAACAACCGTTGCCGTTGCTCTATTAAAATTTTAAAAAAAATATATATTCCAGTAATATATTTTTAGGTAAATGTAAAATTTTCAATTAAAAGAATAATTAATTAGAAAACCAATATATATACACTTCTGTCCTCAAAAGTCCTCAAAACAATGTACATAATTCTACATGAGGTTCAAAATAAGTCAAGCCATTAAGAAACTTGAACTTCAGATAATATGGAGTATGCCATGCACCGGAAACCTGAAAAGTTCAAAGAGTGACAAAAAACCAATGCCATAAGCAGAACATCAAATACTACTGTTACAATATTAAAACTAGAGATGGTGAGTTTACTAATAGTCAGGTAAACATGAGTTACCTGTCATCACCAAATATGAGTTTTGCACTGAGCTTATTAAATTCTGTGAGGCTAGTAATTGGAAGGTATTCCTTCACTCTCGACCTACAAAACAACACATAAGGATACCATTTGTTCGTTTCCATGTGAAGTTGCTAATGTCCCAGCTTGTTTCAGTGTCCTAGATTCTCCGTTGTTGAAGTACAGTTTGTTATGCATGTTTAGTTCTTCTTTACCCCATAAGAAGAGGTACATACCAAAGATCACAACAATCGCTCCAATTATGCTGCGTATACACGAAAGATTTCGTCTGATGAGCATTTCAGAGATTTTGAGTTGTATGTAAATGAAGAAGTTGATCAGCTAAATGAACTTACCTGCCAATGTAAAGCTTTTCGGCTAGGACGAAGTATGCAATAATGGCAACAAGTAAATACCCGCTCACCTGAATCCAAATTTCAAAGGAAAAATTTAAACAAAGAAATTTTCATTATCCCCCTTCCCTCGGGTTCAACGAATGCATTTAAGATAGCATATACTGAAATTACTCTCATCTCAATAACTCGAGGTAGAAATTAAAACATAAGGAGTAGACGTTAGAAGCCTTAAGGTATGCGTCAACAAGCTGATGTTTTATTTCCTAATTTGCAAAGAAGAAACAATGATAAATTTTGCATATGAATAGAAACTAGATGTTTGCCAAAATAAACAACAATAAATTGTTCTTAATTTGAAAATAAAAGATAGTCTGTATAAGTGTAAACAAGTTGACTTTAAAAAAGTTGTTAATCAGCGCAAGAAAGAGTCCAGACAAAACAATTTCATTATTTGCACAACAAGGAGCATTATAAACAAACATTTGAGAAGCTGATAGCCTACCAGGATACCACAACAGGGGTATTGCATTTATCACATATATCACAACCAATATTAATGCATCACAGTAGCCCTGACCACCAAATCTAGCGTTACAAAAACAGTGAGATGTTCAATTCAAGCAATCTGCCACAATCAGCATCCTGGCTATCCCTCGGAACTTGGAAATATCCACAAATTGTAAGACAAACATAAACCAGGTCTCCCACGCCCGGATTTCATGACATCAAATGAGAAAAGAATTGAAAAGTGAGAATAAACTCGTATAAATTTGGTTTTTGTTTTCTTCTTATGAGGTTTGGTTCCTTTCGCTGTTTTTTTTAGGACAAATACAAGGTTAAATACTCATCTAGTGAATGCAGGAGGAGCGGGTGGAACGAATGGAGCGAGCTAGTTAATGAAGACTAAGACTAATAAGGAGACATTATATAAAGTAGCTTGGGACTTAGTGAAGTTAAAGGTTATTACTACATATCATCAAGTCCCTTGAATTTTAAAAGGAGCACATTAGTCCTAAATGCTTTGGTCTACTAACATATTTCCATGATTATGCTCCCCTAAACATCGATTGTGGCACAGGAAACTAATCAGTCTGCAATTATTTCTCTTTTTTTTGTTCCTTCGAGGGAGATTCAAATGAATATGGTCTTCTGAATTTCCATTAAATAAAGCCTTGCCAAACAGGAATTTGCAATATAAGAAGTGTGGATAGGTTAGCAGACTACTTGGTTTTATTCCAACATGTTCCAAAGCCAAAAATAAGGGGGAAATAAAAACAAATAGCGGTTAGGTAAGATGACAAGGATGCAAGGAAACTAGACACATGATACTCAGAAATCCAGAACCAAAAAAATAGACTCAGACATTGAAAGAACAAATTGCAGTATAGATTACTTAATAGCACGGCGTACAAAATACCTTAGACATCCCAGAAAGCCAAAGTGAGTCAGATATCGCAATTCTATTTGTCTGAATGTCCCCTTTACCCCTGCGCCGTGGGTGTACGTGTGAGTGACGAGAAGGCTTCTTTGAATTTTTGCTGCACTAACCAAGTAAGATTTTTAAGGTCAGGTCATGTCTAGTTATGGAAACAAACAACAGATATATTAACTCAGTAAAGCATAGTCAACCTAAACTGAATGCAATTTAGAACTTACGAGAACATTGCAGAGCAAGTTCTGGATAAAAGTATGACATGAAGGGCCAAAACAGTAGAGGCCTGAAATGACAGGAACACAGATTGAACTTTTAGATTAATGATTATCTTCAAACTGAGAAAACAACATAACAAGATAAAACTTACCACAAACCAAACAATATCAAGAATTCGTCTTATCAGTTTCTTAGCACCAGGTGAGAACCATGATGGATACATAACTTCAGCCCGTTTGATCTGCAAAAGAAAGACAACACTGTGAATAGATTCTGAAAGGTGCTATGCATCAGACCCTCCTACAAAGTATGACACTCACTTTCTTGTACACAGTCATGAGATTTGGGTCATCAAAAGGCAAGTAACCAGCCATAAGCACAAATAGAATAACCCCGCAGGACCACACATCAGACGCTGCACCATCATAAAATGCTAAACATAATTGAATCCCAAACACAAAAATACATAACAAAACCAAAAATTAGTGAAAAACGAAAACGAATCATATGAGTTGTGATAACTTTAAAAATAAAATCGAAATAAAGCGCCATACCTGAATGAGGATTGTGAACTGAAACATTGAAGAGTGGTGTTAGTTTTGCTGGCCTAAATCAATTACATTAACAATCAATTACTTATAAACCGAATTAAACTTACCCTAAATCAAATTAAGCAAAGAATTCAATACATATACCAAATTAAGAAAAAAAAATACCTGATTGCGCAGAATTAGGGTTCTCCGTGATGGGAGCAGTAACAATCAGCGGAAGTCGTCTCCTTGTGGCGATGATGAACTGATTGATGAAGAGTAAATAGATGGAATTGATATTGATAACGCGAAATTGATGAAGAGCAGCGAAATTGATGAAGATAAGAGCGAATAAATTGAAGAACGCACGAAATAGACGACGGAGTATATTATTTAGGGATAAACTTATTACGAGTACAGTAGTATTATTTAGGAGTATTAATTTATTTAATTAATATTCTTAGTTTAAGTTTTGGAATAGGAGTAATATAATTTACGAGTTTAGGTAATATTGTATATAGCGCCTAAATTTTAAGTTTTGCGCCAAATTTTAGTTGAATAAATGGCAACGGTCATTATAAAACCGTTGCCTTAAGTGTGTATAAAAAATACATATGGCAACGGTTTCTGAGTGGACCGTTGCCGTATAAGTTTTTTCTCTATATTTGGCAACGGTTGTTGTTAACAACCGTTGCCTTTTCTATTTGGCAACGGTTATTTTTAATGACCGTTGCCATTTGTCCATGCCTAATGTCATTTCTGTACTAGTGTGGGCTTTATATCAGAAGAATATCTGATCCATTACTTTCTCGGTAACCAATGCATATGCTATGCTCATGAATGCAATGATATAATTACTCAATCATGTTATCAAATAATGAAATGCTCATGCCATTACCAATAATCCACAAAATTCAACCAATTATCATTCTCATATCAATCATACTCAGCATCCATAACACACAGTAACACATCATAGAGTATAAGGTCAGTGTATCCTACCTGGATAGCAATATAATCCAATCATGCAACATGTTGACGCATATATTGATGCATAGAAATGACATTGCATCATATTAATATTTATTCATTATTTCAATTTGTACTTGTCATCAAGACAGCGGTAAAGATTGCGAACTGAAATATAGGATCAACTAATTAAATCAACATTTATACATGTATATACAAACGTAACACCTAGCTATATGACATTCATCGCTTGGGGCAACACATTCCGCATGTCACTAGACATGGATTACTATAACATTTAAATCTGATCATTCATATTCAAATTTAAGATGATATATTACATAGTTACGATAGTCATTTGATAACCAGATATCATATGAAAAATCCTAAACACCAAAATCATATGATAATATCACTCCAATCATTGTTTAATAAATATACATTCATTCTCTAAAATTTCCATGTAATCATTCAGATCAATCAGCATTTCAATATCTGTCATATTCTTCTAATGTACATCATCATGCAAGTCAAGCTTATATTTCAAACTCATATTCAAAACTCATGTTCTCAATACATGGAAATCATATATCTCAATCAATCATTCAATATAATTCTCATACAACACAGATCTCCAACCATATTTCACATCATACTTACCTCATTGCTTTTATGCGCCAACGTTAGTACAATTTTTATATATATTGGGTCCTGTCCTTTATTCTATTCTACCCACGCTCTACATCTCTCACGGGTTACCAGGTTAGACTGAAAGGGCCAGTGGCTTGGTTTGAGGGGGCCCCTAACTCATCCCAATCCTGGGGCTCCTAATAGTTGCTAACCTGGGGTTTATTTTATTAGAGACTTCCTACGTTCATTATTATTCATTTGGTTTAGGCCTGAGGATCGTTCGCTCTGATACCACTTTGTAACACCCCCATTTATTTAAGAGCCTTTAGCAAGACATTCTCAATAAATAGAGTTGTTACCATCTCGGAATGTCCGAGGTAGTGAATAACAAAGTAAAACAAACCAAAGTACTTTATATAAAAACTGATTAAATTTAAACTTTTGATATTACAATTACTATGCATAAAAAAAAATACAACTGATAACTCTATGTATGTTATCTAATACTAATTCGGTCCAAGCCATGTCTCCAAGCCCAAGCTCCTAATCCATCTATCTCTGACCTGTAGAATCTACTCCCCATTCCGGATCATCGTAGGTGTACACGAATACACTGTCAACCTCGCGGTTGAGTAGGGTAACACAATAATTATAATGCAACGGTTAAATGATATGCAAATGCCATGATATGCTCGAGCTCAATCTCAATCTCAATCTCATTCTCAAACTCATACCCTTGCACCAAGCCATACCTAACCTCCCGGCAGACTATAATCGGTCGTCACCGAACACCAGCTTAATAGCTGATAAGACACCAGGCCTGGTCTGCAGAACCACCCTGGGCTTTATATCAGAACAATATCTGATCCATAACTTTCTCAGTAACCAATGCATATGCTATGCTCATGAATGCAATGATATAATTACTCAATCATGTTATCAAATAATGAAATGCTCATGCCATTACCAATAATCCACAAAATCCAACCAATTATCATTCTCATATCAATCATACTCAGCATCCATAACACACAGTAACACATCATAGAGTATAAGGTCAGTGTATCCTACCTGGATAGCAATATAATCCAATCATGCAGCTAATATCCAATCAGTAGCATCACCCATCCCATACTCAACACCTAATACAATAATATACTTAATTATTAACTAATATAATTACACAACCAACATAATATATCAATCATTCCAAATTAATTATATAAATAATATATTACGCATAGCGAGACCGTATCAACATTACTACTTCAATTAACTTAAACAACTTGTCCTTATTACTTTTATAACCAAATTCAATTAAATAACGAACGTTGAAAACATTAACGAATTATTGATAACCGTCACATTTTGTACAAAATTTACTTAACACTTATATAATTAAGTATCACACCAAACCTTTAAATAATAAAATTTAACCTAGCACATTATGCAATTATAACAATATTACTAATAATAACAATAGAGATATAATAATAATAACAATAATAATAATAATATTAATAATAATAATATTAATAATAATAACAATAACATGTATTAATAATGATAATAATAATATAATCACACAAAACCCTTGACAAAGACGAGCTAAACAATTAGAACACAACAGCCCAAACACGCCAAAGACGAAACAGCAGCTCCTCGAAAATCCCGAACAGCAGCCCCTACACCCTCTTTTCCCGTCACTACTACCACCAGCCTAGCCTCCTACGACCACCACCATTAGCCCTAAACTCACCTACGTACAACCAACTACCTTTAGCACACCGGAACCATCACCTGAAGCCGCCACAACCGCCACAAACAGCCGTCCTAACAGGCTACCCACAACCCGCAAAAACAGGGTATTGTTATACCTGCGTAACCACCCTGCGCGAACCACCTGCCACCGCCAGTACCACTGCTCTAACCACCACCTAGCACTACCCTAGACACCTATTACCTTCCACCACTCCCCTGGTGTTAACCACCAGGGCTCGACACCACCACACCCCCTGAGACAAACGCCACAAACTCGCTCCACACACCCCATAACAGCCCCTGTTTTGGGTACGGTTTAAATAGGCTGTCAAACACGGTTCTCCGGCCACGCGCCACCCTACCACCACCCAAGTCACCTACTACCACCCTACTACTACTACTCACGACTCACGACCAAAACAAGCCCAAAACACAACGAACAACAACAACACGAATCATGACATTCACGCAGAAAACAGAGTTTATGGGAGTTGTTTCTGTCGACATTAGGGTGGTTATTACGACGGATACGGCGGTCCTATGGTAAATTAAAGACGACCAACATGTTATACTTACTATAAGGATTACATATAATCTCAGTATACATATTCGATGATATAAAACAACATTATAAACAACTTACAAACACTATCACGCGAGGATGAACGATGATGGTGAGGGGTAGTTTCCGCTGTTTTCCGTCTCTTGTTCTCCTTAATTCTCACGGGGTCAAGGTGGTTTAGGGTTTAGGGTCTGATAGAGGGGTAGACGAAGTGAAGGAGATGAGGTATTAGGGTTTGAATCCGAGTTGTATTGAATGTCGATGAGGGTTCATGGGGATGGTAGCATTAGGGTTCACGTTGGTATTGGGTGAATATGTCGAGGTATGTCTGATGTAGGGTTTCTCTTATTTTCTTTCTATTTTTAACTTGGTATCCGTTTCTTACCCCATAACCCGAATCCAAGCCCATCACGCATCTCGAGGTCATTGACCTCTAATTACCGTTCTCGACTCATAGTATAAAATAAACGAGTACGTATAATTTACTTATACTAATTAAATTAATTTTGGGAATATAATTTTATTAGAACTAATATAAAATATATAAAAATTTAGGATTTAACTATAATTATGACTTAAATAATAAAATAAGTATAAATGAGAAATAAACATAAAATATGAAATACATATAATTATAAATATATTATCGAAATAAATAAATACGAATTAATTGACATTTTGATGAATAATCATCCAATATAAAACGATTATCAACTACGAAATAATCGTAGAAATACAATTTATAAAATAATAATAGTTTACGTAAAATACTTTATAAACATTCCATCTCAAATACTTTTACCAAAACATGGTTTGACTGACGTTGACCAAGGCTAAAATACGGGGTATTACAGTCTTCCCCCCTTAAAATGAACTTCGTCCCGAAGTTCACCAACCCCTAAAGGTAACGAAACATCTAACAAGCACGAAACAACCACAAACAACACTTATAAAGGCTTTAAGACACGAAATGTTACATTCTGCCCTTGTTAAGAAAACTTTGTCCCCAAAGTTTAACGCATAACTTAAATTAAAAGATAATTCACAAATCACAATATAATGCATAACAAAAGTAAACATGATTATCCAATATATTCAACAAGTACGGCATATCATTTTACCATGTTATATCAACTACCATACCACAAGCCATTGAGATTTTACAATCCTATCCACCTTAAGACGTGGTTACGTCCCCGTAACCTCATTATAAAATTTCACATCCAATGCTCAAGAAGATCAGCGAAACAACAGGCACAAATCATCAGATAAGTTAATTACACTTTAAGGGCAACTATTATTCGACTTTTAAAGCAACAAAACATACTCGTCAATTTCCTATTATGCAGTAAAACAACATCAAGGTAATGAACACTTATATGACCTTGAAAATTATTAACACGACATAACATATTTGCACTAATGTAAACAAGCAGCTAACTCAGGGTTCATACTCACATTATAGAAGCAAAATCATATATATGCACACAAGTTTTTGAAAGTCATAATGCAATTATTTAATTAATGTAATTAAGCACGGAGTCATAGATTAGCAAGTCAGCTCAGCATTTCTAGGTATAATTAAATTAAAATCACATAGGTACATTTCCCATCTACTCACATTACATCATTTATCATGAAATCGGTAATAAATATAGCTTGCAAACTAAGAGGTTTATTATCATATAATAAAGTTCATGATCATATCATATGCCTACGGTTCATGCCACTAATGTCATATCAGGATATCACATGGTTGCATCTCATAATTCATATTTGATTAGACTTTATATTGAAAACTCACATAACTTACAATTTCACAACAAACATCATGTTGCAACTTCCAAAAATCATAATTAAATATCCGCTTAGCTAATTGTGAGTTACTATGGTTTTTAGAAAATACCAGGAATTAACTGATCATAGTAAAAAGAATCAATTGCAAAGCTCAAGGAACTTATTTATGAAAATTTTTACAACTTAGTTGGTCTGAACAAAAACTTTACAACACTTAGACCGAAATTTGACCAACTTGCAAAAATCACTATTAAATAACGACTCATTAAGATTATGCATAAACAGTAGTCACGTTGTAAATGATTCCTTTTTCAACACCATGAGTAAAAAAAAAAACCAGAACTGTGCAGTAACAATCTGTCCACTGTTAACCAAAATATTTATTTCCTTCAAAATATAAGTCGTTTTAACATGAAGTCAAAATCATTAGAAAGCTAACTCATAGGGTCATCATACATAAAATTTAACATTCATATAGAGAACACATTTTAAACGGCAACCCGTACAAATAGGTAACTTTCTGGAACTTATTACAACGTTGGTTACTTAATATTTCACATTATTACTTTACATCTTCATATTAAAACACAGCTATTCTCAAAACATGTTGACGCATATATTGATGCATAGAAATGACATTGCATCATATTAATATTTATTCATTATTTCAATTTGTACTTGTCATCAAGACAGCGGTAAAGATTGCGAACTGAAATATAGGATCAACTAATTAAATCAACATTTATACATGTATATACAAATGTAACACCTAGCTATATGACATTCATCGCTTGGGGCAACACATTCCGCATGTCACTAGACATGGATTACTATAACATTTAAATCTGATCATTTATATTCAAATTCAAGATGATATATTACATAGTTACGATAGTCATTTGATAACCAGATATCATATGAAAATTCCTAAACACCAAAATCATATGATAATATCACTCAAATCATTGTTTAATAAATATACATTCATTCTCTAAAATTTCAATGCAATCATTCAGATCAATCAGCATTTCAATATCTGTCATATTCTTCTAATGTACATCATCATGCAAGTCAAGCTTATATTTCAAACTCATATTCAAAACTCATGTTCTCAATACATGGAAATCATATATCTCAATCAATCATTCAATATAATTCCCATACAACACAGATCTCCAACCATATTTCACATCATACTTACCTCATTGCTTTTCTGCGCCAACGTTAGTACAATTTTTATATATTGGGTCCTGTCCTTTATTCTATTCTACCCACGCTCTACATCTCTCACGGGTTACCAGGTTAGACTGAAAGGGCCAGTGGCTTGGTTTGAGGGGACCCCTAACTCATCCCAATCCTGGGGCTCCTAATAGTTGCTAACCTGGGGTTTATTTTATTAGACTCTTCCTACGTTCATTATTATTCATTTGGTTTAGGCCTGAGGATCGTTCGCTCTGATACCACTTTGTAACACCCCCATTTATTTAAGAGCCTTTAGCAACACATTCTCAATAAATAGAGTTGTTACCATCTCGGAATGTCCGAGGTAGTGAATAACAAAGTAAAACAAACCAAAGTACTTTATATAAAAACTGATTAAATTTAAACTTTTGATATTACAATTACTATGCATAAAAAAAAAATACAACTGATAACTCTATGTATGTGATCTAATACTAATTCGGTCCAAGGCATGTCTCTCTCCAAGCCCAAGCTCCTAATCCATCTGTCTCTGACCTGTAGAATCTACTCCCCATTCCGGATCATCGTATGTGTACACGAATACACTGTCAACCTCGCGGTTGAGTAGGGTAACACAATAATTATAATGCAACAGTTAAATGATATGCAAATGCCATGATATGCTCGAGCTCAATCTCATTCTCAAACTCATACCATTGCACCAAGCCATACAGAACCTCCCGGCAGACTATAATCGGTCGTCACCGAACACCAGCTTAATAGCTGATAAGACACCAGGCCTGGTCTGCAGAACCACCCTGGGCTTTATATCAGAACAATATCTGATCCATAACTTTCTCAGTAACCAATGCATATGCTATGCTCATGAATGCAATGATATAATTACTCAATCATGTTATCAAATAATGAAATACTCATGCCATTACCAATAATCCACAAAATCCAACCAATTATCATTCTCATATCAATCATACTCAGTATCCATAACACACAGTAACACATCATAGAGTATAAGGTCAGTGTATCCTACCTGGATAGCAATATAATCCAATCATGCAGCTAATATCCAATCAGTAGCATCACCCATCCGATACTCAACACCTAATACAATAATATACTTAATTACTAACAAATATAATTACACAACCAACATAATATATCAATCATTCCAAATTAATTATATAAATAATATATTACGCATAGCGAGACCGTATCAACATTACTACTTCAATTAACTTAAACAACTTGTCCTTATTACTTTTATAACCAAATTCAATTAAATAACGAACGTTGAAAACATTAACGAATTATTGATAACCGTCACATTTTGTACAAAATTTACTTAACACTTATATAATTAAGTATCACACCAAACCTTTAAATAATAAAATTTAACCTAGCACATTATGCAATTATAACAATATTACTAATAATAACAATAGAGATATAATAATAATAACAATAATAATAATAATATTAATAATATTAATATTAATAATAATAACAATAACATGTATTAATAATGATAATAATAATATAATCACACAAAGCCCTTGACAAAGACGAGCTAAACAATTAGAACACAACAGCCCAAACACGCCAAAGACGAAACAGCAGCTCCTCGAAAATCCCGAACAGCAGCCCCTACACCCTCTTTTCCCGTCACTACTACCACCTGCCTAGCCTCCTACGACCACCACCATTAGCCCTAAACTCACCTACGTACTACCAACTACCTTTAGCACACCAGAACCATCACCTGAAGCCGCCACAACCGCCACAAACAGCCGTCCTAACAGGCTACCCACAACCCGCAAAACAGGGTATTGTTATACCTGCGTAACCACCCTGCGCGAACCACCTGCCACCGCCAGTACCACTGCTCTAACCACCACCTAGCACTACCCTAGACACCTATTACCTTCCACCACTCCCCTGGTGTTAACCACCAGGGCTCGACACCACCACACCCCCAATATAAGGACGGCTCAGCAGTCAAAGCATCTAACCAATCAAAACCACTACCCACCATCTCTAATCTCAACTTCCGGAACTCGGAGCAAAACTCATCGGGCAACACTCGCATAGCACTCATCGAATGAGAAGTCTTGTGGCTAAGCGCATCTGCAACCACATTGGCCTTACCCTCATGATACAATAACTCAATGTCATAATCCTTAACCAACGACACTGTCGCATATAAAGGTCCTTCTGGGTGAAAATGTACTTTAGACTCTTATGATCCGTGAAAATGCGACAATGAGATCCAATCAAGTAATGACGCCACATCTTCAAGGCATGAACAACTGCAGCTAACTCAAGATCATGTGTAGGATAGTTCACCTCGTGAACTCGCAACTGTCTACATGAGTAAGCTATCACCTTACCACTCTGCATCAACACACATCCAAGCCCTAACTTCGAAGCATCGGAATAAACATCGAAGTCAACTCCAATCTCTGGCAAAGCAAGTACGGGGGCGGAAGTCAACCTAGTCTTCAATTCCTGGAAAGAACGCTCACACTTGTCGGTCCACACAAACTTAGCTTCCTTCTTCAGTAACTGAGTCATCGGACGAGCTAATCTAGAGAAATCCTCAACAAATCGACGGTAGTAACCCGCTAAACCAAGGAAACTACGGATCTCTCCCACATCTTTGGGACTCTCCCAATCAACAACGGCCTCAATCTTCGCGGGATCAACCATAACTCCCTCACTAGATATCACATGTCCAAGAAATGCAACCTTAGAAAGCCAAAACTCACACTTAGAGAACTTCGCGAACCACTTATGTCGACGTAAAATCCCAAGAATCAATCTAAGATGCTCGGCATGCTCCTCATCGGTCTTAGAGTAAATGAGGATATCATCAATAAACACCACAACACAAGTGTCAAGATACTCACTAAAGGTGCGGTTCATCTGATCCATGAAAATAGCAGGTGCATTAGTCAACCCAAAAGGCATAACCACGAACTCAAAATGCCCATATCTGGTACGAAAAGAAGTCTTCGCAATATCCGCCTCTCTCACTGGAATCTGATGATAACCCGATCGAAGATCAATCTTAGAAAACCTGGAAGCACCTCTCAACTGATCAAACAAGTCATCTATCCTAGGCAAAGGATATATGTTCTTCACGGTCACTCGGTTCAAATCTCTATAATCAATGCAAAGTCTCATGGAACCATCTTTCTTCTTAACAAATAAAACTGGAGCACCCCACGGAGAAGCACTCGGTCTAATGAATCCTTTCTCGATCATCTCTTCCAATTGTTGCTTCAATTCCTTCAACTCTGGCGGAGCCATACGGTAAGGCGCCTTAGATATCGGTCTGGTACCTGGAACAAGCTCAATTATAAACTCCACATCTCTCTCTGGCGGTATCCCTGGCAAGTCATCTGGGAAAACATCTGGAAACTCACGAACAATGGCTACATCCTCAAGCTTCGGTAGCGATGGCTTTGCAGCTGAAACAACACACAGGAAGGCTTGGCAACCCTTCCTAAGAAGATGAGATGCTTTCATCGAAGAAATAACACGAACACCCTTTTTAGGGCGAGTTCCCCTATAGGAAACACGAACTCCTGAAGAACTCCTCAAGCAGATTTTCTGGTCGCGACACTCGAAGCGAGCATGGTATCGCGATAACCAATCCATACCGAGGATAATGTCAAATTCCTCGAGAGGAAATCTCAGTAAGTCCGCTGGAAATGTGGCTTGACCAATAATAATCGGAACATCCCTATGGGAAGATGAGCAAGAAAATACGTCTCCAGAAGGTAAGAAAATGGAAGTCTCCTCAACCAATGAAGACTCAAGAGCTAAACGGTCTGCGAACTGAGTCGATATAAATGAAAGAGAAGCTCCAGTATCGAACAAAATAAGGCACTCAGCGCCAAGGACAGAAAAGATACCAGCCACAATATCTGGATGAGCCTCAGCCTCAGCCCTAGTCATCACGAAGATCTTCCCCTTTGGCTTTCCTCCTCTAGTCGCTGCAGCAGCAGTGGCAGCCTTGCCAAGAACGGTATCCTTCTCAGGACAATCAAAGGACCTATGCCCAAATCCATTACAAGTATAACACTTATAGGCATTCTTGAAACAGTCAAAACCCGGATGAAGCGGTTTACCACAACGGCGGCAAATAGTAGAAGCAGTGTCGGTGTGAAAAGTCGTCTTAGCAACCGGAGCAGAGAACCTCTCAAATCGCTTCTTCTGAGAAGAAGGCGAAGAAGTAGAAGGAGCAAACGGTCTCTTCCCCTGGTAAACTGATCTCTGGTGAGAAGTCACACTGGAAGTAGCAGCTCGGGTCTCAGCATCTATGGCACGAATAGAACTCTCGGCCCAAATAGCATCATCATATACCTCCACAAAAGAAGTCGAGTCACAACGAACCATACTCTCGATGCGCGGTCCTAACTTCCCACGGTAGAAGTAGACTCTCTCAGCCTCATCTCTAACCAACCTCGATGCAAAATGTGCAAGCTGGTTGAATCTGTCGGTGAACTCCTGAACGGACATCTTACCCTGCTTCAAATCCATGAATTCCTTGAGTCGCTGTGATCTAAGCTCCTTATAATAAAACCTCGTCTCGAGCTTATCCTTAAAAGCCTCCCAATCGAACAAAGGATCAAGAATGAAAGTCGGTCCGGTCAATGCCCACCATCTATCGGCCTCTAGGGTCAAAAAGTGAGTGGCTAGCCGCACTCTATCCTCTCTAACCACCGAATACATGGTAAAGCTCTTTTCCATCTCACGGAACCACTCCGTAAGAGCTACCGGATCAAACTCGCCTCCATAAGTCTTCACGTGGCTCCTGGACATCTGGGATGCTATCCAAGAGAAGCTACCAGGACGATTAGCCGCATTGCCTGGCGGTGGAGGAGGTGGAAAATTCCCTGCTTGCTGTCTCTGGTTCTCAAGCAACTGATGAAGTGCTTGCATTATAGTGTTCACAGCAGCCGTGGTTCTCACCATCCTTCAAAAGAGAGAACAAGTGTTAACTTAGCAATTAGCATTCACAAATAGACTACAATATAAATCCTTAGATCTACCCATCTCTCATTCATTATTTTTTTATTTGGTCAAGTTAAGGTTGGGGGTCACATGAGTGCGTCGGGAGCAATAATGCTCTGATACCAACTGTAAAACCGCTCGCGAAAGCGGAAAATTAAAACATACAAAGTACTAAAAATGCAACGGAATTTAAACTTTTTAAACATAAACAACATGCGAGAAGAATTAAACTGAAACGAAAACTGAAAACTGATATAAACAAAATAGATATGTATAACAATTCTAAGTACTTAAACCAAAATAAATACAAAACCTGGGATGGAACATCCCTACAGGCACCAAAAGATAACTGTATCAAAAACTAAGAGTCTAGCTAATCGATAAATGTGTAAGTCATATGATGAAAGGATCATCACTCGCTAGCTCGCTAGCTCTCAAATGAACCACGATCCAACCTGTATGTACCTACATACATGAAAACATGTACGCCACAATCAGTGGGGAGTGACTAGAGTTCTCCTACCCACCTTTTGTAACGACACGTAACAAGTAAAGCAATACAGAATACTCCAACATATATAAACATGTGAAGCATAACAATATCTCAATAACTGATCATCAACTATCATGCAAACTCTAGTGCACGGCTCTCAACCAACTTCATAAACCATTTGGAAGGAGAGCCGGTTTCCCTACTGGTTGCCCAGTCAGGGGGTCTTTCAGTCCAACTATTTATGAAACCGATCCAAGAGTCATCCAATGCCTTGGATGAACAATTTATAACTCAAGCAATACATTCATTAACTTCATCATGCATATCTGACACTATACCAAACTCTAGGCAAGCAGATATAAACATCAAGTAAAGAGGTTAAGCGGTCAACTTAAGACATAAACTACATACCAATTATTCAGCAAGTAAAAAGGTTCAGAGGCGACATCTTAACGCATAACCTAGATACCAAGTTCACAATATCAAGCAAGGACTCAGAGGCGAAAACTCAACGCATGGACCGGCTATCAATAAGATACTAGACTCAGAGGCGAAAACTCAACGCATGGACTAGCACTCAATTCACAATCACAAGTAAGGAACTCGGAGGCGAGAACTTAACGCATGTTCCCCTACTACATCACAAGGTACTAAACTTAGAGACGAAAACTCAACGCATGTTCTAGCACCAAACACCTGCACTCCGGGTAAGGTATGACAACCTGACTGCCCCGTCGTGCAGTTGCTCTACTTGTCAGACTCAGAGGCCAGCTTAAGGCATGTCCTGACGCGATCACTCAAACATGTCTGGACTCATAGGCGAAAACTCAACGCATGTCCCAGACATGACAAACAAACACATATAGGGCTTAGGGGCCAACTTAAGGCATATCCCCATATATGACAAACAACTCACGTATTAAGTTCAGAGTCCAGCTTAATGCATAACTTAATACGCAACAAAGCAATATCATCAAAGTCTATGAACTAATCTATAGTTCTACTTTCTTAACTTCTAATCAACACTTAATTGACCCCAGGAACTTAGTTGAGGGAGAGCCGGTTTCCCATTCGGTTACCCGACCGGGGGGTCTCTATCCTATCTCCATTCCCGAACCCAATATAGTGTCGCCCATCCTCCGGGGACCTCAGATACATATCAAAGTTACAAGGAACGAGTTTCAATCAAAACTGATTAACCGTTTAAAAGTTACGAACGAATTACGAATTCGAAACAAAAATAAGCTACAGGGATCCCCAGCCGGTCGGCAGGCAGCCGGCCTACCGGCTGGTGATCCATCTCAGCCTTCGTTTGCTTAAACGAGAAAACAGCCCCAAAGGACTCCCAGCCGGTCGGCAGGCAGCCGGCCTACCGGCTGGGAACCCAATCCCAACTTACGAAATTTCTCAAATGAGGCCACCAGCCGGTTGGCAGGCAGCCGGCCTACCGGCTGGCAACCCCAAAGACTATTTTTCAAACTTTCGCAAAAGACTACAATGCACTCCCAGCCGGCTGGCAGGCGGCCGGTCTGCCGGCTGGGCACCATAATACTACGAAGTTCAAGTCTCGCAAAACAACCAAGAAGCCTTCCCAGCCGGTCGACCGGCGGCCGGTCGGTCGACCGGCTCAGAGAGCCTGTTCGCCAAAATCGCGTTTTCCAGCTATTTCAAAACTCATAAAATCGATACCAAATCTTATGAATCGCAACATGTAAAGTTTACCCAACATCACAAATCACTCAATAACACTAACTAACAGCAAATCAACCCATAACAATCCTCAATACGATTATATAATGTATCCGTCGCAAAACATAAAATTCAGAAATCAAACCATTACTCATATGAACATCAAGCAAACATATAATCCTCAAGTAAGGTCATTCCTAACATGTTAATAAGTTCATTAACCATCAATCTTAAACAAAAATCAGAAACAATAACAAGAACACATCAAAACTTGCTATTTTAACAAAAAGGCCGAGTTACTCGTAATCGTCACCTCAAATGCAATCCGGCTCAAAGATCCTCCTCTAAGATGAAGCTATCCACTTCCGGGTCGTCTAAGCCCACACCTACATCACGAAAAACAAGTTTAACGGACCGAAATACGGTTTTAGGAAAAACAACCTATTTTTCGAAGTGAAGGATTTGAAAAACGAAAGTGATAGATGGCTTGCAAATTTGATGAGGATTCCGAAAATGTTATTATTACCTTGATTTGATGAACGGATGATGAAGAAATAAGCAAAAGAAGATGAATTTCTATGGAGGTGTTGTGAGGAAGTGTTTTACAGTGTTATAGTTTTTGAAATGTCAATTATGTCGACATAAGGGTTTAAGAGGGTTTTAAGAGTTGTCCTTTCCGTTTTAAATGAAACGGGTTTGGATAACTTGAACGGGTTTTTAGATGTGAACTTAAGTTTATCAAGTTTGTATTCGTCTTAAGGACTTAAGGTTCTTAAGACGGATCTTACTTTTTATTTAAAATACCTTTCGATAATTTATTAAAATATTATTTTATTACTTAAAATAATTAAAAACCTTTAAAATACATTTTACGAAAATACGGGATGTTACACGACCGACCTCTGCGCGGATCAGAAGCTTTTCGGAAATTCCATAAGAAGTGTTAGAGTCTTTAGAAAACTCTATTTTTCCGCCTACTTAAGTAAATTAGGAGATTAGGGTTTAAGAATTCAGTCATATAATTCAGTTTATAATCTTCTATCTACCATGATCAAGTCCCTAATTCTAGTTTTCATCTTTAATTTGTAACCTTTCAATAATTCTCAACACTTTTAGTTTGTTCTTCAATCTTTCAACATTCATCAATAAAGTTTGTTCTTTTTCTGCCTTAATCCTATTTCCGGTAATTACTCTCTCAATTTAAGTTTTATTATTGTTCTTATAATTACTTGTATTCGGTTAAGATAGAATCCCAAGCCTTATTATAGATTGCATGTTTAGATTGTCATTCATTATGTTTTCCATGTTTATTCCCGTTTTCATCGTTGTTTTAGTAATTATGAGTAGCTAAATTCATATGTTAGGATGTAGGGGATGAATATGCATAGGTAGTATAAGTGCCGAGACCAACCTGTAGCAGGGCCGTGGTCGACCGAGGCTGTGGTCGGCCGACTGGGCTAGCTGGTCGGTCGACCCACTCGCGTTCGTATTCTGTTTTGTTTTAATTCATAGACCATAATGACCTACAATGAGACTGAAAGGAGACTTGTAGGATGTTAGTAATGACCGACCCAAGATTGAGAGATACGGGAAGGGCATTGGTTTATACCTTAAGACGGCTAGGTTACTCAAGACTGAAAGGTATGTGACCTAGAGTTTAGGAATCACCCTTATTGTTGACACCCAATAATTGTGAGACCTAGGAACTAATACCATAGGCCGAAAGGAGCTATTAGGTACCATAGACCGATAGGATATGTTACACCCCTTACGCGACTACAATACATGTTGACCTTAGGATTTATATTACCTTAGCTATTTATTACCCAAACATCCTAGAATCTCTTTTAATATAGTTTTTAATCTCATCTTTATTTTCTTGTTTTATTTTTATCTTTGTCTTAGACTTAGCAAACAATCAATCAAACCCCAAAAAATTGTTACTTTAAACATTAAACATCAAACAATAAACATTCCCCACCTCCTTGTGGTTCGACCCTGACTTTCACTATCTATTGTTAAAGTTAGGAATTATAAATTTTATCTTTGGTACCCTCAACGACGGGCATCAGAGAGTATGGTGGAGCTTGTTTCTTGTTGTGGGAACGGGTTGCACGAGATGGCGGCATGGTGTTTGGTGGTGAAAGGTGGTATTTGGTTGGAATTTTTATGGAGGTTTGTGGTAATAAATTTGGAGGTTTTTGGGTTGAATTTTTGGTGATGGATTGTGGAGACGGTAATAATGGAGGGTAGTGAGGTAAGTAGAGGGAGTGGTTATGGTAAATGTGAGTAGTTGGGTAATAGTGTCGGGGTAGGGGCACGTGGCGTATGAAGAGGAGGATAGTAGGGTTAGTGGGTCAGGCTGTTTCGTGTATGGTAAGCTTAGGTTGTTTTCCTTTTTTTTTTTAATAATATGTTAATATTAATATGTATACGTAAATATTGTAAGGTGAATTGTAATATGTGTCGTATAATTATTGTGATATTCGGTTGTGCACATACGTACATGAATTAAATAATTTAATTGTGTTCACATAATTAATCATCGAATAAACACATACACATGCAACGGAGTATACGGACACAGTCATATAATCTCATCTTAACCGTAGTCAATCATTGGGTTATTTTTGCTTTTAAGATTTGATTAGGTGCCACCGATTAAACCAATTTCCAATCGCAAAGTCTCAAAACGTTCTCTAGCCAATGGTTTAGTGAAGATATTTGCCCATTGTTTTTCCGTACTACAAAATACCAATTTTATATTTTTCTTTTCAACATGGTCTCGTAGAAAATGGTGTCTTATTTCAATATGTTTAGTTCTCGAGTGTTGGGCTGTGTTTTTAGATATAATAATAGCACTCGTATTATCACATAAAATAGGCACACATCCTACATCAATACCATAATCATGTAATTGTTGCTTTAACCATAAAAGTGGAGAACATACCATTGCGGCTGCAATATATTCTGTTTCGGCAGTTGAGAGAGCGACATAATTTTGTTTCTTGGATCTCCAAGATATTATAAACGGGCCTACAAAGGTAGCAAGCCCCGAAGTACTTTTTCTGTCTAATGAACATCCTGCATAATCCGCATCTGAATATCCTACTAGGTTAAAGTTACAGTCCATAGGATACCATAAGTATAACTTTGATGTTCCGATTAGGTATCTTAATATTCTCTTAACCGCAATCATATGCGATTCTTTTGGTGCAGATTGGAATCTCGCACATACGCAGACACTAAAAATTATATCTGGACGACTTGCAGTAAGATAAAGAAGTGAGCCAATCATACCTCGGTAAGTTGTTTCGTCTACAGACTTACCATCTACGTCTTTGGTTAGCTTCTTATCTGTGACCATTGGAGTAGGCATTGCATGAGCGGTTTCCATGCCGAATTTCTTTAGCAGTTCTTTGACGTATTTTTGTTGATGAACTTTGATTCCTTCTTCAGTTTGTTGAATTTGAAGTCTAAGGAAGAATTTTAGTTCTCCCATCATACTTATCTCGAATTCAGAAGTCGTCAACTCAGAGAAGTATGACACGGCTGTCGCAGCCCTATCAAAAATAGACCAACTGGTCCCAAACTAATGTAGTAGAGGCAGTCGGGTATCGAATCCACAGGGAGAAGAGAATTCTAAAAGTTCTGTAACACCCCCATTTACCTAGGAGCCTTGACTAGGCCTTCCGGGGTAAATAGGACTGTTACCATCCTGGATAAACCAGGGTAGTAGATAGTCATAGTGAAAGATAAACAGTACATTAAATATAAAAGACTAAACTGTAAACGGTTACAAAACAAAGTCCAACATAAGTTCAATACAACTGGAATAAAACAGGTGAAGACTATAAAAGAGACTAAGTTATCTAAACTAGGTCGGTCCAATCCATGTCTCTCCTCCATGCCCAAGTCCTAGTCCATCTGTCTCTGACCTGAAAGATCTACTCCCCATTCCGGATTATTGTAGGTGAACACGAATACACTGTCAACCTCGCGGTTGAGTAGGATAACACAATAATGTAATAAGAAACAATGTAATAAGTAAATGCCATAACCATGCTGAGCTCACTCGCAACCCGAAACACCAATCATAACCCGAAACACCAAGCCATACCGAACCTCCCGGCAGACTATAATCGACCGTCGTCGAATACCAGCATAAAGCTGAAGACACCAGGCCTGGCCTGCAGACCACCCTGGGCTTTATATCAAATAATATCTGTCACCTCCCTCTCAATAATGCAATTAACATGCTTATGAATACAATATTAAACAACTAACACTTGAACACCAATCACATATAAATCATGCTTGCACTCATAATACACATTATAAACATCCATTCATTTCACATCATAGAATATAGTACAGTGTATCCTACCTGGAATAGCAGTCCGAAAACAAGCAACACCGTCTAGAAATACTCCACTTCGAATTCCGTTCCTATAATTATTACTTAGTATTAAATTCTATTCATGCAATCAACTAATTATAAACTGACTAACCATTGACTTACCAACGACATAATACTTATTAAATATAGTACTTACTAAAAATAGCATTCAACGTAAAACAATTATTACTAATTAATTAGAACTTACTAATTATAGACTTGCCAAAAATAGCTTATGAACAATTAATCGATTATTCGTAATCAATATCTTAACAATATAAATAATTATGAATAAGCTAAATAACAATATCATACTAATTGTCAAGACATGAATAATACACTAATACTATAGTATGACTAACATATCATTACTCCAAACCCAAAATGTCACCCTTAAAAAAAACATAAACAACCACTAAATAATAATTAAAGAAGGTAATAATAATAATCATAATAATAATAATAATTGACACCCGTCGTTCAGGGGTGCCAAAGATAAGATTTATAAAACCTCAGCTTAAACTTAGATAGGATAAGTCAAGGGTCGAACCACAAGGAGACAAGGTTAATTATGTTTGTGAATTGAAAGTCTATTACAAGTAACCAAAAAGGAGGGGGTTGATTTGAGATTTAAACTAATAACTAAGAGGACAAAATAAACAAAAGAAATAAAATAAGATAAAAAGGGGATTAGGAACTTTGGTTCCCCATGGTTAAAACAAGTCAATGAAAGGTAAAACAATCAAATAACACAATCCCAAGGAACAAAGAATAAACCTTCAGGTCAATATTCTACCCAATCCTTACGGTCTTGGGGTTCCTAGAAAAGCACTAAACTTTCGCTCAAGGGCAATCCCAAAGTTGTTGTTAAACTAATCCTAATAATCTTTCAATCCTAAGGATTAGTTCACCAACAACAATGGGGGATTGGTGATTCAATCATCAAACTTATCAAAATCAAATATTTACCATGGTTCCCCTAATTCCTAATCACAAGAATTAGCTACGCATACTCTTAATTATGAAACTAACAATAACTAATAACATCAAAGGAATTAACATAATTAAAGATGACAATAAAAGGGAAAACATGAATTAAGAAACAACAATAAGATGAACAACAAGATTAAATTAAAAGGGAAAGATTAATTGTAGCAAACTTACAACTTAATTGGAATTAAGAACAAAAGATGAAAACTTGAATAAAATCTCTTTCTAACTATGGAGTTTTCTCTAATTGGGGCTGCTTGACCTAATTTTGGAGTTTAGGTCTCCTTAAATAAGTTCTAATTACAAGATTAGGAGCAAAGCCCGTAGTAAAAATCGCGGAAACACAGTGGGTCGGTCGGTCGACCTACTTTTTGGGTCGGTCGACCTCCTAATGACCTAATAACTTAAATGGGCTTTGCGGAAACTTCTGGGTCTGTGCTGTGGTCGGTCGACCTACTTTGTTGGTCGGTCGACCTGATTGTCGGGACTGCAGCGCGCGTCGATCTTAAAACAGCTGTCATTTCTTCGTTACTCATCGTAATCAAGCGATTCTTGCCGCGTTGGAAAGCTAAGAGGATAAGCTTTCACCTCCAACTAGAATCACTCCATTATCAGCTCTAGAACTCTAGATATAGCCATTTGAAATAGGCTGCAATGTCGTGGATCGATTCTTTACTTGTTAAAGCTATCTTTAGGCCTTGAAATATGCGCTAGGCTTCGTTCCTTCTTGTCCTTAGTCATAAAAAGTCCCGAGGGCAAATTTGGTATAAAATCGTCCCTTTTCCGCATAAATCTGCAAAAGAGCATAAAAATACGAAAGTAGACAATTGTTGGGAAATAAAGGCTAAAACATAGTAAATGAGCGACAAAATGCGTGTAAAAATAGATGTAAAACATCATAAAATAGGCACGCATCAAATTCCCCAAACCAAACCTTGCTTGCCCTCAAGCAAGAAATAGACTCGATCTTAACTAATGGAACGATTTCAATCTCAGAGCGAAATTTACATGTAAGCCTAAACCAATGCTAAGTACAAAATGAGAAAGCATTTAAATCATGCAAACGAGTTATGGTGTTGTCAGACTTGCAAAAATAAAGACTATAGAGACTTTATACCATGGACTCTCGCGGTACGCTCGAGACACTCATGAAGCAAAGGGTGAGTATATGTAAAAGATAAGAAGAAGTAATTTTGTAGAGACACTCACCTAACTGCGACCCATGGAAACATGCCTGCAATTTAACATGAACAAAAATTCTACAACTTCGTATAACAATCTCATTAAGTGACCCAGATACATGCATATTGGGGTAATAAAAGATATGTGAGGTAAAAGATAAAAAGTGGTTATGATGTTTTTGGATTTGTGGGGTTAGTAGCCAAGCTAGTAAAACCGGTTCCCAACAATATAATTCACAACTTTTGATATTAAGGAAGTGCTCTTTTGTAGCACAACTCTCAGATTAAATATAAGAAAGGATTCCCAAATATTTTGAATGAGGTACGGGAGAGATAACACATAAAAGAAAGGGAATTTGGAACGAATTTTTTTTTTTATTCTGATGCTGTCAGGTGGTCGGCCGACCCATGAAGGAGGTCGGTCGACCTTGCTTCCTGTAAGTTTTGATTTTTTTCGTTTTTCTTTTCTTTCTTTCTTTTTCTGAATTTTTCTGTTCTTTTTTTTTTTCCTTTCTTGCTTTCTTTCTTTTCTCTTTTTGTTCAAGATAACATACAAACCAAGATGCCTCAAAAAATAATCCAATGACCACAAATACTAGCTTGGAAGGGTAGGCTAAGTATGGGATGTAGTTTTGGGGGAATAAAAAGGCAATTTTGGCTATGTGAAGCTTATGGGTAAATACGAGAAAAAGGATCCCAAATGCACGTATCAAGACTCACAAAACGAGATAGTAAAACAAGTATATAGCAATTAAAATTCATGTTTATGCATATTGATGTAACATGTTCCAAGGGGAGTACTACTCACATCCTAGACAACTGGTTTAAGAATGAAACCAAGAAATAAGCTCTAAAGAATGTATAGTAGGTTGCCAAGGTATAAGTCAAGTCTCAAGATATGCAAATTGACAAAAACTCGTAGATATGCAAAAGACTCTCATACTAAAACAAGTTGACAAGGCAAGGTAAAGGCATAAACATGTAAGATAGCAAAAATCATCCTTGAAATACTTTCGTTCCGACTCGAACTATATGCTAAAATAAACGTGCATTTTTTTGGAAATTTTTGAATTTTTTTTTTCTGGATTTTTCTTTGTATATATAAGGAAAATAAAGAAAAGAACGATGCAATACAGAAATGCAGTAAACGTGTGACAGAATGCAATGCATGTGACACGAAACCATTCCCCAAACCAACCCGCACAATGTCCCCATCGTGCATTAGCCTAAGTAAAGGTTTCAGAAATTTAAAAGAAAGATGCAAGTAAATAAAAACCAAGGAAAAACTGGAAAGAACTCACTGGATTATGAAGCGCATGAGAAAAACCTCCCCAAAACAGCATAAGCTGGGAGGTTTTGGTGGCCAGTAGTGCCACTCAAGTACCCAAGACAGTTGCATGATTCCCGAGGAAGAAACGAGAAGGCTGTGACGGATGGGTAGGTCGACCGACCTATGTTTCGGGTCGGCCGACCTTCCTGCGGATTGTACCCTTCTTTTCTTCGGAAATAACTTGTATTAACCAAGTCATTCTTCTTTAAACCTGAAAAAATCATCATATATGCGCCCAACAAATGCGCAAGATCCCAGAACCAAGTCTAAAAAGTCTTAACTACGCAAACACAACGAAAAAGTTGTCCTAAAAACTTAAAGAAAGCAAGCTAGAAAGTCTTAGCAAAACAAAAAAATGTCTTAAGAAAAACAGAAACGAGCAAAAAGAAGAAGTCATCCGCGAAGGATTCGGCGTTTCTTTGACCAAGGGCTCTGACTATAGGCTACTCCTTCAGCTATGGTGATTTGGTTAGATGAGTTTCTCTCCACCATGTAGATGGGTGGGTCATCATCCACAGCTCTAGCCATCCATCTCCCGGAGTTGTCGACTCCCAAGTCGTGGGCCGACACCTTCCTGGGTTTCTTCTTCTTAGGGCTCTTTTCTTTAGCCAAATGATCACTAGCTTGAGTGATCTCGTTCTCTACATCTTTTGATCGAGTAAGTGGTACTACTCGATCGAGAACATCTCTCTTCCTACTGCTTATAGACTCTATCACTAGTGTCGCAATTTCTGGAGCATCCAAATCAGCCTTTTGAGCAAGAGATTCACCTGCACATGCCTCAAAATACATCAAAGCCTCCGAAGGATCCTTTGAAAAGGATCCTTGCATAGAACATTCACTAATATTATTAAAAACATCAGGAATGTCAATAAATGAATCCTGCAAAAAACAAGGTTCATTAACAGAGGGTTCAATCATGTTAGGAACATGTTCATCACTAATACCTACAAAAATAGGTTGGTCAGTCAAGGGGTGAAAGTCTAACTCATTGGTTGTTTCTAGATCCAAGTTAGTATCATCAACGGGGAGGGAGAGGGAATCAAGTAACCTATCATTCTCATCCTTAAAAATGAGCGACTCTTTAGTAATGGGTGTGATGGGATCACACTTGACAGAAATATCTGGGTTACTAATATCAACGCCCTCATACCTCTCCAAGGGTTTTTTGAACTGATGCTCCAACATTAATTTCTCCAAATGATACGGAAACGGGACCACAATGCTTGTCGCGGAATCGGCAAGCCTTGGCTCTTTTAACTTCAGAATCTCCGTTGAGTCATTGACGAGAGAAGAGTCAGGTAGCTCAGGAGGCGAATCCACAATCTGCTCAGGAACCCTGGTCGGTCGACCTGATATAGTGGTCGGTCGACTCACTTCTGTATCATCGGAATTTTTCTGGTTTGTAGAAACTGATCTCACGTCAGGCGTCGAGGTCGGTCGACCTGATGTTGTGGTCGGTCGACCTCCTGACCCGTGCACGGGATCGATTTCTTCGTCCTGAACTTTGGCATAATCATCCTTTGGGGTTGGTCTCTCATAAGCACGACCACTCCTGAGATCTATAGCATTTAATGTCTCTATGGAACTCTTACAACCAACTGGAGAGCTAGCAATCCGATTAGCTAAGATTACTAATTGCCTTTCAACACTCTTCACAGCTGCATCTCGTTCTTTTTTTAATTCCGAAAAAATCGCTTCTAACTCAGACACAGTAACCATGATCGCAATAGCACTGAGAGTACTCAAGTCTTCCTCTCAAAAACCTGTCTTCTAAAACAAAACTAGAAGAAAAGGTAAGAAACGGTCTTAAGGAACCTAAGTTCCTTAAGACAAGAAAAATAAACTAAAAATTAACAAACAAAATTATACCGTCTCCCCGGCAACGGCGCCAAAATTTGACACCCGTCGTTGAGGGGTGCCAAAGATAGGATTTATAAAACCTCAGCTTAAACTTAGATAGGATAAGTCAAGGGTCGAACCACAAGGAGACAAGGTTAATTATGTTTGTGAATTTAAAGTCTATTACAAGTAACCAAAAAGGAGGGGGTTGATTTGAGATTTAAACTAATAACTAAGAGGACAAAATAAACAAAAGAAATAAAATAAGATAAAAAGGGGATTAGGAACTTTGGTTCCCCATGGTTAAAACAAGTCAATGAAAGGTAAAACAATCAAATAACACAATCCCAAGGAACAAAGAATAAACCTTCAGGTCAATATTCTACCCAATCCTTACGGTCTTAGGGTTCCTAGAAAAGCACTAAACTTTCGCTCAAGGGCAATCCCAAAGTTGTTGTTAAACTAATCCTTCAATCCTAACGATTAGTTCACCAACAACAATGGGGGATTGGTGATTCAATCATCAAACTTATCAAAATCAAATATTTACCATGGTTCCCCTAATTCCTAATCACAAGAATTAGCTATGCATACTCTTAATTATGAAACTAACAATAAATAATAACATCAAAGGAATTAACATAATTAAAGATGACAATAAAAGGGAAAACATGAATTAAGAAACAACAATAAGATGAACAACAAGATTAAATTAAAAGGGAAAGATTAATTGTAGCAAACTTACAACTTAATTGGAATTAAGAACAAAAGATGAAAACTTGAATAAAATCTCTTTCTAACTATGGAGTTTTCTCTAATTGGGGCTGCTTGACCTAATTTTGGAGTTTAGGTCTCCTTAAATAAGTTCTAATTACAAGATTAGGAGCAAAGCCCGTAATAAAAATCGCGGAAACACAGTGGGTCGGTCGGTCGACCTACTTTTTGGGTCGGTCGACCTCCTAATGACCTAATAACTTAAATGGGCTTTGCGGAAACTTCTGGGTCTGTGCTGTGGTCGGTCGACCTACTTTGTTGGTCGGTCGACCTGATTGTCGGGACTGCAGCGCGCGTCGATCTTAAAACAGCTATCATTTCTTCGTTACTCATCGTAATCAAGCGATTCTTGCGGCGTTGGAAAGCTAAGAGGATAAGCTTTCACCTCCAAATAGAATCACTCCATTATCAGCTCTATAACTCTAGATATAGCCATTTGAAACAGGCTGCAATGTCGTGGATCGATTCTTTACTTGTTAAAGCTATCTTTAGGCCTTGAAATATGCGCTAGGCTTCGTTCCTTCTTGTCCTTAGTCATAAAAAGTCCCGAGGGCATAAATTTGGTATAAAATCGTCTCTTCTCCGCATAAATCTGCAAAAGAGCATAAAAATACGAAAGAAGACAATTGTTGGGAAATAAAGGCTAAAACATAGTAAATGAGCGACAAAATGCGTGTAAAAATAGATGTAAAACATCATAAAATAGGCACGCATCAATAATCATAATAATAATAATAATAATAATAATAATAATAATAATATTAATAATATTAACAATTAACTAATAATCAAAACAGAAATCCCAGCCGTTACATCTCACGCAAAAACGAAAACCCAATTCGCGAAACACCGAACAGGCTGCTCCACCATGACAACCACCACCTCTAGCACCAACCGTAGCCTCTGGCTCCCCCACTGGCACCACCATGCTCGCCTCTAAGCCGCGGTGGTTCCAGGGAGGGAGTTAGTGGCCGTCGACCACCACCCACGGCACCACACAACCGTTCACAAACCAGCACCACTAACAGCACTGCTCTTAACCGTGACTGACACCCCAAACGAAATTCGATATTGCACCGGCACTAAACACCCTAAACCACCGCGACATCAACCACCCTACCACCCTGACTCCCCTCTATAACAATACCTTACTACCCAGGACCCTCGTGACCAGTAACTACATCGAAATCCTATCAAAATACCATACATGCAACACTGTTCTGATACTTTCTGAAAACTCGATTGACACAGGCACCAAAACGGCCTTCGAGGGTGGTCTTGGACGGTCAACGACATCAAGTCTAGGGTTAAAACACAAGTACTATCAACATAGAACATAAATGCACGAAGAAACAGAACCAAAACTATAATTACCTTATAGAATTAACGAATTGAAAATGAACAGGAAACTGAAAAAACAGAGAATGAGTATTGAGTACCCGTTTTCAGATGCAAAACGAACCACCTATAGCCACCCTAAACCACCAAGTGATCCTTTCTTCTTGTTCCCAGAGGTGACGGCAGTTTGTGTGTGAGAGAGAGAGAGAGAGAGAGGCGTTATGGGTTTAGGGTTAGGGTTACGAGAGGGTTTATAAGGGGTGGCAGATAGATTTTGTTGAGGTTTGGGCAGCATGGGTTTTGAACGTGGGGTGCTATAAGGTTGGGCTTTCCAGCCTTGACACGCATCTCGAGGCCCATACTCGTACTTAAACGCGGTTTCGTTACTCATTCGCATACTCGATCCCTTACCAACACATGTAATACTTATTCCATAAATTAATTATCGATTACTAACGTTTAATAATTAAAACACGTTAACATAACAACCAAATATTAAAATAAAAACACAATAAAATACGTAGTATTACAGTCTTCCCTCCTTAAAATGAACTTCGTCCCGAAGTTCACCATCCCGAGGTCAACAATTGGTCACTAAGCACGTAACGAACAAAGATGTCACACTTTTAAAAGCTAAAAAGGCGCGTAAAACACGAAATGTCACATTCTACCCTCCTAAAAAGAAAGTTACGTCCTCGTAACATACCTTAATTAAAAAGATCAGGATACTTTTCCCTCATCGCAACTTCAGTCTCCCAAGTAGCCTCCTCGACATTATGATTGGTCCACAAGACTTTCACGAGCGCGGTCTCCCCATTTCTGGTTTTCCTCACTTTTCTGTCAAGGATCTCCTTGGGTCGCTCCTCATAGGTCAACTGCTCATCGACCTCAATAACCTCATGATCAAGGATATGCGAAGGATCACTGATATATCTCCTTAGTTGCGATACATGGAACACGTTGTGCACCCTGGCTAACGCTGGAGGTAGAGTTAATCGATAAGCTACCTCACCAACTCGCTCTAAAATCTCGAATGGCCCAATGAACTTCTGGCTCAACTTGCCCCTATTACCAAACCTCATCACTCCTCGCATAGGTGACACTTTCAGCAACACTTTCTCTCCTGCCTCGAATGTGATATCACTCCTCTTTAGGTCGGCATAACCCTTCTGTCTATCTTGGGCCGCTCTCATTTTCTGTCGAATTACCTGGACCTGTGCTATCATCTCCTGAATCATCTCAGGTCCCAAAGTCACTACATCGGCTCTATCATCCCAACAAACTGGACTCCTACATTTCCTCCCATATAATGCCTCAAAAGGAGCCATCCCAATGCTGGCGTGATAACTGTTGTTGTACGAGAACTCTATCAAATCAAGTCTGTCCTCCCAAGATCCTCCAAACTCTAGCACACAAGCCCTCAACATATCCTCCAATGTCTGGATAGTTCTCTCTGTCTGACCGTCTGTCGCCAGATGAAACACTGTACTCATCTTCAAGGTAGTTCCCATCAACGTCTGTAACTCTTGCCAAAACTTAGAGATAAACCTGGAATCACGATCAGAAACAATGTCCTTTGGAACACCATGAAGCTTCACCACATGCTTAATGTAAGCCTTGGCCAACTCAGCTTTGCTCCAAGTCTCCTTCATTGGTATGAAATGGGCTGACTTAGTCAACCTATCAACAATCACCCAAATCATGTCATTCCCTTTCGAAGTTCTAGGCAAGCGCACAATAAAATCCATCGATATGCTTTCCCACTTCCACTCAGGTACATCCAGTGGTTGTAATTTCCCTTGAGGTCTCTTATGCTCCCCTTTCACTCTCTGACACACTAAGCAACGAGAAACAAACGCAGCTACCTCTTGCTTCATCTTTGGCCACCAAAACGCTTTCTTCAGGTCTTTGTACAACTTATCCCCTCCAGGATGAACGGAATAAGGTGTAGAATGAGCTTCGACCAGAATCTTTCTCTTCAATTCTTCATCTTCAGGTACACACCATCTCCCATCAAATCTCAAACTATCATCACTGTGAACCTCGAACTTAGAATATGGCTCGGCGTCACTAGCTTTGTTCACTGCCTCACGCCACTTCTGAATTCTTGGATCACTCTTCTGGCGTTCTCGGATCTCGGAATATAACTCAGGCTCGATCGTTAAATCTCCCATGGTTTCACCCTTCTTGATCACTGCAATTCCCATCTGTCCCAACTCACGATACATACTCAGTCTCGATCTTGCTGTGCATAGAGCGTGAACAGATTTCCTACTCAATGCATCAGCCACCACATTCGTTTTCCCTTCCTTGTACAGAATCTCCATGTCGTAATCTCCAATAAGTTCGATCCACCTCCTCTGACGCATGTTCAGCTCTCTCTGGGTATAAATGTATTTTAAGCTCTTATGATCGGAATACACCTTAAATGTAGCTCCATAAAGATAATGTCGCCACAGTTTTAGTGCAAAAACTACTGCTCCCAGCTCCAAATCATGCGTCGGATAATTCTCCTCATATGGCTTCAGCTGCCTAGAAGCATAGGCGATCACTCTCCCATTTTGCATCAGCACACAACCCAGTCCCTTCTTTGAAGCATCGGTGTATACCTCAAAATTCTCACTTCCTTCTGGCAAAGCAAGGATAGGAGCTGAAGTAAGACGCTCCTTCAGATCCCGAAACGCCTTCTCGCAGCTCTCATCCCAGACAAATCTATTTTCTTTCCGCATCAATGAAGTCATAGGCTTGGCTATTTTTGAGAAGTCTTTCACAAATCTCCTGTAGTAACCGGCCAAACCCAAGAAACTTCGAATGTCAGCCACATTTTTCGGTCGCTCCCACTTCGAAACGGCTTCAATCTTGCTAGGATCAACAGAAACACCCTCTTTAGACACCACATGGCCCAGAAATGCAACCTTCTCGAGCCAGAATTCGCACTTACTCAACTTGGCATACAATTGATGGTCCCTCAATGTCTGCAGCACTAAGCTCAAATGCTTCGCGTGCTCTTCTCTATTCTTCGAGTACACTAAGATGTCATCAATAAACACCACCACAAATTGGTCCAGATAAGGACTAAACACTCTGTTCATCAAATCCATGAAAACAGCAGGTGCATTAGTCAAACCAAATGGCATCAGTACGAATACATAATGCCCATACCTCGATCTGAACGCAGTCTTGTGAATATCTGCATCTTTGATTCTCAGCTGATGATACCCTGACCGCAAATCGATATTGGAAAACACACCAGCCCCACTCAACTGGTCAAAAAGATCATCGATGCGAGGTAAAGGATATCGGTTCTTGATCGTCACATTGTTAAGCTCCCTATAATCCACGCACAACCTCATTGTTCCGTCCTTCTTCTTTACAAACAAAACTGGTGCTCCCCAAGGTGACACACTCGGTCTCACATACCCTTTGCTGGCTAGCTCATCCAATTGCTTCCTCAGTTCTTCCAATTCCTTAGGTCCCATGCGATAAGGTGCTTTAGAAATTTGCTCAGCCCCAGGTTTTAGATCAATGCCAAAATCCAAGTCCCTCTTTGGCGGTAACCCAGTAATTTCTTCTGGAAACACGTCTTCAAAATCCTTTACAACATCGATCTCCCTCGCTTGGGGTTTCTCTGCAGTCAGGTCTCTCACATGGCACAACAGCATCTCATCACCCCTCTTCAGACAGGTCTTCAGCGCATTGATAGTGATAAGCTTCAGTTTAGGCTTTACAGAATATCCCTTGTAGGATACCCTCACTCCCTTGGGTCCCCTCAAAGTGATCTTCCCTTGGTAGCAATCAATGTAGGCCTTATACTTTTTCAGCCAATCCATACCCAATCTCACCTCAAAGCCACCTAAAGGAAACTCTATCAAGTTCGACTCAAAACTTACATCTCCTACTTGGATCATTACATCGTTATAGACTCTATTACAAGCTATGGACTCCCCAGAAGGTATGGTTACAGAATCAGCTATACTATTATATACATTGAGTCCTATAGCCCTAACTACTCCGCAGATATGAAAGAATACGAGGCACCAGAATCAAATAAAACGTAAGTAGGAAAGGATTGTACTAGAAATGTACCCGTAACAACGTGAGCATCCTCCTCTGCAGCCTCCTTGCCCATCATGAACAGAGCTCCACTCTTCTTGGCTGTAGTCTGATTGACGGATGCAGCTCCGCTCTGGTTACTAGCCTCGGCAAGACTCTTTTGGAAGTTGTTGTTCCCACTACCCTGGTTTCCCTGGTAGCGGTTCTGACTATTGTAGTTGCCATGACTCCGTTGGTAACTGTTACCTCCAGATTTGTTGTTGCCCGAGTAGCTCGCATTTGGTGTTCTGAAACCACCACTTTGATTGCCCCGATTATAACTGTTTCCGGCGCTCTGAGTCCCAACCCAACAATTGGATATCTTATGCCCATACTTCCCACATTTAAAACAGGTAGGTTTTGCAAAGTTTGTTCCAGACAGGGAGTGATTTCCGCCTCGATTCCTATTGCTCCCTGACCCATTGTTAGAGAAGAAGGACCGATACTGATTGTTTGTTTTCTTATTTCCTGAGCCCTCAGTTGCTGACTCAGCCTTTCTCTTCTCGCCCTTTGTCTTCTCCTCTTCCTTGATCATGTTTGCGAGCCTCTCTGCCTGGCCAGCCCTCTCATATATGCCTTCCACTGTCGTGGGCTTAGTCGCCAGCATGCTTCTCATGATATTGAGGGTCAGCCCCTTCTCAAACCTTGCTGCCAACATCTCCTGTGTGTAGCCTAAGTCAGCTACATTCTCTACCAGTTGCAAAAACTTACTGTGGTATGCCTCCACAGCCATCCCTTCGGCCATCTGGAATGAATCGAACTCAGCTCGCAGTTTTCCTTTCACATGCTCCGGCACGAACTTAGAGGATAAAATCCCCTTGAATCCTTCCCAGCGTATATATTCCGACCCAATCTCTTCCGCAGCAGCCTTGATTTCCTCTTTGTTATTGTTCCACCATAACCTAGCTGTACCTTTCAGATAGAATACAGCTTGGTCCACCTTCATCGATTCTGGTACAGACAGTAGTTCGAATATGCTCTCGAACTCTCGGCACCACTCCGCAAGTAGACTCGGCGCTCCTTCCCCATCGTACTTGGTGGGGTTATGCCTAGAAATATTATTACTCATCTTAATCGCATCAGACTGAGTGTTTGCCCCAATCCTAGCTAGGAGAGCAGTGTTGATAGCTAGCAGGCGATCCAATTCCTCTTGTGATACATTAGCAGTGTTGGGTTCTCTTCTGGGAGGCATTTTGCTACACAAGTGACAAAATTTTATGAGCACCCTAGGTCAACTTCTATTCTGACTTGGTATTGCTAACATACATACTTAGCATGTAACTTTCCATACGATTAAATCCTTATTAAAGGTCTACCTAACGGCTTAGGGATCACATAACCACATGCATATACAAATCTCACTTATAAACAAAATTAAGATATAAACTCATGTTCTCAATACTTGAAAATAACACATATACATGCCAGTCATCATGTTCTCAATGCTTGAAAATAACACATATACATGCCTTACAGTATACATATATACTTATTCATCTTTCACATCATTACTTACCTCATTCCCTTGGCGCTGAAAGGTCAGTACATATACATATATTATATTTACCTTGGGTCCAAAACTACCCACACTCTTCAACTCTCAAGGTAACCAGGTTAGACTGGAAGGGCCAGTGGCTTGGTTTGAGGGGGCCCCTAACTCATCCCAACCCTATGGGGCTCCAAACAGTTACTAGCCTGGGGTTCATTTTATTTAGACACTCCTATGTTCATTATTTTCATTTTAGTTTAGGCCTGAGGATCGTTCGCTCTGATACCACTTTGTAACACCCCAATTTACCTAGGAGCCTTGACTAGGCCTTCCGAGGTAAATAGGACTATTACCATCCTGGATAAACCAGGGCAGTAGATAGTCATAGTGAAAGATAAACAGTACTTTAAATATAAAAGACTAAACTGTAAACGGTTACAAAACAAAGTCCAACATAAGTTCAATACAACTGGAATAAAACAGGTGAAGACTATAAAAGAGACTAAGTTATCTAAACTAGGTCGGTCCAATCCATGTCTCTCCTCCATGCTCAAGTCCTAGTCCATCTGTCTCTGACCTGAAAGATCTACTCCCCATTCCGGATCATTGTAGGTGAACACGAATACACTGTCAACCTCGCGGTTGAGTAGGATAACACAATAATGTAATAAGCAACAATGTAATAAGTAAATGCCATAACCATGCTGAGCTCACTCGCAACCCGAAACACCAATCATAACCCGAAACACCAAGCCATACCGAACCTCCCGGCAGACTATAATCGACCGTCGTCGAATACCAGCATAAAGCTGAAGACACCAGGCCTGGCCTGCAGACCACCCTGGGCTTTATATCAAATAATATATGTCACCTCCCTCTCAATAATGCAATTGACATGCTTATGAATGCAATATTAAACAACTAACACTTGAACACCAATCACATATAAATCATGCTTGCACTCATAATACACATTATAAACATCCATTCATTTCACATCATAGAATATAGTACAGTGTATCCTACCTGGAATAGCAGTCCGAAAACAAGCAACACCGTCTAGAAATACTCCACTTCGAATTCCGTTCCTATAATTATTACTTAGTATTAAATTCTATTCATGCAATCAACTAATTATAAAGTGACTAACCATTGACTTACCAACGACATAATACTTATTAAATATAGTACTTACTAAAAATAGCATTCAACGTAAAACAATTATTACTAATTAATTAGAACTTACTAATTATAGACTTGCCAAAAATAGCTTATGAACAATTAATCGATTATTAGTAATCAATATCTTAACAATATAAATAATTATGAATAAGCTAAATAACAATAACATACTAATTGTCAAGACATGAATAATACACTAATACTATAGTATGACTAACATATCATTACTCCAAACCCAAAATGTCACCCTTAAAAAAAACATAAACAACCACTAAATAATAATTAAAGAAGGTAATAATAATAATCATAATAATAATAATAATAATAATAATAATAATAATAATAATAATAATATTAATAATATTAACAATTAACTAATAATCAAAACAGAAATCCCAGCCGTTACATCTCACGCAAAAACGAAAACCCAATTCGCGAAACACCGAACAGGCTGCTCCACCATGACAACCACCGCCTCTAGCACCAACCGTAGCCTCTGGCTTCCCCACTGGCACCACCATGCTCGCCTCTGAGCCGCGGTGGTTCCAGGGAGGGAGTCAGTGGCCGTCGACCACCACCCACAGCACCACACAACCGTTCACAAACCAGCACCACTAACAGCACTACTCTTAACCGTGACTGACACCCCAAACGAAATTCGATATTGCACCGGCACTAAACACCCTAAACCACCGCGACATCAACCACCCTACCACCCTGACTCCCCTCTATAACTATACCTTACTACCCAGGACCCTCGTGACCAGTAACTACATCGAAATCCTATCAAAATACCATACATGCAACACTGTTCTGATACTTTCTGAAAACTCGATTGACACAGGCACCAAAACGGCCTTCGAGGGTGGTCTTGGACGGTCAATGACATCAAGTCTAGGGTTAAAACACAAGTACTATCACCATAGAACATAAATGCACGAAGAAACAGAACCAAAACTATAATTACCTTATAGAATTAACGAATTGAAAATGAACAGGAAACTGAAAAAACAGAGAATGAGTATTGAGTACCCGTTTTCAGATGCAAAACGAACCGCCTATAGCCACCCTAAACCACCAAGTGATCCTTTCTTCTTGTTCTCAGAGGTGACGGCAGTGTGTGTGTGAGAGAGAGAGAGGCGTTATGGGTTTAGGGTTAGGGTTACGAGAGAGTTTATAAGGGGTGGCAGATAGATTTTGTTGACGTTTGGGCAGCATGGGTTTTGAACGTGGGGTGCTATAAGGTTGGGCTTTCCAGCCTTGACACGCATCTCGAGGCCCATACTCGTACTTAAACGCGGTTTCGTTACTCATTCGCATACTCGATCCCTTACCAACACATGTAATACTTATTCCATAAATTAATTATCGATTGCTAACGTTTAAATAATTAAAACACGTTAACATAACAACCAAATATTAAAATAAAAACACAATAAAATACGTAGTATTACAAGTTCGTATAAGCTTGCTAAGTAACCAAATTGGGGTGCTTGTAGTTTATTTATAGTCTAAAGGTTTTAACAGAAAAGAAACTAAAACAGAGAACCGCGCGATTAGACAGATAAGAGAAAATACTAGGATCTTCGGTTCACTATGGCTTAGGGCGAAAAGAGGAAGTCGAGAACGCGTTAAGGTCGGGAAAGGGGCAGTGAAAAGGTCCTTTCGGTCCGCTATTCGCCCTATGATAAAACTAACAAACTTTCGCTCTAGTTAATTCATCCTAAAGTTCGTCGCAGGTCTACCTAATCCAATCTTTCGATCTAGGGTTAGGGAATCCACACAGTTGATTGGATGCGTCGACTCAAACAATCAAAAGCTATTAGATGCAACGATTAAATGCAAACCCTAATTTAAAACATTCAAGACAATAATCAAATCTTAAGCCATAATTCCCCTAAATCCTAGTGAAGGATTTAGCAAACCATTTTTATAAGATTACTAAAGCAATTACATAAAATAGGATTCAACATAATGAACAAGTAAGTAATGCAAAACATGAATCGAATATTAAAATAGGGAGAAGAATACCGTACTACAAGATTGAAGGAAGATGAACCAAAAGATTGCTTGAAATTCAATTGTAAAAACTAAAACTAAAAGAATTCTAGAGAAAAGTGTTTTTTGTGAGATCTAGGTTACAAAAAGTTGCTTCTTTCCATCTGTTGAATGATACCTTCTTTCTCCTCTTTCTTTCCCTTTTATGCTAAATTCAGAAACATTCGATCCCGGAAATTTCGCACCCTAGCTCGATCGAGTAAGTGAGTTACTCGATCGAGTAGTTACTTGCTCCTTCTTGATCGATCGAGTAATTGCCAGTACTCGATCGAGTGCCCTTCAGGTGGTCCTCGATGTCATCACAGGTAGTCTTCGATCGAGCTTCTTTCAACCAATAACCACTCGATCGAGTGGAATCGAGGGTCGATCGAGTGAATTACAGGATTTGGCGAGAGTTTCTTTTCTTGATGTCTCGAAAATGCCTATTTTGCTAAGATTTGAGCGCATTTCTTCTTCTTCTTCGTTATTTATCTGTAATGAACACAAAGGCAATAAAGTAGACAATTCGGAGGAAAAAGGGTGCTAAAAGCTAAGATTCAAAGGACAAATACGTGCAAAATGGACCTAAAAAGTCTATATAAATTGCACGTATCAAAGTACTTGCACAACTTTTTGTTAGTTGAGCCAAAAATAATATTGTCAGCATAGATCTGAACGACTAGTAGGTCTGAGTTCTCGCTTTTAAGAAATAAGGTTTTATCCACAGAACCTCTCTTGAATCCAATCTCCAATAGGAACTTTGATAATCTGTCGTACCATGCTCTGGGTGCTTGTTTTAGGCCATAAAGAGGTTTGTCCAATTTGAATACATGATCCTTGACTTTGCTGTCAGGAAATCCAGGAGGTTGTTCAACAAATACTTCCTCTTGGAGCTAGCCATTAAGAAAGGCGGTCTTAACGTCCATCTGAAATAGCTTCATTCTCTTCTGTGCGACAAATGCAATGAGTAGTCTTATTGCCTCAAGACGAGCAACAGGAGCGAAGGTTTCGTCATAATCGATCCCTTCCTGTAGGTTGTATCCTTGAACCACTAATCTGGCCTTATTTCGCACAATAACTCCAGTGTCATCCAATTTGTTTCTGAAAACCCATCTAGTTCCAATGACAGATCTGTCCTTAGGTCGAGGTACAAGATGCCAAACTTTGTTTCTTTCAAATTGCTGGAGTTCTTCTTGCATAGCAACTATCCAGTCTGGTTCTACGAGAGCTTCCTTGATATTTGAAGGTTCAATGGTGGAGCGAAAGGAGTAGAATGAGCAAAAGTTGTTTAAGCTCCTTCGAGTTGGAACTCCATCTGTCAGGCTTCCTATGACATTGTCCAAAGGATGAGAGCCCTTGTATCCCCAGTTCCTTGATTGATTATTTGCTTTACCTGTACTTGACTCGGGATTTTGGCTTGTTCCCCCTGAATCCAAACCTGGGGTTGTAGTAGGATCAGGTATAACTCCGATCTCTTCCCTTTGGTTTTGATTCAAAGTTATAGCTTCATTAGCTGTAACTCTGGGTTCTAAGTCATTGGCTTGAGAGTTATCTACAGTATCATCAACTGTAGCTTCATCTCTCGCACCGTTTTCTCCCAAGTTAAGTTCATCATGAATTCCTTGAAGTTCACCTTCTTCATTTTCTATTTCAGGAGGATCTTCCCTTGACAACCTGAAATCGGGTTCGTCTAGGTTTTCCTCATTGTCCTGTAAAGGCTTATCGAAGGCATTATTTTCATCAAAGATAACATGAATACTTTCTTCTATGCATAAGGTATGTTTGTTAAAAACTTTGTAGGCTTTACTATGATCTGAATATTCTATAAAAATTGCTTCGTCACTTCTAGGGTCGAATTTGCTTAATCTGTTTTTACCATTGTTATGCACAAAACATTTACTCCCAAAACATCTTAGGTGAGATATATTAGGTTTGCGACCACGAAGAATTTCATAAGTTGTATTTTTAAGGATAGGTCTAATCATAGCACGGTTATGAATATAGCAAGCTGTACTAATAGCCTTAGCCCAAAAGTTTCTAGGTAGACCACTACAAAGAAGCATTGTTCTAGCCATGTCTTCTAAGGTTCTGTTCATTCGTTCTACGACTCCATTTTGTTGTGGGGTTCTAGTTGCCGAGAAGTTATGTCCAACACCGTTGGTCTTACAGAACTCAATAAAGGCATGATTGTCGAACTCAGTTCCATGCTCAGTATGAATAGTTACTAGGTTAGATTCATATTTGTTTTGGACAAGTTTCATGAGACTAACAAATTCATCAAATGTTTCGTCTTTAGAATGAAGAAAGATTGGCCAAACAAATCTAGAGTAATCATCAACTAGAACGAAAACGTACCTGGAACCACCTCTGCTTCTTACCTTCATCGGGCCACATAGATCCATGTGTACTAGTTCAAGAGCTTTTTCTGTACTTACCACTCTTTTCGGCTTAAAATATGATCTGACGTGTTTGCATCGTGCACAAGTGTCACACATCTTTTCTTGATCAAATTTGATCTTTGGAAGACCTTCGACCAAGTCCCATCTTTTCAGCTTACTTAGAATAGGTGAGCTAATATGACCAAATCTCTTGTGCCATAAACATGGATCATCTAACGTAACTTTCATGTAGGAGAGAGAGTTAGTAGGTACGACATTTAAATCAATCATATAAATGTTTTTCTTTCTATGACCTTCAAGAATAACTTTGCTTGTACCTTCCAAAATTATATGACATATATCTGCATGAAAAAAAACCTTGTTTCCTTTGTCGCATAATTGAGATATACTTATTAAATTATGTTTGAGACCACTTACCAGATATACATCATTTATAGCATGAGATGATGAAATATCAATCTTACCAATCCCTATAATTCTTCCTTTCTTATTATCACCGAAGGTAACCTTTCCTCCATCAAAGGGTTCTAGGGATAAGAATAGATTTACGTCGCCTGTCATGTGTCTTGAGCATCCACTGTCGAGATACCACAAGTTATTTTCCTTTGCAACAAACTGCACACATAAATTTAGAGATAGGATTTAGATACCCAAGCATACTTGGGTCCTTTGTTGTTAGTAATCACAAATACATCTTCTTTCTTGACCCAAACTTTTCTTATGTAAGTTTTTCTATATCTATAGTAGTTAGGTTTTGATGTTTTTGTATACGTTCTAGTTTGTTCTTTTGGTGACCAATTTTTGTTGGTCGTTGGTTGAGGAGTTTGTCTGGTTCTATTTTTCTTTTCTTTGTAATCAAATGTCATGTCATAGAACCATCTGTGGTCAATATTTCTTTCCTCAACTTTGTCATCATCACTCTCAGAGACGGAAACAGTGTCGTTTGGTATACCTAAGGATTTAACAAACTTGACTCCAGTTTTAAAATCTTGTGCGTGTTTCACACAGTTTTCTCGGAGGTGACCAGTATGACCACAATAAGTACATATTAAATACTCAGGTAGGTCGACATATTTTCTTCTTCTAAAGTCTCGGTCTGTTGGGCTTTGTTTGCACTTTGAGTGATCCTTCTTCCATAACATTCATGTCCTAATCCCATCTTCATGTTATTATCAGATTGTTCAGTTAGGAAGTTTAGTACGTTAGTACTTCCTTCCCATTTGTCGTGAACTTTCTGAGCATGAAGGAGAAGGTCCTTTAAAGAGTCTATTTCCTTTTTACAGGTAGTATGGTCGACGTTGCTAGACTCTTTTAGGTTTTGAATGTCTTTATGAAAGTCGGAAACAATTTTAGCATGTTCCTTCTTGATGTTAGATAAGTTGAATTCTAAATCCATGATCTTATTTTCGAGGATCTCAACTTCTTCTAGATGAGTCTCGTCTTCCACAACTGTCAAAGATTTAGACTTTAGAAGCTCATTAGCTTTTCTCAATTCTGAAGTTATAGCTTCATTAGCTGTAACCTTAGATTGAAGCTCTTTAATGTTGAGTTTTAGTTTTGAGGTTATAGCTTCATTGGCTATAACTTTAGACTCAAGAACCTTTTTCTCAGACATTACTGTTTCCAACTTAACATTGGTTTCAATGTTCATTTTGGATTTCAGTTTCTTAGCTTTGGCCTTAAGAAGTTGATTTTCCTCAGCAATATCGAGGATTTGTTCTTTCAACTCATCTACCTCAAGACTTTGTTCATGACATTGTTCTAGGGTTTTCTCAAAGTATTTAATTAACATAGCCTTAGACAGATTTTTAACTTGACTCTTAAGTTGTAAAAAGTTTACCTCTTCATCATCGTCGTCTGAGTCGATTTCTCCAAGGAGACACATATGAGATGCGTCATCTTCATCATGGTTGTTTGAGATTAAATCAAAACTGACGTTGCTTAAGCAAAGGTTTGCTACCTCATCCTCTTCTGAGTCTTCGTCATCTTTGGATTCTAATTCTCCCCAGCATGACGCAAGCATCACCTTTTTGAATTCCGTTTTGGTCTTTTCCCTCTTGGATTTGTCTTTGATTTTGTCCCAACTTGGACAATCCTTTATCATGTGGTCTTGTTGTCCGCACTTGAAACATCCTCTTTTGAAGAATATTTGTTTAGAGTCAGTTTTCCTTTTGTCAACCGTTTTGTTATTAGGGTTTTTGTATCTTCCTTTAAAAACCGCTTTCTTGAATCATCTTGCGAATAGAACTGTTTCATCTTCAAGTTCTTCTTCGCATACTTCGCTTGTGGAGGCTTGTAGTGCGACGCCCTTTCCTTTAGGGTCATCATCATCTTTGTTTAGCATGATCTCATGAGCCATCAGAGATCCTATAAGTTCTTGGTAAGTTATTTGAGATAGATCACGTGCTTCTTCAATGGCTGTGACCTTTGGTTGCCACTTTTTGGTAAGACTCCTAAGGATCTTCCGAATGATATCTTCAGAATCGATCTTTCTACCAAGGTTCCGTAGTTCATTGATAATGCAAGAAAATCGTGCAGACATGCTATCAATAGATTCATTCTTTTCCATAGTGAAAAGTTCAATTTTTTAATAAGCAAATCTATACGATGTTTCTTGATTACGGATGTACCTTCGTAGGCAAGTTCAAGACCATCCCATATTTCCTTAGCGGAATTACAAGATGAGAATCTATCAAATTCTGAAGTTATCATACCGTTTTGTAGGAAACTCATAGCCTTTGAATTCTTTTCTGCAATTTTGTAGTCGTCTTCTACATAATCACTTTCCATCTTTTCATAGGTAGTTCCATTGGCGGCAGCGACCAAGATTTTCTTTGGTCCGGTTTGGATGATCTTCCAACATTCCCAGTCACATCCCTTGATGTAGTGAGTACGTCATCATATTCTTCCATAAACTGTAGTTCTTACCATCGAAGATAGGACACTTGAGATGCTTGGAATCCATTGTTGATAGAGTATATAATATAGAATCAATAGTAGGATCAATCTCACGCGGTTAGGCGATCAAGAGCACGAGCACGAGGCTCTGATACCAATTGAAGAGTCTATTGATATGATATACTCAAGAAGGGGGCGTTGAATTGAGTATGCCTTCTTTTTCAAATCATCTTCGATGTGTGTTTTTGTATGGTGATCGTCGAGTAGAGCAAGTAATAAAGAGAGACACGATATTTTTGAAGTGGTTCAGTTTCACACTTTGAAACTTACGTCCACTATTCTCGATTAATAAAATTAGTACTGACTCCGGATTACAATTTTATCAACCCTACTCGTACAACTTTGATGTTAGTTGTAACTCAATCTAGATACCGTTAAATATCTAGCTACGTCAAGTACCGTTAAATACTTGATTACAATGAGTACCGTTAAAAACTCGATCTATCTTACGCTAATAAGATAAGTCTTCAATGTTCTTCAAAGTCACAATCTTGAATGAATAAGATCAATGCTTGAGCACTTGAATCTTGAAACGAATATGACAATTTAAGCTCGGTGGTTTTCTTGATTTGCGTGTGTGTGTATTATTTCGTTATATCCATTGTTTCACAAGTGTTCTATTTATATAGAATTATGTCTAGGTTATTAAACCCTAGATGATTTAGGAATATTACTTAAACTAGAATTCTAGTCTTTAGGTAATACTATCATAAATCTAATCTTAATTTATTTAGGAAATATTTAATAAGATACTTTAGGTATTATACAAGGAATCAATTTCCTAATTTATATTTAGGAAAAATCTTATATAATAAATAAATAGCAACCTTATTAAAAGCAACTTCCTAAATCTTGTCAAAATATAATAAATTATATTCCATAATATAATCTAGATTGTTTTTAGGATATCTAAATAAATACATATTTATTTATTTAATTCATCCTTCTCGTTTTATGGAACATGTCATAGTATACGTTTTCCAAAACCGTTTCATACAATATTTAGATTATATTATTTTGACAATTATGGTTATATAAAAATTCTTAGTTTATTAGTAATAAATAATTAACTCATAAGAAAATTATTTATTCCTATTTGACCAAAAGATATTTTATACTACCTTATTAAGATTAATAATTCAAAAATAGAATACTTATTAAACATTATTTAATCACGACGATTTTGCAAACCAAAATCGTTTCAATCATCACAAACTTTTCGACCATTTCTTCTTCCTTGAGTACGTAGCTATAACTTGAATCAATCTCATACTAAAGCTATAGTTGATAAGTATAACTCTAGTTCACTATATGCACTTGTGATCTTCATCTAATCTTCGATTAGTCAATCCTTTGACTAAAGTTCTTGAATCTTTTATACTTGATTGATGAGATCTAATATTCTGTACACTTAGCACATGATTATACGCACGAGTATATAATATACTTAACTAGACTTGTCATTATCAAAACATAAACATATATACTTAATATATACATTTGAATATATGGTTCAACAAACTCTTACAACCTTAGAATAATTAACTAATTGTTAACTAACTTGTAACAAACTAATAATAACGTAACTAATTTTGTAACAAACTCATTATAACTAACTATAACAAACTTGTAACAAACTACTTAAAATAAAAACTAACTTATTTTGAGTCCTAAATAATTAATACTAACACATGCCTTATTTATTTGGTCGTGTAGTCTTCCATGTTCCTGACCACTACTTGCCCCACCGTGACCACCACCTCCCACCGTGCCACCAGCTTCCGTCATCCCCCACCTTCAACACCACCTCGTCGTATAAGCTTGAACCATCGATATTTGGATCATTACAAATGTGTCTCTACTCCTCAACTGTACCCAACTCTATTGTGTCAGTTTGTCGAATAGTTGAAGTCATTGTTACGTTTCAGTTTTGGCGTATTTTTTAAGGTTTTAAAAATAAAAGTGTATTAATTAGATTAACTCTATGAATTAAATTTGCGATTGATTATTATAATTCTTGTATATAGTACTTTATTCTGGTATTAAAAATATTTTTTTGGGAATTTTTTTATATCGAACAAACTTTTTATTGAATTTTTCTTTCAAAACTCGGTTTATTGAAGGGTAATGAGGCTGATTTGATAATTTGGATATAACGATGCAAAATCATGAAATATGATCAATTAAAGGATTATGTTTTTTATGCACATGTGATTTGTAAAAAAAAAATATAGTTATTTTGTAGAGTGTTTAAAAATACATAGTTACCTTGTAGAAAATCTTAACATTAAACTTGCCCGGTCTAACAAAATTAACGGAAAATAAAATTATAAAAATAAAAATCATGTATAACCTAGTAGAATAATCTGATTGATTACAAACTTGTAAAAAACAAATGCTTAGAACTGAATGCTTATTAAAAAAAAATTGTAAAAAATAAAAGCAGTAGACGTGTCCACAAAAACGTAGCATTACTCGGCCATTTGTTCCATTCATAAGATTCATATTATCCCTGTATTATAAAAGGAGTAGAATTTCAAGCATTTTCATTGGTTGTAGATTTTCATAAAAAAAAATTGATTAATATTAAGGTAGGCCCCCCATAATCTCAAACTAATTAATTACCCTCTTTCTTCCTTCCATTTTTCTATTAATTAAATAATTCTTTACTTTCTTAATTCAATAAATTGTAAAATTATTAAAATTAATTAACTTTTAAAAATCATTAAATTTAATTAACTCTTATTTTTTAAAAACGAACAAGTAAATAGCCGAGAGAATGCACTGAGATAATGTTACTATTGTTCATCGTATAACGAGTATTATTCATTGTATAATTACCATTTTTTTAATTACATATTTATCTCTACAACAAAGATAAACAACAAAATAAAAAATTTATATAAATAGAGTTGAAAAACCGATAGCAAATTTTTCTAAAGGTATTATATTTTGAACACATACTTTATATCAAATTAAACGAGCCCAATAAATATTAAAAATACATATATAATATTAAAATAATATTAAAATCATACAATTTTTTTTTAATTTATTCACCTTTTTTATTGATTTTCAATTTAATAAAATTAAACCCGTGCATTTTTTACGCCCGCACGGGCGTAAAACTAGTATAATACTAAAGGAGTAGTATATATTTGGTTTGGTTTGGTTTGGTTTTTGGTTTGTAGTTTGTAGGCGACAATAATACGATATACGTGAATGATGTCGTCGGAGAATAGCCGGTGTAACTCCGAGTACCCTTCTACCAGAAGTCTGACTACCAGTCAATTTTCTCAACATGATTATTATTATTCATCCTTTCCTATCTCCCTTAATCTCGTCTCCGCCGCACGTCGCCACCTTCGCTTCCTTCGTGATGTCTCCGCTTCGGATTGGCTTCATCATCCCCTTACTCTTCTCCAGGCCATTCGCAGGTATCTCCTCTTTTTGCCTCCTCTCTAAACAACTCTTACCCCACCGCTTCAGACCCATTTGTTGTTACTCTATATTCCACCTTCCATTTCATTTCTATCATTTCTTTTATTAATCAAACGTATCAAATTTTGATTGAACGCATCAAGTAGTAAAAAGCATAATACTTCCTCCGTTTAAATTCAAAGCGTATATATGCTTTTTTTTTATAAATATTAAGGAAGATATTAAAAAATTATTAAAAGTACACTCGGAAGTGTTTAAGATATTTTTTTATTAATTTAAATGTGTGATAGTGAATTAAAAATGGGTCATTCAATAACATTTTGTGTAAATAATTAATGTTCATAAGGATATATTTTAGTAATTTTTTTGGGTTTATTAGGATAGTGGTAGTTTGAATATAAATGGATTAAAATAAAATATGTGTGAGTTGGATTTAAATGGAGGGAGTATTTTATATTGCATGCCCTCAGCCCCTCCTCATCCCTTTAGGATATGTATATGTTTGGAGTACTTACGTTTCTCCTTCAAATTTTGTTGTAAATGATTTACTCAACTTTAGTATTAAAGATTATTGATGGCACCAATATTATACATATACTTTACTTTACAAAATACAATATTCTAATGCAAAACCTAATTTTCTACGCATCTATCAACTTGACTCATATTTAAGCCACGTCCGACTAGCCTTAAAACTATCCGCTTGCTTGTCTTGCTTGTGACCGTCAAGGTTATAACATTGTACATTCTCTTTTCCTTTTCAACATTATTTAAAAAATTTAAACCACAGAGCTCAAGAATTTGTGTAAAACTAGAGGCATGTTAAAGACCATCCCCAAGCAAGGTCGATTGGGAGGTCGATTTGGGGTCGAGTCAAGTTAATTGTAATTAAGAAATCGATTAGAATTGACTCAAGTCGATTTGAGTCACAAATCGACCCAATTTGAGGTAAATTGACTCATCAATCGACCTCATACGTGACACATTTTAATTGGTTTCAACCATTTAAGAAAAAGAAAAGCTAAAAAAGTGGTTGTTTGGGAGGGTTTATTGACCTAGGTCGTGACTTCTGCTTGGTTGGGTTTAAGTGGTCAAGGTCAATAAGGAGAGATTAAGGCCTAATATGCAATTGACCCGATTAAATTGACTTGTTGCTTGGGAATGGTCCTAAGAAATGAAAAGTCACAAGGATGAGTTCTGTTTTGGAAGCTATAGAAATATTATTATTATTATTATTATTATTTGGAATGAAGTCTAAATCTGTACTCGTTATTTTCGGTTTGCATTGCGTAAACTCACGGTTATATGTAATAGACTGCAAATCAGTATATTAGGTTAGCCATCAGGATAACAGACTCAAAATCTATTAAATATGGACTCAAAATGTATTAGATATGGACTACGGCAAGGATAATTCACAAGTCTTTTCCTATTGGAAATTATTATTATTATTGCTATTATTATTATGATGATGATTATGATGGTCAGGAGAATACAAAAAAGAGTGAGTGGTGGAATTTCATAATCAAAGTTTTTGTGATATTATTAGTGGGACGGACTTAGTTGTATTAGATACGACTCATTAGTTGTCGGACTCTTTTGGCATGCAGTGGGCAGCACGTTCAATGATTAATACTAGTCCTTTAAAGCTGTCTCACTATTTTTTTTCATTCTAGTACTTTGTCCACCATCACAAATTTCACAAATTTTACTTTACCGCACGGTTTCGATCAACTAAAAAGTTACCAACTTTTGATAAATAGTTATCACTTTTAATTTATTAGTGACCATTTTTTTATTAAAAATGGCTTATTTTTTTAAAGTGCTCACTATTTATTTCAAAATGGTTACTCTTTACCAAAAAAATTATTACAGTTTGAAAAACAAACACGGGATGAGACCGCGCACAAGATAGGATAACTACTGGTCCACTATATTAGCGGTGTTTTACAATAAATGCAGGTCTCGTACATTAAAAAAAGCCCATAAATATGCATAATGGATCTTCTACATTTCTTCTCTTTCCATTTCCTCTCACAAACATTGCTACTCCCCGTCATTCTTTACATTTACTTTTTGACACTATTCACAGGTCAAGAAAATCTATAATATTCTCGACAATTTATAAGAAAAAACATAGTCATGTGAGTTCTTGTTTTATTCGTCTTTGTGAATACATTAAAAATATCAAACTTTTATAATTTTTATAAATGCAAAATAAAAGATATTGATGGTGTAAAATGCACATCGACAAATGTGAAAAAGTAAACGTAAAGAACCAACAGAGGGAGTATATTATATATTTCAATCCCTTTCATTTACTTTTTTATATCCAAATAAATCTACAAGCATCCGATCAATCCTAGATTTAATCCGAACCGTTGAGAAGTAATGGACCTCCAAAGAAATGGAGAGGATCCTTACTCATAAATATACATGTATTAGCTTAGAACCCGTGCAAATTTGCACGGAAATGCATAGTTGAATAGTACGTAGTTCTATATAGATAAATGTTTACAACGTATAAAAAAATCAGAATAATAGTGTTGTCAATAGGTTAGAATAGTCAACACAACTCATTATTTGTAATTTGAAATTTGGGGTAATATTTGGTCTTACTTTTTATCTTTATTTATAAACTCATATTTTCAGTTACTTAACTATCACAGTTTATACTTTATTATTGTCACATTTTAAAGTATTTGAGAACAATAGTTGTTATAGATCCAAAAATAGGCTGATTAAGACCCAACATTGACCCAAACTACAACACCTGAATGTGACCCAAAATCTGAATAAATCCTACACAGCCAAAAATTACCTAAATTATCTTGACTCATAATTGATCCAACCCGAAGTGGCCGATTTGAAACCACCTAGATCCAAAATTACGATTTTGCTCTTGATCATTAACCCGAAAATGACTCGACCCACTTAAACCGACCAACACGTCAAAATAAATCAGAAACCCAAAATGACCGACCCAACCTGAATTATTCCGAAATAATGATGAACTAAACTTACCCGGCCCTAATTGGTCCGACAAAACTTGATTCGACCCATTTACCAAGTATAGTATGAAAAAAGTATACCAAAACAATGAGGGCAAAAGTAAAAGGGTGTAAGTAAGGAAATACATTGTGTCATAGGTTTGGACTGATATTGTCGTTTTGGTGGACTGTGCGTAATTTGTACGGTTTTCATTTACGGAAAGTATGTGTTTTGTGGAGAAATATCGTAGTAGTAGTTTCATTTTGCAGTAAAATAAGTCATACAAAATTAATTAATATCTCAGTAGGAATGTTTAGTATGTTCTCGTTCTTTTTTAAAGCCTTTGATTATAAAATATTGTCGTCAAAAAACCTGAAAAATAAGTCATACAAAATTAATGTCAAGTAATTATAAACCTTGAACATAAAATCTAAATTCTATCTAAATTTTTGCAAACATAAAAAAGATTGGTTTATTGAATTACATTAGCAAATGCTCTCTATTTCTTTACAAATAAGAGATTATTGACTGATAATACTCCGTAAACATTTCAGTACTCAGGTAAAATCAAATAGATAAAAATTCTACATAATCAAATCATAAAAGAGAAATAAATTATAAATGTATATAGATAACATGAGTAGCTAAAATTATAAAAGAGAAAATATAATAATACTATAATATAATAATCACAATTAATATTAATTTGAAACTAAGTAATAATTTTACCATAAAAAGAGAAATATTTTAAGAAGATATTGTCCATATACGTATTGCTTAAACAAAAGATACGCAGTATAATTTTAGGATTTTAAGCGGGAAATTTTTTAACGTGAAAGCGACACGTGTTCAACCTAATGAATATCGGTTCTTCTTTTATACTTATATTTAGATGAGTGTGTATGAGTGTATTATACATCAAGATTTATATAAATTTCATTGATAAGGCTTGTAAAATTAGTGTAAAACCCCACCTCGCGACAGCGGAAAATAAACATACAAGATACCAGAAATGCAGCGGAATTTAAACTTTTTATATAAACATAACTAAACATGCGAGGTGAAAGTATCACTAATACTGTAAATGCGGAAATGTAAGAAACATAGATAAGTATATCAGTCATAAGTACCAAACTGCAGCCCGGGATAGCATATCCCTACAGGCACAAAACTGTATAATCCAAAACTAAGATCTAGCTAACGAAAGTAAGGTAAGTCATCGATGAAGGATCATCGCTCGTTAGCCTCTATGAATTCCCCCTGTATCAGCCTCCCCAACCTACACACATACAACATGTGCGCCATAGTCAGTGGGGAGTGACTAGAGCTCTCATAACCACCTGTTGTCAATAACACATACAACATACAACATACATAAACACGTTTCATACTCCAACATAAATAAAGCCATGTGAAGTAACCAATCATAACCTCTTCTTAACACAATTATGTAATTAGATCAAATACCGCAACTCAGGCATATCTAAAACATGTATCAATAGTATATAACACCATACCCCGACTCAGACAATTATATACAAATCATTCAGCAATGTTTAGCAATATACCACGACTTAGGCAAGCTAAACACAATCACCAGTATCCAAGTCTAACCCCGACTCGGGTAAACTCAGATACAACAATCAGCAATATCAATCCATAAACCCCTACTCAGGCATGAAATGATACAATCAGCTAGTATTGGTTCAGAGGTCCCGACTCAGACATAACCAATACTCTTCGAAAGAATCAGAGGTCCCGACTCAGACATGATCCACCGGTCGTACAAACTCACAAAGGAATAGAGGTCCCGACTCAGACATATCCCAATGCATCAACCATACACGTAACGGCTCAGAGGTCCCGACTCAGACATGTCCGTCACGCGACATCCACTCACGTATCCAACTAGAGGTCCCGACTCAGGCATAGTTCGATACGCAACATAACAAAGATACATATTGTACTCTAGAGGTCCCGACTTAGACATATTTCCAATATGCACAACATCCAAAATATGACATAGTCTTTCTACTAGATTACGGTCTAACATATGATAGCTTACAGGCATACGAATCACATGGAAGAAAAAACAATCAAATCGGAAGAACCGAGCACAAGTAAAACATCCTTTTACTGAGAACAGGGCTCTCAGCCGGCTGCGAGACCGTCTGCCGGTCGGCCAGCTGGGAGACCCATCCCCTATGCAGCCATCTCAAAAACTTAAGGAGGAAGGGGTCCTTAGCCGGTGGACCGACTACCGGCCATGTGGGGAATAAAGCATGTATTCGCCCTAAAACGTGAAGGATTATAACGAATTTTACAATTGAGATTATTGTCATAAGATAATAAAAACATGAAAAAGGAATACAACCTTGGGTCCTTGCTTGAATAGGCCTAAGAACAGGAATTAAAGTAAATTCCCTCCTATAACTTGCACCCAAGACTTGAATGAGATGATGTCGCGTGTGCTAGAAATACTCTCCAATTGCCTTGCAATATGGGGAGAGCTTTTGTGAGGTTTTAGATGTGAGATCTGAGTTTTGAGAAAATAATGTTCTCAAAACCCTAATTCTTGAGATTATCAATTAACCAGTAACTGACCAAAGGAGAAGGACTCTCCTTATGTAGTACTTGAGGGTCGACCAAAGGAGAAGTACTCTTACCTTATTCCTTTGCGTGATTCGACCCGTTTTGCTAAATATTATTTGCGGGATTTTAATTATAAATCACATACATGTTATCAGATATTAATGCAGTCGATGTATTAATAATGGTCTGATAAAATTACGATATTGTATAATTACCCAAATTAATATAACTGTTTATATTAATACGCGAATACAATATTTAATTAAATATAACCGTTTATATTTAATATACGAATTAATCATGTAATCCGTGTTAGATAAAATTATTTAATCCGTATTAAATAATAATCTCAACATCTTATTGACTAATTTAATAGTCAATACCTCTGACTAACTGTTTAGTCGTATCCGGCATAAATGTGACTGTATTTTCATATACCTTCACATCTCTCAAACGTGTCCTATAGGTGTGACGTGTAGGGACCAGTTGATCACCGCCATCCGTATGACAATACCGTCAAACTTATCTAGCAAGCCAACCGTTATTGATAAACGTGGATCAACTGGTAATAATACAAAAGTATGCCCTTGTGATCCTTAAAGAGATTTAGTAAGTCACTGTACTTAATTGTCAAGGACACCAGCCCCATCAATCTCCCACTTGTCCGTATAAGGGTATGTGCAATGACGTTATCACACTACATGTGGAGGACACAAGCTCCAACAAACTCCCACTTGTCCGTATAAGCGTAGGTGCGATAACCGATTCTCATATCCTTTTAAAATATCTCCCACTCAATGTAAGACAATTTGCAAATCCGCATTCGCAAAGGTCGTATCTCACAAGCGATATGTATCAAGAGTGGTTTCCCCGACTAAAGAGTAACTTAACTGATAAAACGAATCTGTATTCGAGCATGGCCATGCATTTCAGTTACTACTCCTCGAGTGGCCCTGAGAAATGATAAAATCCTGATAAGGGTTTGGATATTTCCCTCAACTCGAATCCTGCCGATGTACGCGCAACATGAAATAACCCAGAAAAAATCCTCTTTGCCCCTGTTACGATGACCGTGGGAAAGAAACCAAAGTTACCCAAAATCTGCCTTAATCTCAAGAGTTAGTTGAAAGTCAAAAGACTCGACTCTAAGGAACACTATGGAGGTCCTATCCACGACCTGGCACCCAATGTTATAAAACATTTAGGACTCCATAACGTTGTCACGGGGTGTCCTACGAGATATCCGTATAACTCGCCTTTGTGATTGGTCAGTCATCCGTTTGACTTATGGCTCGTTGAACCCACCATCAACCAACGTCACAAAATGATTACCTGAGTTATCAGCTCAAGTGGGTAATCAAGGACTAAAACGATGTAATGTTATTCAGTTTACTTTGTGGTGTTCAAAATTGGCGTACAATTCCACATGAAAAACAAAACATTATATATCATAACAATGAGGTTGAATAGAGTACACAGGAAAATGAATTATTACATGAATTCATAAAAGAGTACTACAACTTAGGAACACATCTAATTCCCATGGAATGAATGTGCCCTTCATGCTTATCACGTGGTAATGTTTTTGTGAGAGGATCAGCTATGTTGTCATCCGTAGCGATCTTATCAATGAAAATCTCCTTTTGCTCCACGTAATCTCTGATTAGATGAGCTTTCCGTTGTACATGTCTAGCCTTTTTGCTAACTTATGCTCCTTAGCTTGGAAGATGGCACCTTTATTGTCACAATAAACGGTGATTGGGTCATTCAAACTAGGCACTACTGAGAGTCCTTGTAAGAATTGACGCATCCATATCGCTTCCTTAGCTGCTTCCGAGGCGGCATAGTACTCGGACTCAGTAGTAGAATCTGCTATAACACTCTGTTTAGAACTTTTCCAGCTGACAGCAGCGCCATTAAGAGTAAAAACGAATCCAGACTGAGATTTCGAGTCGTCTCGATCCGTTTGGAAGCTAGCATCTGCGTAACCTCTGGTGCAGAGCGTTGAGTCGCCTCCGTAAGTCAATCCCCAATCTTTAGTCCTCCGTAGGTACTTAAGAATGTTTTTCACGGCCATCCAGTGTTGTTCACCTGGATGAGCTTGAAATCGACTTGTCATACTCAATGCATATGCAACGTTTGGACGTGTGCATATCATGGCATACATGATCGATCCTATTGCCGAAGCATAAGGAATCCGACTCATGCGCTCCTTCTCTTCCAATGTCTTAGCTTCTTGAGTCTTGCTCAAGTGAAGGCCAGTAGTCATAGAAAGGAACCCCTTCTTGGAGTTCGTCATGCTGAATCTCTCTAGAATCTTATCTATGTAAGACTCCTGACTGAGAGACAACATCCGTCGTGATCTATCCCTGTAGATACGGATGCCCAAAATTCTTTGTGCCTCTCCCAGATCTTTCATCTGGAAATGGTTTTTCAACCATGCTTTAACCGAAGAAAGGAGAGGTATGTCATTCCCAATCAAGAGTATGTCGTCGACATACAGTACTAGGAAGACAATCTTGCTCCCACTCGACTTGATATAGAGACATGATTCCTCGACTGATCGAATGAACCCATTCTCTTTTATCACTTGGTCGAAGCGATGATTCCAACTCCGTGATGCTTGCTTAAATCCATAGATGCAACGCTTAAGCTTGCAAACTCTCTTAGGATTTTCTGGATCAATAAAACCCTCGGGTTGTACCATGTACAACTCTTCCTCCAAATAACCGTTTAAGAAGGCGGTTTTAACGTCCATTTGCCAGATTTCATAATCGTGAAATGCGGCGATCGCTAAGATAATCCGAATGGAACGTAGCATGACTACGGGTGCAAAGATCTCATCGTAGTGCAAGCCTGGCACTTGGGTGAAACCTTTAGCAACTAGTCGTGCCTTGTGGATATCTTGTTTCCCTTCCACGACATGCTTTATCTTGTAAAGCCATTTGCATTGAAGGGGACGTACCTTTGCAGGTAGGTCCACAAGATCCCACACGTTGTTCTCATACATGGAGTCCATCTCGGATTGCATGGCTTCTAGCCATAGCTTTGAGTCAGAACTGGTCATGGCACCTTTATAGGTTGTGGGTTCATTACCCTCTAGGAGTAAGACGTCATCTATATCATGTTCCTCGACCATACCAATGTATCTGTCCGAAGGAATAGAGACTCTTCCCGACCTCCTAGGTTCCTCAGGAATATCTACCGCAGCCTCGGTTGAAGGAACTGTTTCCTCCAATGGTTGCTCGGTAGTTGGTTCTTGAACCTCCGATAAATCGAAGGTTCTATTACTCGACTTGTTCTCGAGAAATTCTTTCTCTAAGAACGTCGCACTGGCCGCAACAAAAACACGTTGTTCGGTTGGCGAGTAGAAGTAATGACCAAAAGTTCCCTTTGGATAGCCTATAAAGTATGTCTTGACCGATCGCGGGCCGAGCTTATCCTCGTGTATCCACTTGACATAAGCCTCGCAGCCCCAAACCCGAATAAAGAACAAGTTAGGGACCGTTCCCTTCCATAATTTGTTTGGAGTCTTGTCAACAGCTTTAGACGGACTCAAGTTAAGTATTAAAGCGGCCGACAAAAGAGCATAGCCCCACAATGAATCAGGCACAACGGTGTGACTCATCATGGATCGAACCATATCAAGTAAAGTTCGATTTCTCCGTTCGGACACACCATTTAATTGTGGTGTTCCAGGTGGAGTCAACTGTAGCACGATGCCACAGTCTTTGAGGTGTTCATCAAACTCGTGTGAAAGATACTCACCACCACGATCAGAACGTAGTGCTTTAATCTTTCTTCCTAGTTGGTTCTGTACCCGTTTCTGGTATTCTTTGAACTTGTCAAAGGATTCACTTTTATGTTTCATCAAGTAGACATAGCCATATCTACTCAAATCATCCGTGAAAGTGATGAAATACCTATAGCCTTCTCGTGCGTTGATCGACATAGGGCCACATACGTCCGTATGTATAAGTCCTAATAGGTCGGCAGCGCGCATTCCAACACCTTTGAAGGAAATACGAGTCATCTTGCCGATGAGACATGATTCACACGTGCCATATGATTCGAAATCAAAGGCCGAGATAGCTCCATTCTGTATGAGTTGTTTTACGCGTTTCTCATTTATGTGTCCCATACGACAATGCCATAGATAAGTTTGATCTTTGTCACCTACCTTTAATCTCTTGTTATTCACATGTAATATTTCGGTGATTTGATCTAAAACATAAATTCCATTCATGGAAATTGCCTTGCCATAAATCATATTGTGTAATGAGAAAATACAACTGTTATTTTCTATTACAAATGAAAAACCAAGTTTGTCAAGCGTAGAAACTGAAATAATGTTTTTGGACAAACAAGGAACATAATAACAATTATATAAATATAACTCGAATCCACTTGGGAGCTGGATCACGTATGTTCCCCTCGAGACTGCAGCAACACGTGCTCCATTCCCGACACGCAGGTCAACCTCACCCTTGATTAGGGGTTCTTGGTTTCGGAGGCCCTGCACATGATTACATAGATGAGAACCACAACCAGTATCTAGTACCCAATTTCCGTAACTTGCATGGTTAATCTCAATCATGTGAATAAAAGAAGAAGAAGACATACCAACAGGAGTAACGCGGCCTGCCTTAATGTCCTCACGATACACGGGGCATGAGCGCCTCCAATGCCCAGTCTTGTGGCAATGGTGGCATTCCATGCTAGTATCCTTGCTCTTTGTTTTGCCCTGTGAGTTGCTCGACTCACCTGGCCCACTCTTAGTAAATCATGACTTCTTAAACTTGGGTTTGCCTACTGTTAGGTCGCCCTGAGCTTTAGCTTTTCCCTTACCCTTACCCTTACTGGAGATCATGAGAACATCCTGCTTCACGCTCCCACTTAATTTCAGATCCTTCTCGGTCTGTACGAGAAGGGAGTGGAGCTCATGAGGAGTCTTCTTCATGTCGTTCATGTAATAGTTGGCCCTGAAGAGGGCGAACCCATCATGAAGCGAATGAAGCATTCGTTCAACGATTATGTTCTCACTGATCTTGCAGTTTTGGGCCTTCAGTTTCTCGATATTCTCAATCATATTGAGAATATGTGGGCTAACAGCTTGGCCCTTCTGGAGTTTCGCCTCAAAGAAGCGACAGGTATGCTCATAAGAAACGATTCTCGGAGCTTTTGAGAATTCGTTAGTGAGCGTGGTGAAAATCTTGTTTGCACCATGGGTTATGAAGCGTCTTTGCAAATTGGATTCCATTGCATAGATGAGTACGTTCTTTATCGCACCCGCTTCCATGACGAAGTCGCTATGAGCGCGAACTTCGTTAGCTCTAGCTCCAGTTCCTGGGTGTGCCGGAATTGGCTCAGTTAAGTACTTAAGCTTTCCGTCAGCAATGGCAGCATTCCGTAGTGCTGCCTCCCAGTTAGAGAAGTTTGACCCATCATTCCTCAGTCTAGTAGACTGATTCATGGAGTCCATGAAGGCTTTTAGCCATGATTCACGTGCTAGCTTGGCACTTGGCATTGGGTCTTCACCAACCATTAGTTATACAACAGTTTAAATGATCGTGTTCTACACTGAAAAGAAGATAAAACAAAACCATATAAGCAACTCATTGTTGGGATTTAAGTCTATTTTAAATTGTATTTAAACTCGTAGACTCATGCATTTATATAATTGATCTCCCTCAAGAATTATATAAACGATCCCAAGACTCAATTTCCGTATATTGATAAGCCCACAGCTTGGCTAATTCCACCGTTGGAACTCTTGGTCGATAGATTTCCGTAAATCCTATCTATTAGTCCATCTCAGTCGCTAGATAGTATCGAGTGACCATGATGTTGAGATAAAATAAATCATTTGTTCCCACTTACCCGACGTAGAAGGGGTCATATTATGCCTACCGACGAAGAAGGGATTCATGGGAGTCTGATTTATAAAGACTATTCTCAATTTTTGGTTATACGAGGAAGACCCCATCAACTTATATTTATCCATTTTAAGTGAACTAATATCTAGCATATGCGTGAATGAATGAAATAAAGTGATGGCTTTGCAATTGACATGTGACATCTGTATTGTCACAGAAAACTAACCCGTAACCTCTACATGAGTCAGTTTTCAGGCATGTTATAGGTGGTTTGGTTTTAGGCGGAATATGATGCAAGCTATTATCGACGAAAGCATAAAAATAAATGCAATAAACGTAAATAAGAGTCCTAGTGTGGCCTATCCTACCAAAATAAACATAAAAACAACTTTGGAATCCACCGTTGGACCCTAGAAGCTTGTCTTGATGTTCCATCTTGTCCTTGCAGCGGGAGTGAGCATCCGGTCTCCGTCTTTGGTCTTCACAAAATTACTAATTTAAATTACAAATATAACCCTATTTACAACCGTTTGCAAAAATTAAATACGTTATAGAAAACATTCAAAGGCATTCAATCAAGACGATAAATAAAATGCATCAACTAAAATTAAAATTCATTTATGACATAATACTGTTATTATGATTAACAAATTTTACCAAACCACCTTTACGGGATTAAAATTATGTGATTATACCGTTTTAACCACTTTAATTTTAATAAATTTATAATCCATTATCTTAAACCGTTTTAAAATAATATGTATCATGCGAGAGTGAACCGTTTCAATAAAATAATATACTATTTCCGTATACAGTATATTACTAAAGGCCAAAGAAAATAAAACAAGTTATTTTCGGGAAAAATAAAACGTCTGTTACAGGGACGAGGTCGACCGACCTCAACACGGGGTCGACCGACCTTCTGACAGTAAAAAAAAACTTCCTGTAACAGCAGTATGGTCGACCAACCTATCAACCAGGTCGACCGGCCACAAAACAAGAAACCGAGTTTCTGAAAACGCAAAATTGCTGCACTTGAAATCAAAACAAGTTTTACCTTAGATTCAAAACGCGCAAATCAATTTAAACAGCAACAAGGGTTCACATATTGCCAAGAATATCGATTAATTAACAATATGTAAACAAGATCGATTACTCACAAAAGAAAAACTGCCGAAAAACAGAAACCCTACGCGGGAGGAGGTCGACCGACCGCAACAAGAGGTCGACCGACCCACACGGCGACAGAAAACGATTTTCAAAAATTTGAAATTAAAACTTATGAAAAACACAAAAGTAAAATTTTGTGGCCTTTGCTCTGATACCACTTGTGGGGAATATAACATGTATTCGCCCTAAACATGAAGGATTATAACGAATTTTACAATTGTAAATTATGGTCATAAGATAGTTAAAACATGAAAAAAAATACAACCTTTGGTCCTTGTGCTAATGGCCTAAGAACAGGAATTAAAGCAAATTCCCGCCTATAACTTGCACCCAAGACTTGGTTTGAGATGATGCCGCGTGTGCTAGAAATACTGTCCAATTGCCTTGCAATATAGGGAGAGATTTTGTGAGTTTTGATGTGAGATCTGAGTTTTGGGAGAAGAATGCTCTCAAAATCCTAATTCTTTGAAATATAAATTACCAGTAGTTGACAAAAGGAGAACAACTCTCCTTTTGTAACCTCATGGGTCGGCCGAATGGGTATTTGGTGAGGGTGGGCTTTTCCACTCTCATCTTATTCCAGTTCATAATTCGACCCGATTTGCTAAATATTATTCGCGGGTTTTATTTATAAATCGCACACATGTTATCAGATATTAATGCAGTCGATGTATTAATAATGGTCTGATAAAATTACGATATTGTATAATTACCCAAATTAATATAACTGTTTATATTAATACGCGAATACAATATTTAATTAAATATAACCGTTTATATTTAATTTTACGAATTAATCATGTAATCCGTATTAGCTTAAAATTATTTAATCCGTATTAAATAATAATCTCAACATCTCATTGACTAATTTAATAGTCAATACCTCTGACTAACTGTTTAGTCGTATCCGGCATAAATGTGACTGTATTTTCATACCTTCACATCTCTCAAACGTGTCCTATAGGTGTGACGTATAGGGACCAATTGATCACCGCCATCCGTATGACAATAACGTCAAACTTATCTAGCAAGCCAACCGTTATTGATAAACGTGGATCAACTGATAATAATACTGAAGTATGCCCTTGTGATCCTTTAAGAGATTTAGTAAGTCATTGTACTAACTGTCAAGGACACCAGCCCCAACAAAATCCCACTTGTCCGTACAAGGGTATGTGCAATGACGTTATCACACTACATGTGGAGGACACAAGCTCCAACACAAAGAAGTGAAACTAATTACTTAATTCAATATATATGATCAAATTTTAAAGATAGCGCTATGCAAATCACTTCATGGCATAACAATATATTTGAAGGAGTTATAAAGATTATCGCAGGGAATTAGACAAAGATATACCATTAATATATGAAGGAACATCAACAAGGTTCACATTGTTCAAAATACTCACAATTACATATGACAGTTAGATTATTATATCATGCTAATAAGTTTACCAGTTAAATGCATCCTACCACGTGTCCAGGTTCTTCTCTGATAAACATGATATTATCATTACATAGGAACACCACATAATTATTTTGAGGTCATATTAATATAAAAACAATAGTGTCTGTATAATTGAAACTATTTTATATAAAACTCAATGAAATAACAAGGTTATATCATCATATAATAGCGTTCATGTTCATATCATATGCCTACTGTTCATGTTACTGATGACATGTCAGAGCATTACATGGTTACATCACAATATTCATATTTGATTCAACTTTTAATATAAAACTTTATCATTTCAACAATCATATATCACACATCAACTTCCAAAATCATAATTAAATAACCGCTTAGCTATTTTGCGAGCTATTGTAGTTTTTAGAAAATATAATGAAATAACTAATTATAGGAAAATAAATCAAAAGCATTAGAAAGCTAAATCAAAAGGTTATCACACATTAATTTTTCACATTCATATAAAGCACACATTTAAAAATGGCGGCCCGTACAAACAAGGTAACATTCCGGAATATATTAAAAATTTTGATTCCTTTAAAATTACTTCACATCATCACACAACCATACTTCCTCCAAATCATGTTGACATATCATTGAAGCATTTAAATCACATTACACCATATTCACATGTAATTGACATCTACAAAACGGTAAAGATTACGAAACCGAAAATAAAATCAACAAGGTAAATCAATAATTATGTATGTATAGACAATGCATTAGTTCCTACTACCATAACAATCAACTTAGAATGAAATAACTATTTCCGGATCATAAAATTAAATCACTAAGACAAGGTTTACGCAATTAAATGACATCTCCTTTAAATCCCTTTAAAATATTTTCACATAGATTAACTAGTTATTTAAATGAAATTACGAAATTCCAAAATATAAATTATTCTCGAAATAGAACTTAAAATCTTTAAACTTCCAAGTCCCGAAATATTGGGATGTTACGATTAGTCTAAAGTCCGGTTTTTACGCCCGTGATCTTAGACACCCTTGATGCCACTATTCAATTTTGATTGATTGTGTTTAATATTTTGTTTACTTTATTTTTGACATTAAAACCATTTTCGAGCAATGTCATGAGAGTAGTCATGACCTTGTTTGATCATGGTAAATGACATAACGGAGCAAATTAATTGGTGACCACCTCTGTTAATTTGTAACCATATACTCCACAAAGGTCAATTTGTGACCATTGAACATTTGTTACCATATTTGTGACCACAATGTGTACAATTCTTATTGGTTCAAAAATAAAAAAACAAAAAAAATGATTGGTAAGAGAGATGTTTTGGTGTAGTAGAAAATGTGGTAAATGATTGAAAATGTTGGAAAGTAGAAAAATGATTGGGTTAATCACCTAAATCGCGACTTTTTGTTTGTAAGGGTAAAAATAGGTCAAAATAAATAAGGTAGGATTAAAATAAAAACGGATAGCGACCTAATTGTCGCGAGCATTGGTTGGGGATGGTCTAAGAGTAAGGAAAAAAGAGGTGACAATTATTAGCGGTTATTATTGGATAACAAATGAATTAAAATAAAATACATTTGGATGATGGAATTAATCATTAAAATTATTCAAAAATAAAAAGTTAAACAAAATATTTAATACACTCCGCAGTTGAATTGGTAAACAAAAAACCAAAATGGGTGGGTAGATTATTAAAATCCATAAATTAAATTATAGCTGACCTTATATATGGTCCTAGCCTAGGGGGTTGTTTGCTGATTAGTTGAGCAAAAACCCTGGTATGTACATACTCTTATTTATCGAAATAGTGATTAAGGGTGTGTTTAGATTGAGAGAATTAGAGCGAAAGAGAGGGGACGGAAAAAGAGGAATTTAATTTTCATTGTTTGGTTACAATATATGGAAGGAGAGAAATGAAAGGGGAGGGAAATGGCAGGATTCAATTTCTCTCCATTAGACCAAACTATAATCTCTCCATTGTTGGCAAAATTTGTAAGGAAAACTATCCAAACAACCCATCTTCGTTCCCCCTCCCTTTCTTTCCCTTTCCCTTCCCTCCATTCCCCTCCCCTCCCTTTCCCTCCCAATTTGTTATCCAAACACATCATGTTGTACTTGAAAACTACTCCCTCCTACCCATTATAAGTGTCCCATTCTTCGTTTTATTTTATTCGTTAAAGCGTCCCGTTGTGTACTATTTGGGTTGTTTTATTACCTTTTTACCCTTCCCTATTTCTATATATATTACCCACCCAACCACCCCTAACCCAATATAATTACTTACGTACTACCCAATCTAAATACCCTACACTACCCAAAATATTAAACAATTAGTATTCCTTAAATGTTCTACTCACTCTTAAATGGGACACTTATAATGGGTAGGAGGGAGTATGTTACTAATAATTTAGTTACTGATGAAGTTAAAAATTTAATCTATGTAGTAATTTTGTTCAAGTATGACATATATTTTTTTAATGGCCTGGTCTCATACAAAAATACAATCTTACCATAAATTTGTATATATTTTAATATCATGAGACAAGTGTTTAAGGTGAAATAGGAGCAATGAGGGGTAATAGTATTAAGAATTTGTTTATACTGGGGATTTAGAGTGTAGGGGGAGGGAGGAGATGGGATCCTTCCACTCCCCCTTCGGACGCTTGGACGGGAACTCTTCCCCTCATCTTTTGGTACCCAAACAAAAGACCGAAATAATGAACTCAAAAGCGTCTTAGATTCAGGATGATTTTCCTTTGAAGAGAAACGAACATTAGTTCAGAAGCATGCATATTTAAAGTCAGTAGTAACTATATCAGATTATCAGTAATGGCCTTGGGCCTCAAAGTCTCAAACCTACCATTTCAGGTGGATTGTCGAGTATTATTCGATGGGCATGTGAGCATGTCATCTTCCATACAATGTGCAACCCTATCAACTGCCTTCTCTCTTGATATAACTTTTCAGTTCATAATTTCATATAACATTGTAAGATAAAATTATGAAAATGGGTCAACAGTAGTCCCTACTTTGTGATGACATTATTGCCAAAATATCCATTTCTTCAATCACAACTTTATACATCTCTATGCCAAATTACAACAATGCCTTCATCGTCACATCTAAGTTATGCTATAGTTTTTTGATTGCTAGCTAGAGATTATCCCCCCTTTAGGGGCGCTTTTCTCTTGTTGCCAGAGTGTATCATACTATTGTTATAATTGGCCGTAGGTATCAAGAGCTATGGCTGCCATTGTTATCGGATCTGGTGGATGTGCATAACTTAGACTCACCTATGATTCTCCCTCCATTTGACATTGAATGGGTTTGGTACTGCCACACTCTTAGTCCGGTAACCTCTTTTTTTCCGCTTCCAAGTTCAATTCACGGCACATGTTTTCTCCTGCTAAGCTTTTCCCTAAGACAAAAATGCAAAATTCGGTCATATAACAGGTACATTATAGGAAATACTGCCAAACAAAGTTCTCTAAGTTGATCGGCAAGGCTTTAATATTTGATGAGGAGAATGAGGATTATGCAGTTAATATATGCAGGGACGTCTGGAGAAAAAGGTACCCAAATGAAGCGTTTGAAAATGATATAGGTGATTCTGAAATATCTACAACCATAGAGAAAAAACATGGTGATGACTTAGAGGAATTTTTGATGGGAGAAACTATCAAGTTTAAAGATTTGTACGACAAGTTTTTTGTTGCGCCATATATGGGAGAAATGGCGTATTTAATTGCGGCAAAGAGGAGGTACATGAAAATGATGCAATTGCTATTGCAACAAAGTAGTGAGGACTTTGATGGTGATGGGTGTTCTGTTTTTGTTCCAACAGTGGACATCTTAATAATGTGGATTACTCACCAGGTTAGTTGCAGAAATCTTAGCAATGCAATACTTGTATTAAAATATAATTTAGATTCTGAAGTCGCATTTACTCGTACTAATTACTATAATTACTGTGATATGGAGGAAATGAGAGACAAATTAGTTGAGGTCACTTATTCACTCTATTTAGCTCATCATTAGATACAAGTATACAACCCACGTCTCATAGATATATTTACGTTTATTCAAAACTCTTCTCTCTAGATAAAGCAAATTTAAAGAAAATGATGATATAGAGCGACTTTGTTGGACAAACTTGTGACACTTGATTGATCTTGTGTCCGAGTATATATATGTAGGCACAAGAATAAGTAAAGGTAGGATAATCTGGAACTAAAAAGGTAGTAATAATTTTAAACAGTACGATTTGCTGTGCAAAATTTCTTATCTGGTACGGCATTTGATTTGGTGCGGAAGACTAGGATTTGGAATCTGTACTATCTGTCTTTTGAGTTTTTTTTTACTCTTGAGGCTTTTTAGAGTGTTTTACGAATTTTTTTCTTTATTCTATTGTTTTGGCATATTATTACGCAAAGGTCTTGGTTGTGACCGTCAGAAGCTTGTGACCTCTCACAACCCATCTACCATTTAGTTTGCCAGTTGCAGCTTGTGAGAGGTCACAAGCTTGTGACGAAAGGTGGCCTCACAAATGAGAATTTGTGTAATAATAAAGGAGGTAGCAATGTTGTTACCTGCTCACCTACTATGGGTATATATTTCTTTTAAACAAAATAGAAGAATTAAGTGGTGGTGATCTGAATAAACAATATACACTATTATAGGACAAGGGATATTCTCATGAAGTTCTGAGTTTGATCATCTGAAATATAGTTGTGATTTGTGAAGTATAGACTGTTCTTTAGATTGTTCTAGTAAAACCTTTTTATAGCCGAAAACATTTCTTTGAACGGTAGCATATAGTGGCTGATTGGCAGTTTGATGCATGATGGATTTTTCTGAACTGCTTGTAATAATTTAAACAATGTCTCATACATAGAAAATGCATAATTTACATGAAAGTAGAGCTACCCAACGGTGTATGCAGCTGACACGAAGCACATGGAAGGTGAGCTTCTGATGAAGGTGGTGGGCCCATGGCATCGCTCGATGAAAGAAGAAGATATACAGGAAACAAAGAAACTTTGGGAGGCAACATTTGATCAGCCATATGAGAAAGCAGGGGGAATAGTAGCCGTTGGTTTGCCAGATGGTGTTGCTGTCAAAACCCCGGTTTACTGGGTGGTTTCGGATTCAGATGCAAATACCAAGTACAAATCATTGCATCCTCGATTTTTATTAGAGGTTAGTTGAAAACCCCGTTATCTGAAAGCTCAGTTCTTGACTAATGTGTTTTATCTGTTGACTATTATCATTACTTTATTCACATTAGTTTTGTAGTTAGTAGCAGTCACGGCCTCACGGGATAGGTGAAATCGTTTTCGATAATGAGTTGGGGTTTTTATATTGCAGATTGCTGAATAGATGAAGGTTATTCTATTATTTAAGTAATGTAGTGCATTTTAAGATTGGACACTGTTGTAAATTTGATTGAGAAAACAAATGTCAGAAACTCGGTACAAAATAATTTCTCCTGCTTGTATGTGAGATGTGCTTGAAGATGTTATTTTAACTGTTGCTGAGCCTATTGTATTGCATAAATTCTGATATGAGAAAGTCCGACATTAAAATTATCCTAAGACCACATAGCTTATAAGTTTAAATTGATCCAGATGTATTATAATATTAATAGTAACTTTTCTAATATAATATCGTCAGTGACCCTTTTTCATAGTACGAGTGATTATTTTACCATCAATGACAATTCTTAAACTTGGTGAAACCTTTTATATCATTACGGACAATTTTGGCAAACTCTAAGTAACCATTTTAAATTTCTGAGTAAGATTTTCTCATGATAACTTTATGATGAGACCATCTTGTAGGAGACATACTGAGTGAGGTCTATGTCCTGGCAAATTGTAACCAGTCTTAATTCGCAAAGAATGTATATATGCAAACGTTTTTCAGACTCAAATGATATTTGATCTTTAATTCTTGATCAGGTTTCTGTGTACGTGAAGTTGAGGTCACAGATAGACGCAAGAATAGGAGACAAGACGAGAGAGTTTTTACGCTTGCAAATGTACAGATGTCACAAACAACTTAAGCTTGGCGAACCCATTTCCAAGTTTTCAGCAGATACTTGGCAAAGGTGGTGCCATTTCTACTGCGAGTTTGGCACCAAAGGCATAAAGGTTGAGCTTCGTCAGCCAAGTAATAGCCTCTGCTTCAAGGGTACTGGTTTGCTAGACAGTGTGCCATTAATGTGGAACGACTTGCTGCGTGCACCTTCTCTTGCATATGTAAGTGAAGTTGACCAGAAAATCAGGGTCTTTACCTCAATCACTCCACCTGTCCAAGCACCATACATGTTGAAATGTGTCCCTGATCGAGTCACTGATGATTCTGGTGCCATGATCTCCGATGTAATGCTTAGGATGAATCAGTATCGACCGCAGGATGGCCGATGGCTATCTCGAACTGTTTTAGACCATGCCAGAAGAGAATGTTTCGTCGTTCGTATTAGGTGAGGCCTGCTCTTTTCCCAATCGCATCTTTGTTTTTTGAAGCCTATATTTAGTAATCTTGTCTGCATATTCCCAACGATGTCTATGCCTAGTGGTAAAGATTGAGGTCTTCCCCGTTAGTTTTTAGTGGCAAGTTCCTTCTCTCAGAATAGATTTTAGATGGGTGAGTGGTTTGCTTTTCATGATCTGAAGCTAATTTAATAGTCGCTTCATTCAGAAATAATAGAGCGTTTGGCAAGATCGGCCAACAATAAGATGTGGTAGGCATTACAGGTTTCGGGTGAGTTTCATTTAAATTAAGAACAGTAGAAGCTATCTTGGAGATGTTAAAATCCTTACCCTACCTGTCTTATCATAGGTCTGGTGTACTCAAGTTTTTCCTTTTAAACCAAGTAGTTAATTTTATGGAACAGAATTTATTAGTCTAAGTGAATGTGCAAACTTATATAGGGTCGGTGGAGGGATTTGGAGAAGAGGGGGTGAATGCCCTCAGATGGTGAAGTGGGAAGAGCGGATCATTGAAGTGCGCGAAGGTCCATGGTCATATGTAGCTGGCTCTACTATTGGCAAAGCCCCTGGTTTGTTACCGTTTCACATGGTTTCTTGTTGTGTACTGTGTATGTATGTATATGTTCAACTCTTGACCATTGCAAAAAATTTGCAGACAAAGTGGTGGGAACAGCAAAACCAAAAAATGTATTAAATGATGAAACAAGAACTTCTTGGCGCTTTTCAACTGGAGATGAACTTACAATTGAATGTGATTCTTCCGCTTCTATGGCCTCTCTATGCTTCTCAATGAAGACGCATGACTCGAAATCTGTGGTAAGCCGAAAACAACTTGAGATTTTATACGCCATTATCTGGTATGAAATTGTTTTATTTTCAAAATTCGACTCAGAAAACTATTGCAGTTTCATGGACTAGGAGAAGTACTAATGAATGTAACAATACTACTTGAACAAGTAGATGTCTCACGTCAAATAGCCTGCTGGTAGACCGTTGAGGATGGTACCTATATATGTTTGGCAAACTCAACACGGCCCGGATAAATTGACAAATACATCTGGACAAAATAACTCAAAAGTAACCCGATACAGCGCTTAGTTGGCGTGGACTTTGGTGAATCCAATGTTATCTCGGTCTGGAATTGCCTCGAAACTACCTAGCCCAATAGTGATCTAATCAAAAATTATCTGAATTAACTAGTTGAAAGTTCATCTATGTTTACATATCAAATGAATAAAACAACGAATACACACGATACAAAGTGACTTGAGACTTTTTCGCAAACAAAAAAAAATGACTTGAGACCTAAATGAACTGAGCCCGAGCATACATTACACTCGAATGACTTAGCTTGAGCTAATCTGCTGCTTGCTCGCATAAATATTAGGGTTTACGACTCCTTTAGCACGGAAGGAGAAAATAATTTGAAGTAAATCATGATGCTTGAGCATATCCTTGTCAATAGGTGAAATTACTAAAGGGAAGAAGGATGCAGTATGAGGTGAGTAAAAACGAGAAAAGATTTGACAATACAGAACGATGGCTAGACGAAGAGAACGAGTTTGTGACCATTGTTAGGTTCTCTGATGAGAACCCAAATGGAAAGGCGACTGCTCTTCTGAACTGGAGGCTGTTAGCAGTGGAAGTATTGCCTGAAGAAGATGTTGTCTTTGTTCTTCTACTAAGCCTCACAATACTAAGAAGTGTATCAGAATTGAGGAATGAAGATATAGGAGGGTTGTTGATTAGGAGAAGATTAAAGGAGGCAACACTTGGGATGAGAGATTGGGGATCGGTTATACTCGATACTGGTTCGAGCCCTATGTCAGTTTCGGATCACCTTCAACCTTGGTATTGGAATGCCAAGCAGGTATTGGCACAAGATCAAAGTTCTGAACATACGTTTAACCAAACAAGTTCGATTTTCTCGTTGGCTGAGGGGGGTGATAAATTGTATAAGAAGGGAATTCTTTCGTGAAAAATTCTTCACATGTGACAATTTGTTACCCTTGTTGATTTTATAGAATTATGTTTTTCTTGAAAATAAATGTGAGCTAAAAACTAGGCGCGGTTACGAGTTGGACATACCTTTATGAGGAGACTTGATGTTGAGTTTATATATGCCCACATGATATCAGAACTATTCATTATCACTTTGCACATAGTTAGTAAGGTAAACTCAGTATCGCACGGTCAGCCTAGCAAAGCAAGTCCGGGGGGGTTTCATGTCAGATCAGCAAAATAAGGTGGACATGATAGGGATCCAAACTAAGTTGTTAAGGTTGTTACAAGTTGGTTACAAATTAGTTACAAGTTTGTTAGGATTAGTTATTAAGTTGTTAGGAGTTTGTTACAACTTAATCTTTTCTTTTATTATTTTATCTTTTAGATTTAAATAATGATTATCTTTAATCCATAAGATAGAATTAGGAGACCCTAAGTTTTGTAAGAAGCACACGGTTTGGCCGAGCATTGGGAACCGTGTACGGTTCTTGTTTTTTTCCTATTTTAAGTCAGATTGTACGGATGTCCTTACTATAAATAGGCATCCTATGTTGTTATTTAAAAATAATTCAAGTTATAAATTAAAATCTCTTTGTTAAGTTTTACTTACAAAATCTAAAGTATCTGTGTGAGCTTTAATCCCGAAGTATCTGTGTGAGCTTCAAAATAATTGAGAGGGTATCTGTGTGAGCTTAATCAATTATCCTATCCTACGAAATACATAAATTCATTCATCACATCGTCTCATCAATCTTCCAAGTATTGAGTGCTGTGCCTCACTACATCATCAACGATCATCATCCCTCAAGACCATCACCACCGTGAGAAGACCACCACCGTCGGCCACCATCACCGGCCACCATACGCATCATCACCGATCACCATCACCATCCACGTCGATCATCATCATTCATCATTCATCCTATTTTGTTATTTTTCGTTCTTTATTTGTTCTAAATTGTATTATTTCACAAGTATATTATTTCCGCTGCAACATACGTATTTTTGTTGATCGTCTTAATTGATTATCACCCCAAATACGCATCAAATTGGTATCAGAACTTCGTCTCTTGGTCCAATTTTTATTAAACCAATTCTTGGGAAATTTATCACAATGGTGTTGAGGAATAATCTACACATAGAGACTGAGGAAGAAATTAACGATCAAAGAGAAAGGATCTTCCGCAGAAGATGCAAAATAAAGAAGGTATGTACCGTAATTATTGATAACGGTTCTTGTACTAACTTGGTGTCCGTAGAGGCAGTTGAGAAGCTACAATTACCAAAGATTGATAAGAAACGACCTTATAAACTTTATTGGCTTGATGGGGAAGAAGGAATCAATGTAGAGCAACAAGTCTTGGTCCCATTCAAGATTGGACCTTATGAAGACGAGATATGGTGTGATGTTGTGCCTATGAGTGCCAGCCATATTCTATTGGGAAGACCATGATAGTTTGATCGGAAGGTTAAACACAATGGGAGGACTAATGTTTATAGCGTGCCTAAGGAAGGACGACTCTTCAATCTTCAACCATGGATTCCAAAGAAAAAGATAGAACCTAAGAAGGACATAGGGGAGGTTTTTATGGAAGCTAAGGAGGTAGAGGAAGTAGAAGTCGAAGAAAAAAAGAATAGTCGGGATGTACTTGAGGTTGTAGGAACCAACAGTCCAAAGGAGGACTCGTATCTTCAAAAAGATAAAACAAAGGAAGAAGATGCGATCATCAAATTTAAACCACTGGTAAGTGACGGTAATAATCAAAGCAAATATGATTTTTTGCCTATGTTAATCAGGGGATCCATGAATAATATAATGGCCAGAGACCGTCATATCAACACGCCGGATTCTTTAGCTATTATTGAAAGGGATGACAAGAAACTGCCAATTATGGAATGCAAGTCTTGTGTTAATTAGAAGTATCAATACTGGATTCCAAGCGGCATGTTTTATTCTGAGTTTGCCTATGCAAGTAAAGGAGGTTGGTAAAGGAGTACATGGTAGAGGTTCTAACCCATTGCTAAACTCTAATCCTGTGACAATTAAAGGTAAAGTTGTTATACTCCAAGCAATTTATTCTATTCATAATCTATTTGTGCAAAAAAATGGATTGATGGAGGGAACATGGGAACGACTGATGCGTGTCTATTTTATGATGTTTTTCATCTATTTTTACACGCATTTGGTCGCTCATTTACTATGTTTTAGTCCTTATTTCCCAACAATCGTGTGCTTTCGTATTTTTATGCACTTTTGCAGATTTATGCGGAAAATGGACGATTTAGCACCAAATTCATGTCCTCAAGTCTTTTGCATAATTAAGGAACAATGGAAAGTCAACTGAGGTCTTTATTTAAGTACTAAGAGTCAAAGCGAGAAGAAAACTGAAGGATTTCTATACGGAAGCGGTCGACCGACCTACTATACGGGTCGGCCGACCTGGCCTAATTTTTATGAAGTCCAGAATCTGAAGAAAAGCCCAGAATTTACTAAGCCCGTAAAAAGAGGTCGACCGACCCACCAAAGTGGTCGACCAAACTCAGCGAAGCCCAGGAACGCTTTTTCGGAAAGTAATTAGAAGTAGGAGTCTTTAGGAAACTCAAAATTATGCCCTATATAAACTAATCTTGTGATTAGGGTTTGAGCATTCAGCAATATATTCAGTTTGATATCAAGTTTTAGAAGAAGATATAATTCTAGTTTTCATCTTTAGTTGTAATCTTTCAATAATCATCAAACACTTTTAGTTTTGTTCTTCAATCTTTCAAGCATTCATCAATAAAGTTTGTTCCTTTCTGCCTTAATCCCGATTCTGGTAATTACTCTTTTAATCTAGCTTTATTATTGTTCTTATTATTATTACATTCGTTTAAGTCAGAATCCTAAGCTTTATTGAATCTCAAATGTTTAGATTATTTACTATGTTTACCATGTTTATTCCCAATTTTATAATCGTCTTAATAGCCATGAGTAGCTAATTTTCATATGTTAGGATGTAGGGGATGAATATGCGTAGGTAGTAGAAATTCCGAGACCGACTTGTAGCAGAGCCGCGGTCGGCCGACTCACATAGTGGGTCGGTCGACCGAGGCGGTGGTCGACCGACTGGAATAGCTGGTCGGTCGACCCACTCGCGCATGAATCTTGTTTCGTCTTTTCTTGTTGACTACAATATCCTACAATGAGACTGAAAGGAGACTTGTAGGACGTTAGTAATGACCTACCCAAGATTGAGAGATACGGGAAGGGCATTGGTTTACACCTTAAGACGGATAGGTTACTTAAGACTGAAAGGTATGTGACCTAGGATTTAGGAATCACCCTTATTGTTGACACCCAATAATTGTGAGACCTAGGAACTAATAGCATAGGCCGAAAGGAGCTATTAGGTACCATAGACCGAAAGGATATGTTACACCCCTTACGCGACTGCAATACATGTTGACCTTAGGATTTATATTACCTTAGCTATTTATTACCCAAACATACTAGCATCCCTTTTATTATATTTTATTCTCATCTTTTATTTCTTGTTTTATTTTAATCTTTGCTTAGACTTAGTAATCAACAATCAAACTCCCAAAATTGTTACCTTTAAACATTAACAACAAACAATAAACATTCCCCACCTCTCTGTGGTTAGACCCTGACTTTCACTATCTATAGTTAAAGTTAGGAATTATAAATTTCATCTTTGGTACCCTCAACGACGGGCATCAAATTTTGGCGCCGTTGCCGGGGAGGTGACGCCAGTGTTTATTGTTTTTGTTTTTGTTTCTCTTTGTTTAAGGAACTTTTTGTTCCTTAAACCTTCTCACCATTTTCTTGTAGTTTCCATCTTATGCGCAGGTCAGTTCAAGGAGAACTCCTACCACTTGACCACGAGCTTGAGAGGACTCTTAGAGAAAGGAGAAAGCAACTTCTAGCGAATCAGGAAGGAGGTTCACCATCTTCCTTGTTCCAAGAAGACATTTTTGAACAACCATCATCACCACCTTCACCAAAAACACCACCTTCACAACCAAATTCACCCAACAATCCACTTTCGCCAAGAACGCCACCTTTTACCTACTTTCCAGTTTTTCCAAAAGAAGAAGAAAACATGACAGAGGAAGCTACTATTGTCAGTCACTCCATGCCTCAGGCAAAGGACCTATACAAAGGGTTCACTTTACCTGCAGGTACTGGGAAGCCATTCGAGGCCAAGCCTGCCTATATTACTATGGTTGAAAGGAACCAATTCGGAGGCTCGGCCAATGAGGATGCTGCAAAGCATATTGAAATCTTCACAGATTACATATGCTCTATTGCACCCCTAGAAGGAGTGACGCAAGACCAGATTAAGCAGACCATGTTTATCTTCTCTCTTAGGGACGCTGCGAGGGAATGGTACAGAGATTTAGACCGCACTGCTGCGGGAGTCACAGATTGGAATACCCTAGCCTTAGCATTCTACAGGAAATACTATTCTGCATCCAAGACTAATGCTTTGAGGGCGCAGATTACTAATTTCAAGCAGGGTCCCAATGAGGATTTTAGTGAGGCGTGGGACAGGTTCAAGAGACTTGTTCGATCCATACCACATCACGGATTCGAACAATGGTTTCTTTGTAACCAGTTCTACAATGGCCTTTACGATGACAACAGGGCCTATCTAGATGCTGCAGCTAATGGGAGATTCCAAGATAATTCCGGAGAGACTAAGGGTCTCAAATTAATAGAAGATGTTGCTGTACACCGTGCTGAGCATGGAACCTCTAGAGGCAATCAAAGGAAATCCGAATATAACCTGGCAGCTATTGAGGCCTTGACGGCCAAGTTGGAAAAATTAGAGGCTGGAGGGAAATTCGATCTAGGAAGTGGGAGCAAGGGCGGTATTTATCAAGTGAACGCCGTTCAAGACGGACCCTTTGCTTGTGAGAGGTGCGGTGGAGAAGGGCACGTGTCGAAATTCTGTACTTCATCCAATGAAACATGTGCCGCTTTTCAACACTATCGTGGGAACAATTTCTATGACCCGAATAATAATAATGTCCATCCCAACATGAGGTGGACAAGCCAGAATGTTCTAAACCCACAACATATGCAACCTCAGCAAAATTCCACATATATTCCCTCACATAAGCAAGGTTTCCAAAAACCACCCTTCAACCCTCAACCACCTTCAATCCACCACCCAACACAGACACTCTTATTCAAAATCTTATTGGGTTGGTTCAGAAGGAGTCACAGGCTAGAGAGGCAGGAATGAAGATGTTAGAATCTCAGATTGCTCAAATAGCGGACAAGAATGATCCGGGTCAACTTCCGACCAAAACGGACCAGAAAAAAGAGACTCTAAACATCATATCCCTACGAAGTGGAGCTAAAGTGGGAGTCGAGAAAGAAAAACAGCCGAGTAGCAGCGAGGAAGGTCGACCGACCCAGGAGCCAGGTCGACCGACCACAGAGCAGAATCCGAAAATTTTCGCTGAACAGGACAGTGGTCGACCGACCGAAGAAGATGGTCGACCGACCACCAAGGCAGAACCAGAGGCCCCTTTTCGTCCAGAATTGCCAAATAACTTAAGGGATTTTCTTTTTCGGGGTGATAAGACCCCTAGATTTCTGAAAAGGGCTGCAAATACCGAATCTTCAGCCCCTCCTTTCCCAGAAAGACTCGTACCTTCGAAGGATCAGGTATCTTTTGACAAATTTAAGGATGTGATTCGTTCATTAAATGTTCAAGTCCCGTTTCTAGAATTAGTCCAACAGGTTCCTTCCTATCTTAAATTTATGAGACAACTTTTGTCCAAAAAGAGGTCTCTAGATAAGGTTGAGTCGGTGGCCCTCACTGAAGAGTCATCTAGTTTTCTATCACATGTTATTGCCCCCCACAAATTAGAGGACCCTGGTAGTTTTTCTGTCCCCTGCAATATAGGAACCTTCCCAGTAAAGAAGGCATTATGCGATTTAGGTGCTAGTATCAGTGTCATGCCCCTAAGCGTTGCCTTAAAATTAGGAATGACCGAATTTAAAATGACCAGCATGACTGTCCAGATGGCAGATCGTACATCTATGGAACCTATAAGGGTGTTGGAAAACATCCCTGTGCGTATTGACAGGTTTTTCTTCCCAGTTGACTTCGTAGTTTTGGACATCCCAGAGGATGCCCATATACCTATAATACTAGGAAGACCTTTCCTCCACACTGCAGGAGCCATTATAGATGTAGGCACTGGGACTTTGACCTTCAAAGTAGGAAAGCATTCTATTATATATGGCATATCTTATAGGAAGAAGGATGCTATGACCCCCATCACTTGTAATGCTATCACTTCTGAAAAGAAGTATGAGGTCATCACTACTTCTCCTACTTTATTACCTACTCCTGTGCCTGTTTTTACACCTCCGCCCTAGATTGGGAGCAATATGGAGGACACTTCTATCATGGCTAGTGCAAGAATTGGTTTGGGGAAACCCAAAGTGAAGGAAGCCATGGTCCAGAGAGGAGGAATGGAATGCCTAAGCTATAAAGAAGATGAAGATCCAGATGTCGCGGATCGGGAAGAGAAGAAAAAGAGGAGGCAAGCTCAAGAAGAGAGGTCGTTGCATATGCTCACTACTACAAATCCCTTACGTTGATGACGCTTTTGTATTGACGCTTTTATAAAGCGTCGATGCAAATAAACTTCCAATTTTTATTTTTCTCGGAAACCATCGAAGTAGGTGCCAATTTTCTAATAGAACTTCCACTCCTCCGCTAAACCGCTAAATCCATCCACTATTGCCACACGGCCCACACTACATACTCATCGTCTTGTATCAAATAAAAACCCTAACCATCTACATTCTCGTTCAATAATCAGCGGCAAAGACAATACAGTATGCCAGTTATTTCTAATTTTTCAACTCACAAAGAAGCAATCTACTTATTAGATATCATAGCTACAATTTTATCATTCATTTTTCAATTACTTTTATGTTATTATTGATTGTAATTTTAATTGCTTTAATCGAATTACAGGCACGCTTCATAATTCCGATCATCAACAAAGATGAGTAAGTTATTGCTTTTTGGGACATATTCATGTAGTTCGGTGCTATCTGAATTCATTTTTGTTCTTTGTTTAATCTTAATCTCATTTTTCGTTTGATTTTAAGTTCAATTAGGAAATTTATGGTATTGGTTTGCTTTTAAGATTCAAATTAAAGTTGTTATTTTGAATCCCCACATTGTTTTCTTCTGAGATTGATGAACCGAATTTGACAAACCTTACCTTTAATTTGTTGCTGTTATTGCACGCACCTGCAGTATTAGTATAATAGTAGTAGCGATGAATGGATTTGTTGGTTAGTTGTCGCCTTGAATCAAGTTTCAATAATTGTGAAATCTTTTTATTAGTTTTATATATTCAAAGTATTCTTCATTATGAAGTTGAAACCTTTTAGCTATAAGTTATCTACTTCCAAAATAGGGTCTGAAAGAGTCAAACGTCTATGGCTAAATTGAAGTTCTTGTCAAATATTTGTTCCACTCGTTTACTTTATTTCTTCTCTTTTCTCCCTATTAAAAGTTAGATGTCTTCTTAATAAGAGTGAATTTAGAGTTGTTTCAGCTTCTCAATTCCCTTAATTCTGTGAACCCCCGTACTTTAAATGGGGTCAAGTGTGATTGATGATTTGATGTGTTTGCAAAGAAAGATAGTTATGGCGGCTTTAGCTAGTTTATAAACTATTCGACTAATTATGCTGATGCTTTTTGGTCTTCTGAATGCAGATAAAACTGGAGTATATCCTCCTCTTGTATCTAGGTATGAGTTTATGAACTTTTGGACTGATTTTGCTGATGTTTATTGGTCTTTGACGTCCTGCTCATCTTGAGAAAATAATGCTTGATAATTAAACAATATGAGTGAACAAACCAGAAGAATAAACAAGCTAGATTTCAACATCATGAATATTTCAGTTGCTAGTTAGCTCTTGCTGTATTTTTGCAGAATGTGGTATTTATACGATGAAGACTGTGCCCTTTTACTCTAATGTGTTTTGTTCTTATTATTTCTTGTTATAAAGATTAGTATCAACCCATTTCAGATGGGGTTTGTCAGGAATCAACCCGAATTTTGCAATCAATGCTTCCTGGTTCTAAACACTGTTAAGGGAATCACAGTTTGCAATCTGATTTAAGCAGTCAGTTAAATTCAGACTCTTTTTTAGCACCATTGCTACCATACTTGCGAGTATTTTGGTTTTCTACATACACCTACCTTTTGAAATAACAGTGTATCGCTGAACTTTATACTATGTGTATCTTGACCTCACTTACATTCTCCGTTAACTTGATTGGAAAGTTGACTGATTAACTTACCCATTAACCCTGCCGGTTACCTTAACTTACCCACTCGCAACCTAACCACTATCTATTAACTAGTTTTCCATCAAAATAAATTTTTAGGGGATTATTTATAATGGAAAACTAAAGTTATAGAATGTGTAGTTTTTTTTACAATAAAATTAAGGATTTCATTTTATAAATTTTTTTCAACTATTTTGATGATTTTAATTTATTTATTTAGTTTAGGAACTTTGAATACATCTGTTAACAGTTAGTAATTACACACCCCCTTGTTCTAGGTTAATAGGGATTTAGTGACTCAGACTTGTATATTATAAACTGATATAGGCACCCTCTTGTTCTAGGTTATTTGGGATTTAGTGACTTGGACTTGTATATTATAACCTGTTTTCTTGTAAATTGTGGATTCTTAGGTTGTAAATTGTAGTCGGAAGATGATTTGGCGCTCAAGCAGCTGTTAGAATTCTACGTCGAAATAGCTCGAGATTCAGATCCTACCTTGCAGCACGCTGCACTTCACAGTATCAGGTAATTTCACAAGATTTTTTGAACTTTACAGTCATGTACATTATAGCGAGCTTTTAGTCCTTCATTTCCATTAGCCATTTTAATCGATGTGCCTTAATGATTCACATTATACCGAGCTTTTAGTCTAGCTTTAAACGAGCCTAAATGAGTATCCGAAACGTGTACTACACCTATTATAATATACGGGTTTATCCTTCTTTGATTAATGAGAAAGGCGCGTCTAGAATGAATAATCCGAGGGACCGGTGCTATGCCCTTGCCCAAACGGGATTAGCTGTCAAAACAACTAAACAGTGGATTGACATGTGTGATTTGAAAATCACGAAAGGTTTATCACACAAGTTTTAAGAAAAGTGTTAGTGATGCATAGAATGGTGAAACTCTAGTCACAAGTTCACTTACCGATACAGAGTAGTATTTTTCTGATGACAGAACTTATAATTTGTTAACCTTTTTAGATGTTATTACACATAAATCATGATGCAGCTATATTATTTTTTTTCATCTAAGTCAAGTTTGTTCAACAAAATAAATAATGTATATCTGAGCGCAATTGGGACAGTAAGAGTAATTTATTATCTCTGAAATGTGACAGTGCTAAATGAACCCTGCTTGCACTAGTCAGGATTGCCTTTATATGGTTTTGATAACTGGTATAAGATGTGCTCTTTTGTTGAAATCAAAATTAATCTGTATTATATTTTGTATTATGTTATAGGTTTCAGATTTGTCAGATGGTGATGACGATGCGTCTTGATATGTTGATTGAAGACAATTTAACATTGCGCCAACTACATATTATTAAAGCTCCATAAGGTTCAAAGTAGTACCTAGCGACTAAGTGTCCCAGTCTCTAAGTATTTACGATTTTTTTAGGTACAACTATTTACAATTTTTTAATACAACATTATGTTGTATTTTACTATCATTCGGATCCCTATTGATATTTTGATTTTGTTGTATCGTAGAGTACTAGTTTATAATAGTAAAACTGTTAATGCTAGTGTTTGTGATGAAGACGATGTATTTCCGACGTACGACTATTATTTATAAAAGTATGTGGGTACTTTGTTATATATTCTATTCATGATTTAATTGTGTACTACTACATTTAGGTTTATTCAATTGTACAATTTTATTTAGAATCAAATTTCTAAATATCTAGTACCCAGAGTAACAACCTCCAAAAGCATTACTGAGATTGACAATTTTAAGAGTCAAAATATAGAAAATTGACGCCTAATTACGTCTCATTAAGTGACACATAAAAGCATCAATAATTCTAAAGACGCTTCAAAACATCACATTTGTTGACAAATAAGAACGTCAATAAGCAGTTGAGATACTTTTAAGCGTCACCTTTGCTGACAAATAAGAGCGTCAATACGCACTTTAGACACTTTTAAGCGTCACATTAACTGACACATAAAAGCGTCACTAGTTAAAAAGACGCATTAAAACGTCACATTTATTGACGAAGAAAACTATCAAGGGTCATTGCAGACACTTTTAAGCGTCACATATGTTGGCATAAAAAAGCGTCAACAAATAACGACGGCCCATAAATTGACGCTTTATCAAAGCCTCGGTAAAAAAAAATAAGACATTTTAAAGTGTCACAAAACGCTTTAAAAAGCGTCACATTTGCAAGGTGTTTGTCGTAGTGGCTTTGCGACGGCGGGAAGAAGATGTGTTTTGCTACTCAAGCAAACACCGTGGAGACTACAACATGTCGTCAAAAGCCGTGGTCGGATATTTTCCGCATCTTTAGCGGATAGTTGTTTCAAAATTTCAGTTTTTAAGACAATTTACTTTTGTTGTGTGAGAATTTTTAATTTGGTTTGCTCATAGTTTTTAGAATTCTTTTTCCTTTATGCTTGCGTAGTTAAGACTTTAGACTTGTTTCTGGAATCTCGCGCATTTGTTGGGCGCATACTTAATGCTTTTTTAGGTTTTACGAAGAAACAAAGATCGTTGGGACACAGAGTGGTCGACCGACCAGATACACAAGTCGGTCGACCTAGACGCTGTATCGCTGAAATTCCTGTAGTCTACAGGAAGGTCGGTCGACCTCTTATACGGGTCGGTCGACCTACCTGTCCGTCGCAGTCGGTTCGTTTCTTCCTCGGGAATCGTGCAACCATCTTGGGTACTTGAGTGGCACTGCTGGCCACCAAAACCTCCCAGCTTACGCTGGTTTGGGGAGGTTTTTCTCATGCGCTTCATAATCCAGTGAGTTCTTTCCAGTCTTTCCTTGGTTTTTATTTTCCTTGCATCTTCTCTTTAATTTTGTGAAACCTTTACTTAGGCTAATGCACAATGGGGACATTGTGCGGGTAGGTTTGGGGAATGGTTTCGTGTCACATGCATTGCATTCCGTCACACGTTTATTGCATATAGGTCGAGTCGGAACGAAAGTATTTCAAGGATGATTCAGCTATTTCACATGTTTATGCCTTTACCATTGCCTTGTCAACTTGTTTTAGTATAAGAGTCTTTTGCATATCTACGAGTTTTCATCAATTTGTATATCTTGAGACTTGACTTATACCTTGGCAACCTACTATACATTCTAAGGTTTAGAGCTTATTTCCTGGTTTCATTCTTAAACCAGTTGTCTAGGATGTGAGTAGTACTCCCCTTGGAACATGTTATATCAATATGCATAAACATGAACTTGAATTGCTATATACTTGTTTTACTTTCTCGTTTTGTGAGTCTTGATACGGGCATTTGGGATCCCTTTTCTCATATTTACCCATAAGTTTCACATAACCAAAATTGCCTTTTTATTCCCCAAAAACTACATCCCATACTCAGCCTACCCTTCCAAGCTAGTATTTGTAGTCCTTGGTCTATCTTGAGGTATCTTGGTTTATATGCTATCTTGAGAAAAAGAGAAAAGAAAGAAGGAAAACAAGAAAAGAAAGAAAAAGAACAGAAAAATTCAGGAAAAAAAGAAAACGAAAGAAACGAAAAAAAAAAGCAAAAAGCACAGAAAGTCAGTCGACCGACCCCCTTAATAGGTCGGTCGACCAACTGACAGCATCAGATTGAAAAAAATTTCGTTCCAAGTTCCCTTTCTTTACATGTTATCACTCCCGTACTTCATTCAAAAATATTGGGGAGTCCTTTCTTATATTTAATGTGAGAGTTGTGCTACAAAAGAGCACTTTCTTAATATCAGAAAAAGTAGTGAAATATGTTGCTGGGAATCGGTTTTACTAGCTTGGCTACTAACCCCACAAACCCAAAAACATCTTAACCACTTTTACCTTTTACCTCACATATCTTTCATTACCTCGATTGCATGTATCCAAGTCACTTAATAGGTTTGTTTTACAAAGTTGTAGAATTCTTGTTCATGTTAGATTGCAGGCATGTTTTCATAGGTCGCAGTTAGGTGAGTGTCTCAACAAAATTACTTCTTTCTATCTTTTACATATACTCACCCTTTGCTTCATGAGTGTCTCGAGCGTACCACGAGAGTCCATGGTATAAGTCTCTATAGTCTTTATGTTCGCAAGTTTGACGACACCATAACTCGTTTGCATGATTTGAATACTTTCTCATTTTGTACTTGGCATTGGTATAGGCTTACATGTAAATTTCGCTCTGAGATTGAAATCGTTCCATTAGTTAAGATCGAGTCTATTTCTTGCTTGAGGGCAAGCAAGGGTTTGGTTTGGGGAATTTGATGCGTGTCTATTTTATGATGTTTTTCATCTATTTTTACACGCATTTGGTCGCTCATTTACTATGTTTTAGCCCTTATTTCCCAACAATCGTGTGCTTTCGTATTTTTATGCACTTTTGCAGATTTATGCGGAAAATGGACGATTTAGCACCAAATTCATGTCCTCAAGTCTTTTGCATAATTAAGGAACAATGGAAAGTCAACTGAGGTCTTTATTTAAGTACCAAGAGTCAAAGCGAGAAGAAAACCGAAGGATTTCTATACGGAAGCGGTCGACCGACCTACTATACGGGTCCGCCGACCAGGCCTAGTTTTTATGAAGTCCATAATCTGAAGAAAAGCCCAGAATTTACTAAGCCCGTAAAAAGAGGTCGACCGAACCACCAAAGTGGTCGACCGACCTCAGCGAAGCCCAGGAACGCTTTTTCGGAAAGTAATTAGAAGTAGGAGTCTTTAGGAAACTCAAAATTATGCCCTATATAAACTAATCTTGTGATTAGGGTTTGAGCATTCAGCAATATATTCAGTTTGATATCAAATTTTAGAAGAACATATAATTCTAGTTTTCATCTTTAGTTGTAATCTTTCAATAATCATCAAACACTTTTAGTTTTGTTCTTCAATCTTTCAAGCATTCATCAATAAAGTTTGTTCCTTTCTGCCTTAATCCCGATTCTGGTAATTACTCTTTTAATCTAGCTTTATTATTGTTATTATTATTATTACATTCGTTTAAGTCAGAATCCCAAGCTTTATTGAATCTCGCATGTTTAGATTATTTACTATGTTTACCATGTTTATTCCCAATTTTATAATCGTCTTAATAGCCATGAATAGCTAATTTTCATATGTTAGGATGTAGGGGATGAATATGCGTAGGTAGTAGAAATTCCGAGACCGACTTGTAGCAGAGCCGCGGTCGGCCGACTCAAATAGTGGGTCGGTCGACCGAGGCGGTGGTCGGCCGACTAGAATAGCTGGTCGGTCGACCCACTCGCGCATGAATCTTGTTTCGTCTTTCCTTGTTGACTATAATATCCTACAATGAGACTGAAAGGAGACTTGTAGGACGTTAGTAATGACCTACCCAAGATTGAGAGATACGGGAAGGCCATTGGTTTACACCTTAAGACGGATAGGTTACTTAAGACTGAAAGGTATGTGACCTAGGATTTAGGAATCACTCTTATTGTTGACACCCAATAATTGTGAGACCTAGGAACTAATAGCATAGGCCGAAAGGAGCTATTAGGTACCATAGACCGAAAGGATATGTTACACCCCTTACGCGACTGCAATACATGTTGACCTTAGGATTTATATTACCTTAGCTATTTATTACCCAAACATCCTAGCATCTCTTTTATTATATTTTATTCTCATCTTTTATTTCTTGTTTTATTTTAATCTTTGCTTAGACTTAGTAATCAACAATCAAACCCCCAAAATTGTTACCTTTAAACATAAACAACAAACAATAAACATTCCCCACCTCTCTGTGGTTCGACCCTGACTTTCACTATCTATTGTTAAAGTTAGGAATTATAAATTTTATCTTTGGTACCCTCAACGACGGGCAACAACGACCAAACAAAAGCGTAAACCAAGTTGGATTGAAGATCATAAAAGTCGTAAAAAAATTGCTACTATACAGGGAACTGTGGGATTACCTAGTCCTGTTATTACAATGGTGGTTCGACTTGTAGGATGTAATTTTGATCCAGGTGGTATCATATACAATCTAAAACCGTTGTCCATAAACAAGCCTAAACTTTCTAAGTCCAAGAAGGAAAGCTTCTTTGTAACTTTGGGGAAGAGCGAGAGGTTTAGTGGAGAGGACGAGGGGTTGGAGGAAGAGCGCGGTAGTCAAGAAAGTCATGGTGGTTGCGTGACTATTACAAGGGAATTAGGACTTGTGCCACGTGAGGATAAGAGGTCCGCGGGATTGGTTGAGATTCACGGAGGCTATGGTGGTTGTGAGGGTGTTACAAGGGGAGGTTGTTTAAGCATAAGGGAGCATGGAGGCCGCAGGTTGATGGGTACCGTGGGTGTGGTTGAGGAAGGAGGCCTTGGGATTACTAAGGCCGTGAGCTTGGTTGAGTTCGAAGATCATGGGAACCCTAGGAGTGTGAGTTTGGTTGGTGAAGGGGATCATGGTTTAGTGAAGACAAGAGCAGGCTTATCAAGGGCTAGTCATAGATTACTCGATCTTAATTTGAGGTCAAATTCTCAAAAACTGAGAGAGTATGATGCGGGAGCATGGGCTAGAAGGAAGGGTCGTGACCCACGATCTAAAAGGGAACTTAAAATGTTCGAATTGGGTTCGATACGGATATTCAACTTAGCTTGGGATGACGTATTGAAAAAACAAGGGAAGTTTCCAAGAAACTTCTTGGAAGCGTGCCAAACCCTAGACGTGTGAGGCCACACGTTTATACTACTTCTATTATTATTAGGGTTTGTTATTTTAATTATCTTGTTTTAATTAATTTAGTTACTAGGTTGTTATTAGTTTGTTAGAACTAAGTTGTTAAGGTTGTTACAAGTTGGTTACAAGTTAGTTACAAGTTTGTTAGGATTAGTTATTAAGTTGTTAGGAGTTTGTTACAACTTAATCTTTTCTTTTATTATTTTATCTTTTAGATTTAAATAACGATTATCTTTAATCCATAAGATAGAATTAGGAGACCCTAAGTTTTGCAAGAAGCACACGGTTTGGCCGAGCATTGGGAACCGTGTAGGGTTATTGTTTGTTTCCTATTTTAAGTCAGATTGTACGGATGTCCTTACTATAAATAGGCATCCTAGGTTGTTATTTAAAAATAATTCAAGTTATAAATTAAAATCTCTTTGTTAAGTTTTACTTACAAAATCTAAAGTATATGTGTGAGCTTTAATCCCGAAGTATCTGTGTGAGCTTCAAAATAATTGAGAGGGTATCTGTGTGAGCTTAATCAATTATTCTATCCTACGAAATACATAAATTCATTCATCACATCGTCTCATCAATCTTCCAAGTATTGAGTGTTGTGCCTCACTACGTCATCAACGATCATCATCCCTCAAGACCATCACCACCGTGAAAAGACCACCACCGTCGGCCACCATCACCGACCACCATACGCATCATCACCGATCATCATCATCATCCACGTCGATCATCATCATTCATCATTCATCCTATTTTTTTATTTTTCGTTCTTTATTTGTTCTAAATTGTATTATTTCACAAGTATATTATTTCCGCTGCAACATACGTATTTTTGTTGATCGTCTTAATTGATTATCACCCCAAATACGCATCAAGCTGAGACCTAGAACCACTGAACTACATTGGCCAGGGTTGATTTGGAATGCTTGGACAACAAAGAAACATAATATGATTAACTGGATGTACCACCACAAAGCCTTCAAGACAAAAGACAAGCTGCTTCAGTATGGAATAGCTCAGGATGATTTATGTTGTATCTGTGGATCTGCAACAGAACTTAGCTCCCACTTATTCTTTGGCTGCTCTTACAGCACAATGATTTTGCAACATATAAGGAATTGGACTGGGCTGGACATTCCAAGTAACCAGGTTGAAGACTGGAGTATGAGAAGAAGAGGGTCAAAGATGAAAAGGGGTGTGCTTCATGCTATCCTCAATGCTGCTGTGTACCACATATGGATGCAAAGAAACAAAGCTAGGATGGATAACAGACTCCTGAGACAAGAGATAGTTTTTAAAACCATAAAAGATGAGCTTAGTATGAAAATTGAGCATAGATGTAAAGGCCATATCCCACCCAGGGATAAGCCTTGGATTGATAAATTTATGATGTAAGGGGACTATATAAGGAAGGACTTTCCTTCCTTCTTTTGAGCATTAATATATTTTTTACATTTCACCAAAAAAAAAAAAAAAAAAAAAAAAACATACTAAGAAATTAGCTAAGCATGGCTTTGGGGACTATACAAACCATTGTGACGGAAAGACATGATATAAACTAATTAAGAATAGTAAACGAAAGAAATACGAAATAAGAAATAAAACAAAAGAGATTAAATTAAAAGGGAAGAAAGATTACATATTAAACCGGAATCCGAGGCAAGGAAGAAGAAAGCTAGATCTAAAGTTTATGGAACTGTAGAAGGGAAAGAAGAATAGTAAAAGTAGTGTCTAGTCTGAGATGTCATTTTACCTTAACCTCCTCTCTTTTTATAAGAGAGATTAGGTTGAGGTAAAATCTAACCTAGAAAAGCTACACGGAAACCAAGGCCCATTAGTGATTTACTCGATCGAGCTTCAAATCTACTCGATCGAGTAGATTAAGGACCAAAAGTACTCGATCGAGTGATTAAGGACTCGATTGAATGGATTACAGATCAAAACCTCTCGATCGAATAAAGCAAGGACTTGATCGAACACTTTTCTTTCTGGCAATCACTCGATCGAACACTTTTCTTCTGGCAATCACTCGATCAAGTAGAAATAGTACTCGATCGAGTACTTCTCAGCGCGTATTTCTTGCACTGCGCACTGGACTTCAAACGGCTGCAATTTCTTCGTTACTCGTCCAAATGAAGCGTTTTTGGTGGCGTTGGAAAGATAAAAGGACAAGCTTTCATCTCCAATTGGAATCACCTAATTATATGTTCTAGAACTCGAGATATAGCTCCAAAGTAGGTACTAGCAAATTGAAGTTCTTCTTTGCTTGCTTAGCTTCATTTCTCCATTGTGCGCACCTCAAGTAGCTTTTCACTTGGACGATGGCGCTTCCCAATGCTTGTAAGGCCTATTCCAACTTCCATCTTCTAAAAGAGTGTACTTGGGACAACTTTGGCTCGGTTTTCATCACTTTCGCGCTTTTTCCTACAAAATAGCAAGAAAAGCACAAAGTAGCGTGTTCGGGGCATAAAGTGATATAAAATCACCTATAAAACATAGAAATGCGTGCCAAAAGGTACTGAAAAGTGTATATAAAATGCACGGATCAGGAGCGTCAGGTGAGAGGTTTATGCTTCGAACCTGAGAAGTCTTAGCTCTCTTGGACTTCTTCTTCTTTTGGGGACTCTTTCCTTTTCCATGAGGAGAGGAGGAGGAAGGAGGACTAAGAGGTCTCCCGCTTAGACAGCTATGCAAAGGTGGTCGGGGAGGAGAGAAGGCTCTAGCTCCTTCACAATAGATCTGGTAGGGGTCCTCCGCTTGCAAGACACTGTAGTAACTCTGGAAGTTAGAAGTCGGGTCACCACATGCTACACTCCTAGTCTCAGCATTAAGCTTGCTCCGAAATAGGTAAGCTTTGTCCTTTTCTTTCTCGACTAGTTGTGGGACAAAATGGATTAGCTCCTCAAATCGATTGGTGAAGGCTTGAACAGAAAAGGTTCCTTGGCGAAGGTTCATGAACTCGGTAATGTTATGTTGGCATATATCCTTATAGTAAAACCAAATGCCAAGAAGAGTCTTGAAACGACTCCATGTGAAAGTAGGGTCACGAGTAGTAGGAGAGCTGATCGTCATCCACCAACGTCTAGCCTCACGAACCAAGAACTGAGATGCTACTCGGATCTGATCCTTAGGACGAACACCATATATCATGAAGTTCCTTTCCATATTAAAGAACCATGCGGTGAGGGTCGCAGAACTGGTCTCTCCGTCGAAGGTCTGAGCCGCATTCCTCCACATCTGAGTGATAATCCAAGCCAATCCTCCAGGTTGGTTACTACTCGATGTTTGCGATGAAGAAGAGGGAACACCCGTCAAAGTTATATAACCCTGAAGAGTTTGGATGAGGGCATGCGTCGAAGCATTCTCGGCATCGGTTGGCTCCGTCATTCTCTAGTCACAGAAGAGTAATCCGTTAGACGTATTCCTAACGGGGCACAAACAGACTACAATAATAAGTCCTTAAATCTACCTCATCTCTCATTCATTATTCAATTGTATGGTCAAGTTAAGGTTGGCGGTCACATGAGTGCGTCGGGAGCAATAACGCTCTGATACCAACGGTAAAACCCCTCGTCGCAGCGGAAAAATAAAATATACAAACATGCAAAAATTTACGCGGAATTTAAACTTTAACATGCAAGATAAAACGAGGTGAATTAAAACAAAGCTGTACAAACTGAAATGATCAAAACATAGATAAGTATATGAATCTAAGTACGAAAAGCCATAAATACAAAACACAACCTGGGATGGCACATCCCTACAGGCATTCAAATGTATAACCAAAACTAGGTCTAGCTCACGATAAACGGGTAAGTCATCGATGATAGGATCATCGCTCGCTAGCCTCCTGTAACCCACCAGCAACCTATCATCTACCTAGATACATGAAAACATGTACGCCACAATCAGTAGGGAGTGACTAGAGTTCTCCTAGCCACATATTGTTAGCAACATGTAACACATAAGGCATCCAACATACTCCAACATTTATAACATGCGAAGTACATATATATCACTCTCATATCATCATACATCACTTATACAAAGGCTCTCAACTAACTTCGGAAACTATTTGAAATGAGAGCCGGTCTCCCTTCCGGTTGCCCGACCGGGGGGTCTTTCACTCCAAACCATTTACGAAACCAGATGAAGAGTCGTCCAATGCCTTGGATGAACAATACTAAGATAACCAATACTCTATAAGCACACAATCATTCAACAACATCTGACACTGTACCCCAACTCAGGCAAGCAGATGCAAACATCGGTATCTAGAACTAACCCCAACTCAGGCAAGAACAAAACACAATCAGCAGTGTCCAAGTCACGCCCCAACTCAGGTAAACTTGGTACAAAAATCAGCAAGCATACATCCGTAGCCACAACTCAGGCACGAATGGATACCAATCAGCTAATAATGGTTCATAACGCAACTCAGTCAGAACCATTACCCTTCGTAGTGAATCAAATCCCAACTCAGATTCAATTCACCACTGTCATTCAAACTCACGGAAGGACAGAGGTCCCAACTCAGACATCTCCTACCGCATCATCCATACACGTGACGGTCCAGAGGTCCCAACTCAGACATGTCCGCCATGCCACAAACACTCACATGTCAAACTAGAGGAACCCAACTCAGATCATACCTTGACATGCATCAGACATCAGTACATATCGTACTCTAGCGGTCCAACTCTGACATATTCCGATATGTACTACAACCAAGTCCTTTGTAATACCCTGTATTTTATTATACTTTATTTTAATGTTTAAAAATACTGTAATACTACGTATCGTATCGTGACTTATTGTGTTTTATGTATATAACATGTTTTTAATTATTTTTAAACGTTCGTAATCGATAATTAACTTATCGATTATTAATTTATCGATTAAGTGTGGTATGTGTGGGTAAGGGGTCGGGTATGTATTTGAGGGACAAAAACCGTGTTTTAGTTAGTAGTGGGCCTTGATTTGCATGACTTGATACCAGGACTTACCAACTCATACGTACAAACAAAATTAACACGTTCAAGACCTCAACCCTACCACCCCATATAAACACCCTGGAAACCCTAACCCTAACTTACCTACACACAATCTCACACCCCCACACCCTTGCCGCCACTTTGGAGAGTACGAAGGAGGATCAGTCACGGTGGGTTATGTGTTCTCAGGCCATCGTTTACACCAAGAAGAGAGTAAGTTCACCATAACCTCTAGTTTCGCAGTTTTTGCAATCTCGTTTGGTTCACGTTTTTCAGTCACGTTTCACTGTCGTAGTCGTAATTATTTGTTAAGTAGCATTCTATGATGTTAGTAGATATGTTTTGGACCATAGTGAAACCGTCGACGACCACCTAGGACTACCAGTAGCGGTCATTTATCACCGGAGTCAAAACAGTGATTTTCGTTCTGAATAGAGCATTCCTGTATGTATGATTTTGCGGCTTGATTTGAATGCCCTTATGCGGTTATTTTATATAATTAGTAGAGTCTATATGTAGAGTGTAGTCACGGTGATAGATTGGTGGTTATTGGGGTGGTTATGGGTGGTTTGTGTCAGACTTATGGTAGGTTTCGTTTGGGGTTATTGCGTGGGAAACGGGATATCAGTGGGTGTTCCTGGGTTTAGTTGCGGTCATTTGGTGGTGGTTGGGAAAGACGACAGCCACGAACATCTCCCCTGGAAGCACCATGGCTCAGAGGTGAGCACGGTGGTGTCAGGGGTGGGGTCAGAGGCGGTGTGAGGTGTCGGCGGTGGTCTGTTTTGCGTGGGTCAGAGGGTCTGTTACGGGTCGATTTTGCTGGCCTGTTCATGCGTGTTTTCTCGTTGTGTTTTGAGTGTTGATGTTGGTTGTTAGATGTTTGTTTAATTTTTTTATTATTATTATTATTATTATTATTATTATTATTATTATTATTATTATTATTATTATGGTTGTTGTCTATTTAGTATTACTACTAGTATATTATACTTATCATTATTTAGTATGTGATCATAATTATCTTTATTGTTGTCTTGTTATTATTTTAATATAGTAACATAATAGTATAATTAATATTATTAGTAAGTATTGTTTAACATTAATATTGTAATGTTAGTTGTATATTTATTATCGTTATGAGTTATAATGGTTCGATAATTTAATTATCGAAGTAAGAAATATTATTATTGGTATTATTTATGTTATTGTTATCATGTATTTTGGTTAGTATGATAGTAGGAAGTATTACTTTAAGTGGCTAAACTATTTTGGACAAGGTAACTATTTTGGGAAAGTTCTATTTTGGGAAACTTTCCACTTTTAGAAAGTTACTATGTGTAGTAGTATTACTATTCTAATATAAAGGTTAAGTGAAGGATTAGTAATCGTTAAATAATATATGTTTAGGTGATGGTTTCCGCGTGGAATAATCCTGGCAGCTATTCGGTTGTCTTTCTGCAATTCGAGGTAGGGGATACTTATGTCTGCGGTTGTGTTATGACATGAGGTTATGTATTGTATGATTGATATATTTGATTACGAGTTCATTGTGATTGATTGATTATTATTGATTATTGTGGAGAACGGAGCTGGTGAATTGGGTCTTGTGATAAGGGTCTTGTGATACGGGACTTGTGATATGGCCATAGTGGGTGTGGTATGATGGAGGTTGTGATGTGGTGGAAGGTGTGGTGTGATGGAGGGGATGGTGTGACGGAGGTGAAGTGGTTGACTGAACGGTGTGGTGATGGAATAAATATATTGTATGTTCATTTATGTCTTATTGATATTTTCCTACTCAACCTCGTGGTTGACCCTGTGTATTCGTGTGACACCTACGATGATCTGGAATGGGGAGTAGATTCTACAGGAAAGAGACAGATGAGCTAGGAGCTGGGACGGGAATGTGAGATGCAGATTTGGGGCCGACTTAGAATTATATCACTTATAGATTGATCATCAGTTGTACTTTTATTCTGTTGCATAGTTGTAAATCAAAGTTTAAATTTAATCAGTTTTTATATAAAGCACTTTGGGTTCATTTACTTTGTTATTCACTACCTCGGACATTCCGAGATGGTAACAGCTCTGTTTATTGAGGATGTCTTGCTAAAGGCTCCTTAAATAAATGGGGGTGTTACAAAGTGGTATCAGCGCAAACGATCCACATGCCTGAACCTAATGAATAATAATGAATGTAGGGAGAGTCTAATAAAATGAACCCCGAGATGAAACTGATAGGAGCCCCAAAAAGGAACGGGATGAGTTAAGGGCCCCCTCACACCAAACCTGTGCCCTTTCTGTTCTGTCTCGGGAACCCAATGAGAGTAATTGAAGAGTGGGGTAGATTATATAGTGACCTAGTTATCTTGTACTAACGTTCTTGCAGGAGAAGGAATGAGGTAAGTTATGATGTGAAATATGGTTGGTAATATATACTTCGAATCATGAGATTGATGTTGAATGTTGATTGAGATATACTATTTCTGGTATTGAGAACAAGAGGTTTTGAATATGAGCTTTACTTGTATATGGTGATATGCATGCGGCTATATGATCCCGGAACCGTTAGGTAGAGATATAACATAATGATATGTGTAATGAGTTGATGAGCTATAGCTACCTAAAAGGATAGATGTAGGAGTGATATGTTCATGATTGACTGGAATGGTTAGTAGAGCCAGCTATGCTATGTCATAATAGGATGTGGAACCAAGTTAAGTCTCATGGGTAAAGCTAGTAGACCGAACCGGATGGCGTGCCCGTTGATAATTGTCTGTACTATTCTATGTGTGTATACACTTCTTATTTGCATGCCTTATACTTTGCAAGAGTTTACTGATGGGCATACTAAGCAAACGTGATCGGAATTTGAGATTTATGATTTTTTTTATTATTATTTTACTAATTGCTTTAGCAATCCCTGTCTAGTGATATGCGGAATGTGTTGCCCCAAGCCATAAATGACATATAGATATGTGTTACGTTCGTATATATGTGTACAAGTATTGAGTATTTGGTTGGTTTCTCGAAATCTTGACTGTGCTCTAGATGACGATTAAAGTTGGAATGAGGAATGAATATTAATATGGTTCAATGTCCATGTTTTAAATGATATGTCAACGCGTTTTGGAAGATGAATAGTTGAGTTTCGAGGTAGTAATGTGAATTGTAATAGAACAAAAATTTTAAATAAACTTCCAGAATGTTGCCTTGTTGGTACGGGCTGTCAATGTAAATGTGTTCCATATTCGAGAATGAAAATTTTATGCATGATAACTCCCTGAGTTGGGTTTACAATGTTTCTGGTTTCATGTTAATAGGAGTTATATTTTTGAGAGAAATAAATCTTTTAGTTGACAGTGGTCAGATTGCTACTGCACAGTCCCGTTTCGCCCCATCTTTTTGTAAAAGAAATCATTTAAAACATGGTTATTGTTTATGCATAATTCCAACTCTACTGTGCAGAATTTTCGTTCACGTTTTCAAAATGATGCGCCATGTAAAATCTTAACGAGTCGTTATTTAATTGTGATTTTTGCAAGTTGCCTAATTTTCTGTTGAATTGCTGTAAAGTTCTTGTCCAGACCGATTGAGTTATGGAAATGGTATTAAATAATTTCCTTGAGATATGCATTCGATTCTTTTTCTATGATTAGCTAGTCCTTTATATTTTCTAAAAGCTATGATCGCTCGCGCGTTAGCTAAGCTGTTATTTAATTATGATTTGGTAAGTTGCTGCGTAATGTTTAATTGTTGAAATCGTGAGATATAAAAGTTTCATATAAAAGTTTAATCAAATGTGAATTATGTGATGTGACCCCATGATATCTTAATGTGGCATTAGTAACATGAATAGTAGGCATATGGTATGAGTATGAACCTCACAATATGATAGCGCAACCTAGTTTATTTCGTCAAGTTTAATATAGAACCGTTTCAATTATATGTCTAATATTACGACCTCAAAATAATTGTGTGCTGCTCGTATGTGATGTCAAGAACATGCTTATCTGAGAAGATTCTTGCCAAATGGCAGAATGAAATTCAACTGGTAAGCTTATTAGCATGATATAGCAATCTAATGGTTATACGTAATTGTGATTATTTGAACGATGTGAATCTTGTTGATGTTAGCTCGTATATTGATGGTTATCTCTGACTAGTTCCCTGTGATTATAACCCTTACATTTTTTCTAGTGTATTGTTATACCATACAGTGAATTGCATATTGTTATATTTAGAATCTGATTGCGATGTATTGAATTATTAATTGTTGACATATGATTTATGGAAGTGCTAGTCTGGTGAATTCGTTTACTTTTATCGTTAAATTTTGTTTTCACAATTCATGAACTACAAGAACAATGTCTTAGTAAAGGAGAGTCAGAATGTCTCCGTGTAGTCTTGTTTCGATCTATAACTTGTCAAATTATCTTTGTAAAATCTCAATAATTTATGACATGACTTTTGGTATGTGGTGATTGTTTGAATGCGTGGGACATAATCCTGAGTACTTCTGGTATGCATATTTTGTGTTTCGTGAAGTACCCCTGTAACTTCGTTATACGTTAAACTTTGGGGACAAAGTTTTCTTAACGAGGGTAGAATGTGACATGTCGTGTTTTAAAAGTACCTTTATTAGTTTCTGATGTTATGCGGTTGTGTTCGCTACGTGCCTAGTGACCAGTTTGTTAAGGACGGGATGGTGAACTTCGGGACGAAGTTCATTTTAAGGAGGGAAGACTGTAATACCCCGTATTTTATTATACTTTATTTTAATGTTTAAAAATACTGTAATACTACGTATCGTATCGTGACTTATTGTGTTTTATGTATATAACATGTTTTTAATTATTTTTAAACGTTCGTAATCGATAATTAATTTATCGATTATTAATTTATCGATTAAGTGTGGTATGTGTGGGTAAGGGGTCGGGTATGTATTTGAGGGACAAAAACCGTGTTTTAGTTAGTAGTGGGCCTTGATTTACGTGCCTTGCTACCAGGACTTACCAACTCATACGTACAAACAAAATTAACACGTTCAAGACCTCAACCCTACCACCCCATATAAACACCCTGGAAACCCTAACCCTAACTTACCTACACACAATCTCACACCCCCACACCCTTGCCGCCACTTTGGAGAGTACGAAGGAGGATCGGTCACGGTGGGTTATGGGTTCTCAGGCCGTCGTTTACACCAAGAAGAGAGTAAGTTCACCATAACCTCTAGTTTCGCAGTTTTTGCAATCTCGTTTGGTTCACGTTTTTCAGTCACGTTTCACTGTCGTAGTCGTAATTATTTGTTAAGTAGCATTCTATGATGTTAGTAGATATGTTTTGGACCATAGTGAAACCGTCGACGACCACCTAGGACCACCAGTAGCGGTCATTTATCGCCGGAGTCAAAACAGTGATTTTCGTTCTGAACAGAGCATTCCTGTATGTATGATTTTGTGGCTTGATTTAAATGCCCTTATGCGGTTATTTTATATAATTATCAGAGTCTATATGTAGAGTGTAGTCACGGTGATAGATTGGTGGTTATTGGGGTGGTTATGGGTGGTTTGTGTCAGACTTATGGTAGGTTTCGTTTGGGGTTATTGCGTGGGAAACGGGATATCAGTGGGTGTTCCTGGGTTTAGTTGCGGTCATTTGGTGGTGGTTGGGAAAGACGACAGCCACGAACATCTCCCTTGGAATCACCATGGCTCAGAGGTGAGCACGGTTGTGTCAGGGGTGGGGTCAGATGCGGTGTGAGGTGTCGGCGGTGGTCTGTTTTGCGTGGGTCAGAGGGTCTGTTACGGGTCGATTTTGCTGGCCTGTTCACGCGTGTTTTCTCGTTTTGTTTTGAGTGTTGATGTTGGTTGTTAGATGTTTGTTTAATTTATTATTATTATTATTATTATTATTATTATTATTATTATTATTATTATTATTATGGTTGTTGTCTATTTAGTATTACTACTAGTATATTATACTTATCATTATTTAGTATGTGATAATAATTATCTTTATTGTTGTCTTGTTATTATTTTAATATAGTAAGATAATAGTATAATTAATATTATTAGTAAGTATTGTTTAACATTAATATTGTAATGTTAGTTGTATTGTTATTATCGTTATGAGTTATAATGGTTCGATAATTTAATTATCGAAGTAAGAAATATTATTATTGGTATTATTTATGTTATTGTTATCATGTCTTTTGGTTAGTATGATAGTAGGAAGTATTACTTTAAGTGGCTAAACTATTTTGGGCAAGGTTACTATTTTGGGAAAGTTCTATTTTGGGAAACTTTCCACTTTTAGAAAGTTACTATGTGTAGTAGTATTACTATTCTAATATAAAGGTTATGAAGGATTAGTAATCGTTAAATAATATATGTTTAGGTGATGGTTTCCGCGTGGAATAATCCTGGCAGCTGTTCGGTTGTCTTTCTGCAATTCGAGGTAGGGGATACTTATGTCTGCGGTTGTGTTATGACATGAGGTTATGTATTGTATGATTGATATATTTGATTACGAGTTCATTGTGATTGATTGATTATTATTGATTATTCTGGAGAACGGAGCTGGTGAATTGGGTCTTGTGATAAGGGTCTTGTGATACGGGACTTGTGATATGGCCATGGTGGGTGTGGTATGATGGAGGTTGTGATGTGGTGGAAGGTGTGGTGTGATGGAGGGGATGGTGTGACGGAGGTGAAGTGGTTGACTGAACGGTGTGGTGATGGAATAAATATATTGTATGTTCATTTATGTCTTGTTGATATTTTCCTACTCAACCTCGTGGTTGACCCTGTGTATTCGTGTGACACCTACGATGATCCGGAATGGGGAGTAGATTCTACAGGAAAGAGACAGATGAGCTAGGAGCTGGGACGGGAATGTGAGATGCAGATTTGGGACCGACTTAGAACTATATCACTTATAGATTGATCATCAGTCGTACTTTTATTCTGTTGCATAGTTGTAAATCAAAGTTTAAATTTAATCAGTTTTTATATAAAGCACTTTGGGTTCATTTACTTTGTTATTCACTACCTCGAACATTCCGAGATGGTAACAGCTCTGTTTATTGAGGATGTCTTGCTAAAGGCTCCTTAAATAAATGAGGGTGTTACATCCTTAGTCCTAACTTTACTGACTTCTAATCAACACTTAATTGGCCCCAGGAACTAAGTCGAGGGAGAGCCGGTTTCCCTTTCGGTTGCCCGACCGGGGGGTCTCTATCCTCTCTCCATTCCCGAACCCAATATAGTGTCGCCCGAACTCCGGAGACCTCAAACACGCATACAAGTATAAGAGAAAGACCAATTTCGATTAAGTTATGTCTAAACGACTGCTTTATATTAAAGTATCTTAGTTCGATAAGAATATAAGCGGACACTTAAGAATTAACTAGTTTTAGACAAGTAACTAACCACTTTACAAAACCTTACCTAGCTCAAATATATTTTACTAAGTATTTAATTACGTTCTAATTAACCGGTTCAACCGATAAAGGAAATAATCACGATTTAAATCAAACTTCATATTATATCACCTATATTTTATACGGGGAAACGATTGACTAAATAATTTATTTTGACATGCTTCTAATAATGAAATCATAACCCAATAGTAATTTATTAGACGATTTCGAGTAAACTACTCATATACTTTAAACATGTGAGCATTAACTTAGAAAACAAGGTAGTAGTACGCAGCAGCTCAAATCACGATGGCAATAACAATCTTATGGGAAAGCAACTAACAATAACCACTTAAACAACCTGCCCCACTAATCAATTCCTTTTAGACAATGCAGTACGTAACGAGACTGAGATGGGCAGCAACAATAGCCGCGTAAATAGCAATAAACGCAACTAATGGTTGCAGCTATGAATAGCAGCCGCAGCAGCATCCACCTACAGCAGCTGCGACAACAACCCAGATCACAACCAGCGGCAACATTACAGCAAGAAGGGGAAGGGGGCAGTAGCGCAGCACAGGAATGGGGTGCTGGAACAGGAACAGACGCGCAGAACAGCGTGCAGGTACAGTCGAATGCGCGTAACAGCAATGCAGAAACAGTGGCGAATGCACAAGGACGATAGTGTAGAAACAGACACTCAGGCAGAACAGAATTGCAGACACGGAAGTGATGTACAGGAACAGAAAGCAGAACAGACATGGAAGGGGGGGGGGGGTCTATTCAGTGCAAAATTAGGTGGGTAGCAATGTTGCAGAACAAAAGTAGCAAGGTGCAGCGTAGAGTAGTCCACACGCAATGGTTAGCCACGGCCACACTCATATGGGCAGAGGACAGACGCAGAAGTAGAACGCAGAAATGGGGAGTCGGGGCTGTTGTATTTGCAGGAATAGGAATACAGAAAAGGGGAGGGAGCTGTTCAGTGGGCAGTAGTAGTAAACGCAGTATGTGCAGTGGTGTAAGTAGCATAGAAAGTGTAGTGTAGGAAGGTAGTAGTAACTAATTCTGATGCGGGAGCAGCCTCCTATGAACTACTTCTTAACCAAAATAAAAGGTCTCTAACATACGAGTTCGATTTTGGGTCGAATACAGTGTTCAAGATAGCATGGAACGGAATTAGTCAGAAGTCCGTCCAAAAATAGACCTAGGACGTGTGATTCCACACGGTCCTAATAGTAGTTAGTTTTATTTTATGTTATGTTTAAAATAAGGACTAATATGTTTTATAGTCCAAATAGGAGTCTTTGTAAGAGTCCTAGTACAAATAGGAAATCCTAATTTAAATAGGAATCCTAGTTGTGATAGGATTCGTAGTCCTAGTAGAATTAGGAATCCTAATTATTGTAGGATTTATAATCCTAATAGGATTAGGTTTTCTAGTGTGTGTAGGATTCACAATCCTAATTGAATAAAGAGTCCTACTAGTTTTAGGATTCATAGTTAGTTTAGGAATAGGAGTCTTAATCCTAGTCAAACTAGATGTTTGAACTTAAGTAGGATTACGGTTTTCTAGCTAGTAATAATTAAGGTATTCCTACCTTAATTAGAATAGGATTTTCGGCCATACACCCTATAAATAGGGCAGCCATATACAATTTTTATTCATCTTATTATCAAATTATAAACAAAACCTTTTGTTAAGTTTTACTTACAAATCTAAAGTATCTGTGTGAGCTTTAAAACCCGAAGTATCTGTGTGAGCTTCAAAATAATTGAGAGGGTATCTGTGTGAGCTTGATCAATTATCCTATCCATCGACAATCATAAATCATTCATCAAATCGTTTCACAAATCTTTCAAGTATTAAGTGCTGTGCCTTATTACGTCATCAACAATCTTTATTCAAGAAGATCAAGAAACACCAAGATTCACCACCACCGTTGACCACCGTCCACGGCGAGCCACGTCACCACCACCGGCCGTTCGTCCGTCCACCATTCATTCATTATTCTTCGTTCTTGGTTATTTTTCGTTCTTTATTCGTTCAAGATTGTATTATTTTATTAGTATTTTTATTCCGCTGCAACATCCGTATTTTTGTTGATTATCTTTATTGATTATCACCCCAAATACGCATCAAATTGGTATCAGAGCTTCGGCTCTTGATTTATTTCTTAATAGGTCAGTCTTGGGGAGATTTTAACCATGGGTTTGAACAAACCCAAACGCTCGCTAGAGAAGAAGAGACATGATCGTTCATTATGGTTCCAGGAATTGGAGAGTGCGTTCGATCGATTTTTAGCCAAGGTCGATAAATGGGATCGTGAATGGACTCAATATACTGAAGCACAAAAACGAAAAAAGAAGAATGGACCAGTTGGTACCATTCACAAGGAGCAAGAGGAGTCCTATATAGAAGAGCAGGAAGAGATTGTATCTATTCTTGTCAAAGGAGATTGTTCAGAAAGCGGTCCGAATCTGAGTAATAAAATAAAAGAAGCTGGGTTCACTACTTATGATGATTCAAGGGGAAATAACCGTGACCAATCAGAAACGGTGACTAGTGGTATACAACTTCCAATAGGACCGTTCATGGAGGAGGATGTGGGGGCTTGCGTTGCTAGTAAGGAGGACGAGGGAGAGGATCAAGGAGGTTTGGGGAAGGACATGATTCTAAGTGAGCAAGAGGGTTTTGTAGATCCATCCACGAACTTACATCCATGCTCATACTATTCGTTCACCAACATACCTACATCCTTACGAGTATTCACGCTAACATCAATGGTACGACCAAACCATCCGAATACCCTAAGATCAATCATCTTTACAAACAGAAACCCCCAATTCGTTTCGTTCAGAGAACCAAGGAGTCAATCGTCAAACAATCATAAAATCCTAAAACAATTGTGCGTGAAAGATAATCCATGTTGTGAGGGGTTGAAATCTGACCATGTTCAGGAACTATCATTGTGGCCTAAAGGAAGATGGAAGTCTTATAGCTTACCTTGGAGGGATAAGGGAATGTTAGTTAAAAATCAAGTTCTAATTTTGTTAAGTCTAGAACTTTACAAGAAAGAGCTATGGTACGGTAAGGTTTCTATTGGTGCGTCTCAAACAGACTATTTTGAACACACTAGGATCATGCGAGAGGCAAGGAGTGGCGAAAGGATTCTTGATTGGAGTCCTAATTCCATGGTAAGTACAAATTCTATGTGCTTTAGGAAGGACATGGTTACATCCAATCCTATGATACTTAGGAGTGGCGTTACTATGACAACTATAAAACCAGCCCTTCATAAGCTATTGGTGCAAGGAGCTTGGGTTAGGAAGATGGATATGACAGAGACGAAGTATAAGCCAAGGTGGGATAGAATTCAGGAGGTTTATTTTCAATCTACAACTATACTTAGGCCTGTTATTACAAGGATGATTCAACTTGGAAGATGTGTTTTTGATCCAGGTGGTAGCATACACGGAAATTTGAGGCCAAATTTTCCAAAAGAAAGAGAGTGTGATGCGGGAGCAGCCTCCTATGAACTACTTCTTAACCAAAATAAAAGGTCTCTAACATACGAGTTCGATTTTGGGTCGAATACAGTGTTCAAGATAGCATGGAACGGAATTAGTCAGAAGTCCGTCCAAAAATAGACCTAGGACGTGTGATTCCACACGGTCCTAATAGTAGTTAGTTTTATTTTATGTTATGTTTAAAATAAGGACTAATATGTTTTATAGTCCAAATAGGAGTCTTTGTAAGAGTCCTAGTACAAATAGGAAATCCTAATTTAAATAGGAATCCTAGTTGTGATAGGATTCGTAGTCCTAGTAGAATTAGGAATCCTAATTATTGTAGGATTTATAATCCTAATAGGATTAGGTTTTCTAGTGTGTGTAGGATTCACAATCCTAATTGAATAAGGAGTCCTACTAGTTTTAGGATTCATAGTTAGTTTAGGAATAGGAGTCTTAATCCTAGTCAAACTAGATGTTTGAACTTAAGTAGGATTAGGGTTTTCTAGCTAGTAATAATTAAGGTATTCCTACCTTAATTAGAATAGGATTTTCGGCCATACACCCTATAAATAGGGCAGCCATATACAATTTTTATTCATCTTATTATCAAATTATAAACAAAACCTTTTGTTAAGTTTTACTTACAAATCTAAAGTATCTGTGTGAGCTTTAAAACCCGAAGTATCTGTGTGAGCTTCAAAATAATTGAGAGGGTATCTGTGTGAGCTTGATCAATTATCCTATCCATCGACAATCATAAATCATTCATCAAATCGTTTCACAAATCTTTCAAGTATTAAGTGCTGTGCCTTATTACGTCATCAACAATCTTTATTCAAGAAGATCAAGAAACACCAAGATTCACCACCACCGTTGACCACCGTCCACGGCGAGCCACGTCACCACCACCGGCCGTTCGTCCGTCCACCATTCATTCATTATTCTTCGTTCTTGGTTATTTTTCGTTCTTTATTCGTTCAAGATTGTATTATTTTATTAGTATTTTTATTCCGCTGCAACATCCGTATTTTTGTTGATTATCTTTATTGATTATCACCCCAAATACGCATCAAATTCCCAAATAACCATACAACCCACGAGAACACACCCGCCTCAAATCAACTTTACAATTATCATACTATAAACCCAAATGAATCTCTTATAAAATCTTAAACAACATCATACAGAAATTCATACATTCACAACGAAACTCCCAAAATTCAACCGGTCTCCATGTATACTCCCAAATTCACCCAAAAGATGAATTCAACATAATTTATCGACAACAATCTGAATATTATGCATACTAAACATGTTTATCTCATGCCTCAACACACATAAACACATCAATTTTAACAAAAAGCTTGCTACTTTAACAAATAAGCCGAGTTACTCATAATTGTTACCTTAAAGCGGTTTAAGCTCCAAAGTCTTCCTCCACCACGTATGTATCGACATCTGGGTCTTCTAAACCAACTCCTACATACAAGCATAAAAACGGAGATTATAAGCTTAAAAACGAATTGGGGCAAAACAGCCCAAATATGAAAGTGAGTGAAATGAAAATCGGAAGTGATGGAAAGATCACAAATTTGGAGAGGATTCCGAAAATATAATATATACCTTGATACGAGTTGAGGAAGGGTTCGAGATGATCTCTTGAAGATTTCTTAAAAAGAGGGAAAATGGGTTTTTGGTTTAGTGTGAAAGGGTTTATGAAAAATTGAAATGTCCATGGATGAAATGAGGAGTTGTCCTTTTTATATACTTGAGTCGGTTTTATTTTATTTAAGTGATACGGAACTCAAGTCGGGAAATTGCCAAGTGATAACATCTTAAGATTAAAATAATCTTAAGACGGAACTTAACGGAAATCTTAAATAAAACTCACGATTTATTATTAAAAAAATATTATATTCCGAAAAATACTTTAAAAGTATTAAAATATTATTTACGAAAATATGGGATGTTACATTAAATTTAGTAATACTAAAAGAAATCATTCTTAATTGAAAATATAAACAATGAATGTGATTATCATATTTGTAAAAATTTATACAATATCCAATCATTACATATCCATAACCTAAGCAAACTCTGGAACACGTTTCAATCCCATTGCGATGGCGTGTGCATCATGCTTAGCCTTCGATAAAGGCTTGGTTAAAGGATCAGCAATATTATCATCTGTCCCAACCTTACAAATGTCTATTTCCTTCCTATCCACGTAATCTCTTATTACATGATATTTCCTTTCAATGTGTCTGGATTTGTTGCTAGACTTGGGCTCTTTAGCTTGAAAGATAGCCCCACTATTATAACAAAACAAAGTGATAGGATCTTCGACGGAAGGGACTACTTTTAGTCCATCCAAGAATTGCCTAATCCAAACAGCTTCTTTTGCAGCTTCAGACGCTGCAATGTACTCTAACTCTCACTACTACAGAAAGCCTTAAGGACATCGGACTTTTATTGTCAAGGACATCGGATTAGCAACCGATGTAGAGTTCACTGATGTCCATTATGGGTATCAAGGACATCGGTTGTGCAACCGATGTCCATTTGATAATGCACATCGGATGTTTAAAACGTCTGATGTCCATCATCCTTATGCACATCAGACTTTAGCTCACATCTGATGTCCATTATGTTATTGCACATCGGAGGTTTAATAAGTCTGATGTCCATCATTCCTATGCATATCACACATCTGATGTCCTTCATATGTATGCACATCGGAGGTTTAGTAAGTCTGATGTCCTTCATATGTATGCACATCATTCTTTACCTGTAATCTGATGTCCATTTATGTTTTTTTTTTTAAAAAAAAAGCTGGTACTGATGGTAATTTGTACCACCAGTATACATTATTCAGATGCCAACCATTTAGACTAGCGTATCAAAACAGATTATAGGCCACCATCAACCAAACAAACACAAATTTATAGCAAAGCACGACAAAGTCGTTCGTCTTTCATTAAACAAGTTCAAAGCAAAGTCAAATATACAAGGAGAAACTATATCAGATACAAAAATCTAAATACTCAACATTCAAGTCCAAACAAAATAACCTTCAGACTACAGAATGTTGAAAATTTCCTGCACAACAGCTCCTGAACGTGCTACTCTATGGCTCCAACGAGTACAACGCTTAAATACAGATTTGTACAGATTTGTCCAGCATGTTGTCCTCGAGTTCTCGTACCATAATGGCCAGCGTCTCCAAAGATGTAGCAATGATGGTACTGTTATGCACAATGCTGTCTTTTACTATGTTCCCATGTTTCAACCAAATCTTTTTCAAAGTCGGGATTAAGCAACATCTTATATCAAATCCTTCAAATTTAGTAGTTGCAGAATCCATTTTGTCGCTCTGCGAAAAGAATGCAAAAGAAACAACTGAAATTGGTAGAACCAGTACATATACAATCCCTTTATTTCATATAAAGGGTTCTGATTTGTGAAACATATAAAGGGTTCTGATTTGTGAAACATTTTCAACTACGACCCATGCTTTCTCATAATATATAGGTCAATAGTTTAAAAGTTTAAAATGATTATGTCAACTCAAAAATAATTGTTCTGTTAGATAGACGACACAAATTTTACTTGGCATCTCTTGTATACATTTGGAAAAATTAATAGCGACTAAAAAGCGTAATTTATTACCTGAGACATGCATGATGTCGAAGGTTTAGGTACCGAATGAATGATATTTTTCCCTGAAGTCCCTGCAACAATACATTGATCAACAAGAAGTCTGCAGTCTAGAATCAAAGGAAGAGAAAAGGGCATAAGACCAGTGTGTCGTGTGTTCTCAGTTAAAACTCATTACCTTCCTCAATTGCATCAGACCCGCTATTCATCAACAGAAGAGCTCTCCCAACTTCTTCTTCACATGTAGAAAGAGAAAGTGACATTACGTGAGTCGTACCTTCCTCTTTCGATGATGCATGCCCCTCAATATTTGCTTTAGAATGCACGTCCTCATCCTGATCTTGACTATCTGAACCAGAACCCAACCCATTTTTATCCTGATCTTTATTGCTGAAAGCATATTCCATCTCTTCTTGCTCCCCCTTCTGGCCTTCTCTAAGGTACACCCAAACTGTAGCTTATCGAGGTAAACTGGTAAAGTTGTGCACTTGTTCCACACAACTTTACAAAAGATTACAAGTATCTTTTACCCAAACAGTAGGGTTTTTACATTACAAAAGATTATGAGCATCTTTTACTCCATCTGTAGGGTTTTTTGAACTAAGGTTTCAAACAATTTTTTAGGAATAGAGGGATGGTGAAGGTCGATAGAAAATGAAGGTACCTTGCTTGCACTCAGAAATTTGCCAAAAAAGCAAGTGAGGAGAACCTAATGGAATAACTTAAAAAGAAAAGCGTAAGAGACTAGAGAAAAGAGGTTGTATTACATACCCATCAGAAGTAGGCAAGTAGGAGATGACATTCAAGGCAGCAAGTCGGAGATGCCATTCAAGGCTCTTAGTAAAAAGCCGAGAGAGCATCCAGCACGACCAGCAGTCATTCAAGTAAGTATGCTTCTCACAACCCTACAAGCTGCAACAAAACCTTCTTAAAAGAAACAAACAATACGTTTGGAAAATGCGTAAAGAAGGAATGTCGAAAAGTTAAGAGCACTTTCTGCACACAACACGCCCAAACAAAGTATTGGCTCATATCCCCTTTTTCTTTCGTTAAATTAGAGTTGACATCCAAAAAGGGGGCTACACGTAAGAATATAATTTTAAAGCGTTAAGGTATAAGCCTACATTCACTATATAAATCCATTGCATCATAGTCTAACATGTATGAAGTACCAGTATAAGAAGAGCCCGAGCTTCTCAATTTCTGATACAATAATAAAACACAAGAACCTGAGTATGCCTCTCATTCGATGGATGTTAGATGGAAAACTGACATAGCACACACTCACGGTTGTGACAACACTACTCACCTAGGTTGAAGGACCTCCCACCGCAAGCACTGTTATCCCCTCAACTTCCCTTTGTATACGGACCTTATAAGAATAAACTTACACTACACTAATCTAAAAATCGATCAAGTACTAGACTTTCATAATGTCTATCTTATCTCTAACATACATATACCTCCTAAATACATGCATCTAACCTACTTTTGTATAAATTATGATTCGCCTGAAATATGGGTCAACTCTTTTGAGTGCATGAATTCTATTAACTATCACTTGCCCTCAAATTGAATTCCCAAAGCATCATTAACATTGGCACAAACAACATCATCTGTTCACACGCATTGCCTGATCTTCTTGTTTAACAATTGGTTCCTCATGTAGACATTTCATTGGGTTGGTCAGCTTCACTTTGGAAATATTTCGTTAATTATCCTCACACGCACACGCATTGCCTGATCTTCTTATCTCTAACATACATATATTTGATTTATATATTTTGATCGAATTGAATTAATTATCCTCCAGCTGAAATTCATCGAACAATAAATACAAAATCAAACAGCAGGAGCAACGGATGAAGCTGAAAATCAGCCTAATACCAAAACCCCCAAATCGAAATAAAGAGAAACCCTAATTTCGTTAATTAAATCTGAATTTAACAAATTAAATACGAAAAAGAAGGAGGAATACTTACTTCAATACGGGGAATCCACAATAATGCAAATAGAACAAGGAGAAGAACGAATATTTGACAGAAACTCGAATTTATCGCAAACCCTAATACGTAAGTCACTGAAAAACTAATTTTAGGGATGAAAATTAGAGGGCTTTTGTTTAATTTGCAGAATTAAGTGAAGGAAATGTGTTTAAAAGGTGATTTGCAGATTTAATGGTGAAATTTTGAAAGAAATATGAAAATGTCGAAAATATTGTGAAAGGAAAGAGAGAAAGCGTGAAAAGAAGAATGAAAGAAGAAAGCTGGATGGGTATGTATGTGTTCAACAATAGACATGGGTTTAGTAGAAATCTGATGTAAATAAGCAGGTAATAGACATGGGTTTTCGAAAATCCGATGTCCATTAAAATTATCATTTAATGGACATGGGTTGTAAAAACAAGCGATGTAAATAACTCTATAAGGACATCGGATTTTTGAAAAAACCGATGTGCATTATTTACTACATCGGTGATTTAAAAATCTGATGTGCATTAACCGATGTCCTTAAGGGTTTCTGCAGTAGTGTCTGTTGTAGAATCCGCAGTTACACTTTGCTTGAAGCTTTTCCAGCAAACAGCTCCTCAGTTCATCATAAAGACATAGCCTGATTGGGATTTCATATCATCCCTATCGGTTTGGAAACTAGCGTCCGTGTAACCACTTACACGTAAGTCAGTTTCTCCTCCAAACACTAAGAACGAATCCTTAGTCCTTCTCGAGTATTTAAGGATGTTCTTCACGGCTATCAAGTGACTCTCTCGTGGCTTGGCTTGGTAACGACTCGTCATGCTCAAAGCATAAGCGACATCGGGACGAGTGCAAATCATAGCATACATGATAGACGCAACTGCGGAAGCATAAGGGATGGCCTTCATGCGTTCAATTTCCTCAGGTGTAGAGGGAGACTGTGAGTTGCTCAAAATAATCCCTTGACACATAGGAAGAAAGCCTCTCTTAGAGTCTTTCATATTGAACCTATCAAAAATCTTATCAATATAAGCTTCTTGACTTAATGATAGTATCCTTCTGGACCTATCTCTATAGATCCGAATACCTAAGATGCGTTGTGCCTCTCCCAAGTCCTTCATTTGGAAATGTTTCCCTAGCCACTCCTTAACAGAAGTGAGCATCGGTACATTATTCCCAATGAGTAATATGTCATCCACCTAAGACGAGAAAAGCTACCTTGCTCCCACTAAACTTCATGTATAAACAAGGCTCCTCAACACTTCAAGTAAAACCGTATTGTTTAACAACATGATCAAAGCGATGATTCCAACTCCTAGATGCTTGCTTAAGTCCATAGATGGATCTCTTAAGTTTACACACCTTCTTAGGGTTAGATGTATCAACAAAACCTTCAGGTTGTGTCATGTACACTTCCTCTTCTAGAATCCCATTCAAGAAGGCGGTTTTGACATCCATTTGCCAAATTTCATAATTGTGAAATGCGGCAACCGCTAAGATTATCCTAATGGACCGAAGCATAGCGACTGGAGCAAAGGTTTCGTCATAGTGTAAACCATGAACTTGAGTGAAACCTTTTGCTACCAATCTAGCTTTGTAAACATCTATATGTTTATCCACGCCAAGTTTTATCTTGTAGATCCATTTACACTAAAGAGGTCTCACTCCTTTAGGTAAATACACTGAGTCCCATACTTGGTTTTCATACATGGAATCCATTTCGGATTGCATGGCCTCGAGCCAATGCGCGGAGTCGGGACTAGAGATGGTCGATTTGTAGTTAATGGGTTCGTTACTTTCTAAGAGTAACAAAATGCTATCCTCTTCAATGATACCGAGGTAGCGTTCAGGTTGATAACTGATTCTACCTGACCTCCTAGGAACAATTACCGTTTCAGAAGAAGAGGGAATGTTTTCCTCCACGTTCTGCTCCACCTCGTTTTCGGCTTGTGGCTCTCGAACTTCTTCAAGTTCAAATTTTCTCCCACTCTGTCTCCTAGATAGAAATTCTCTTTCTAGAAAGACAACATCACGAGACACAAACACTTTGTCCTCGTCTTTGTTGTAGAAATAGTAGCCACGTGTTTCCTTAGGATAACCTACAAATTGACATTTGTCATATCTGGGTGCAAGCTTGTTGTCAGATCTAATCTGACGTAAGCTTCACAACCCAAATTCGCATGAAAGACAAATGAGGGACTTTCCCTGTCCATATCTCATATGGGGTCTTATTGGCCGCTTTAGTCGAGCTCCGATTTAGTGAAAAAATTGCAGACAAGATTGCAAAACCCTAAAACGAATTGTGAAGCTCGGCTAGACTCATCATGGACCGAACCATATCTAATAGAGTTCAGTTCTCCCTTTCGGCCACACCATTAAGTTGTGGTGTTTCAGGAGGTGTCCATTTTGATATAATACCACAATCGTTTAGGTGAGAATCAAATTCTTTGTTTAAGTATTCACCACCACGATCGGATCGTAGGGTTTTAATCTTCTTATCAAATTGATTTTCTACTTCATTTTGAAACTCTTTGAACTTTTCAAAAGCTTCACTCTTGTTCTTCATTAAGTAGATATACCCATATCTACTCAAATCATCAGTGAATGTAATGAAGTAGTGATAACCTCCTCTAGCGGTTGATGGTCAAAGGTCCACATACATCGGTATGTATGAGAGCTAAGACCTCACTTGCTCGCGTTCCTTTTCCCATAAAAAGAGCACGAGTCATCTTGCCTAAAAGACAAGACTCGCATGTACCGTAAGATTCATAATCAAATGGTTCGAGCACTTTTGATGAAATAAGTCTCTTTATGTGTCTCTCGTTTACATGACCTAAACGACAATGCCAAAGGTAGAATTCATTTGGAATTTGGATCACCCTTTTTAAGTCTTTCACTTTCAACATGGTAGACTTCGTTAACATCATTTAGAACGTAAATACCTCCAATAGAAATGGCCTTGCCATAGACCATATCATTAAACATGAAAATACAACAATTGTTCTTAATGATAAAACAAAAGCCTTCCGCGTCCAACGCAGAAATGGAGATAATGTTCTTAGTAGGAGTTGGTAAAAAATAACAATTATTTAAAAACACTCTAATCCACTATATAGAGTAAGGACATAGGTCCCTATGGCAACGACCGCCACCTTGGCTCCATTTCCCATGCGAAGATCAACCTCCTCTCTTGCTAGGCTTCGCACGTCCTTTAGCCCCTGTAAATGATTAAAAAGGTGAGAACCGCATCCGGTATCTAATACCCAGCATGAAGAGCTAGCAAGATGAACATCTATCACATAGATCAAGGTGGAGAAAGTACTTATGGCCGTCACACGACCGACTTTCAGATCGTCCAAATACTTGGGACAATTTCTCCTCCAATGGCCTTTGCTATTACAATGAAAACATTCGGCCTCAGATTTATCTCCTTTGGACTTGTCATTCTCAATGGCTTTGCCCTTCCCCTTTTCCCTTTTAGTGAATTTTCTTTTGAATTGGGATTTCCCTTTCCCCTTCCTTTATTGACTCCTAGAGACATGTTCTTGAATTTCATTGTGAGAACATCTTTCTCACTCCCACTAGCCTCCATGTCTCTCTCCGCTTGAGTGAGAATAGCATGGAGTTCATGATAGGACTTATCCATATTATTCATCTTATACTTCACCCTAAAATGGGCAAACTTTATGGGAAGTGAGTGGAGGATGCGATCCACCACAAGAGTCTTTGGAATTTCACACCCTAGACGCTCTAGGGTGTCAACATATTCCACCATTTTTAGGACATGAGGACCAACCTTTTGGCCTCTCCCAAGCTTTGCTTCAAATAAGCGTGCCGCCGCATTGTATTGACGGACTTTGGGTGTTTGTGAAAACATAATAGACATACGAGTGAAAATCTCGTATGTATTCTAAGAAATGCATCGAAGCTTGAGACTAGGGGACATCGACCATATCAAAACATTTTTGATATCATTCGACATCCTCAAATGGTCATCATAGGCGGTCCTTATTGCCGCACTAGCCCTTGCACCGAGCTCAAGAGGAGGGGGTTCGGTTAAGTAAGCTACCATATTATCGGATAATGTGGCACTTTTGATAGTGGACTCCAATTCAACAAAGTTACTACCATATTAATTTAAACTACATTTGTCAATAATGGACCTTAGCCATGAGTATTTGCCTAATGGAGTAGTCGAAAGTGTCGATGAATTGAAATGCTACAACAACATTCATTGTTTTAAAATTTACTTATAAACAAACTTTAAAAAGTTTTAGCATTTATATAATGATCTCCCACTAAATTATATAAATGATCCAAAGACCCAATTTTAGACAAAAACGGGCATCGTTTGGGCAAAACATCCCATAATTGCATAGATTCGGTAAGTCAACCCGTTTGACTAATTCTACCTTTAGAACTCTTGGTCGACGGATTTCCTTAAATCTATTTAAAGCCCATAAATCAAGACCGTCTTAATATTCCATTGAGAACAACCAACTTTGGCGTGTGATAACATTTATCACCCTACTACCTAAGGTAAAAAGAGAACACCCCGTTTGGGCGAGCGTGACTCTAATGAACAAAGGATTCATAGGTGTTACTAATTGTTAAGGCTAATCTCAATTCTAATATGTGAGAGATCTTGTCAATTTAGTCATAAATTCACTACAAGTGAACTAAGTCGGCGAATGTAAATAACGTTAATTGACCATAGCGAAATATAAAGGCATGTGTGCGGTGATTTTGGCATGCGCGGGAAAAATAAAGCAAGCAAGCAAGCATATAAATAATCCTAGTATGGCCACCTAGTTAAATAAAATAACTAGATTATTACAAATTCGGAAACCAACTCCTTGGTCCCTTGCCTCTTCATGGAATACCTTCCAAGAAATGCACCGTCTCGAGGATACTCCGTGTTTTGGAAACGCCATAAAATAATTACAAAATAAATTACATGGCTTTTCCTATTATACATTAGTTAAGAAATAAATAAAATTTATTAATTAATTACAAACGGACGATACGAGATCGTATTCAATTACAACCGAATCGTTATTCCCTTACATTACGGGTAATAACGATTAAATAACTAGGTCATACTAGGTACAAATGAATAAATACCTTAAATAAATGACAATCATTCATTCAACATAAAAATAATGCTTAAAATTCTGTAAAAATAAATGCCAAAATTGCCCTATTGCACAATTGATCGTATTTTTTACGGATTTTATCGGTATTGCGGATTTGACGATTTTTAACTTATTAAAAATCAATAATCAACACTTAAATCTCAGTTAAGCTCATACTAATTATATAAACAGATTTATAAACAGATTTATAACCCAAAATTACTATTAAAAGATTTATAACCCAAAAAATCTCAGTTAAACAGCTCTACTTGCATCGCATTGAACTTCGAACAATTTATCGAAATTAGGAAGGGTTAAAACGGATGCAGAGCTAAGTTTAAGTTTTACGTCATCGAATGTTCTTTATGCAGTAGTAGCTAGTTGATGACCGGTTTTTGCCGTCACTACAGGTATCAAACAAGATTTATAAAACCCGATATAAAGTAGTATGAAAGGGTTATCGTTCGCAAGGATGGTGGGGATAATTGCTTAGTTATGTTCTAGTCTAAGTCTAAGTCGGGGTAATAGGTTTTGTGAAACGATTGACAACTAATGAGCAAATGAAAAAGCTAAGATGAGAATTCGATTAAAGGTAAACTAGGGTGTCGGGGGTCACTAAGATGGGTAGAGGAAAATACTAGAAAGTCAACTAGATGGTCTCAAACAAATGGTCTCGGTAAGTCTCTTCTCTCGAGTCGACTAAACCTAGGTTGAAATACCCGAGCTTTCGCTACAAATACACACAACCAATTACCCTAAAACATGCCCAAACAAACCCTCAACCGTCGCTAAAGGGAAGTCACGCTAAAATCAAAGCCCAACTTTCGTTGAAGCAAATCATCAAACACCTAACATGCAATATGACACGGCTGTCGCAACCCTATCAAAGATAACCAACTGGCCTAACTAATGTAGTAAGGAAGTCGGGATCGTATCCACAGGGAGACAGATATGAATTCTAAAAGCTAAACTAGAGTCCGTCAAGGTAACCAGATTCTGGGGGTTTTGATTGTTTGTTTTAACTAAACTAAAAGTAGTGAAGGATGAGAGAAAAGAAAAGCGTAAACAAAGTAGTGTAAAATATAAGGTAGAGAAAACTAGGATAGTCGGTTCACCAATAATTGTGTAACGATAGGGGGTTTAGGTCGCAGATCAGTCGCAGTTACCGATCTAAGGGGTAGTGAAAAGGTCCTCTCGCATCGCTGTTCGCCCTAGAATGCTTCTAACGGGCTCTCGCAACTTATTAGGGCACTCTAATGTTTATGACAGGTCTAACCCTCACCAGGCTTTCGATCTTAGGTCGGAGTTTACCATACGATTAATTAGCTACGTCGACTTAACCAATTAAACACAAATAAATGTCATAATTAACAACAGAGACAAAGTACCAACAACCGATCTAACCTAAACGAACATCGTCACATTATCATTGGATCACCTATATCCTAGTCGAGTGGATTAGCTATGCATAATAGAGGGAACGATTGAGATGGAATAAATAAAGGAAAGGGAGTACATGATCACAAGATAATAAAATTGCAAGGTAGAACAATAGAAAGCAAAGAGTAAAGAAATGTGAATAAAAAGAACAAAGGAAATTAAATTACCAATAGTAAGTGGCGAAGTAGAATCCTCAAAAGCTAGAAATTGCTAAGGAAAGATTAACTGATTACAAGTTTGAGAGTAAAGCCTAAAAATAAAAGAGAAAAGATTAAAGTAAAGTAGTCTCTAAAGAAAACTCCAAAAGCTTCTTAAAAACGAAAATGATCTGATTCCTATCCGACGACCTAATGGGCTTAGGTTAAATTTAGGCTTCGGAAAAGAAACTGGTCGATCGACCTGGGAACTGGTCGATCGACTTTCCTATCGACCAAAAGTGGTCAATCGACTAAGGGAGCGGTCGATCGACTTACTTGTCGACTAGAAATGGTCGATCGACTGGAGTTGGCCTTGACTTGGACGGTTGACTTCAAAAACACGCTTCCTGGACTTGATACAAAGGGTGGTTTACTTCTCCTGACCTTCTAAATGCAACCTTGAGGACAATATTCGGCGCCGAGTACATACTTTCGAGTATATTCCTGTAATTAATACAAGAAGGCTCAAAGTAGGCAATTCGGGGCTAAAAGTAGTAAGGTGTTAGCAAGAGAGCATAGAAATGCATGCAAAAGAAGTCTAAAAGGACTATAGAAATGGCATGCATCACAATAAGAGGAAAACCCTTTACTCAAGAACAACTAAACTATAAACTAGCATGATATTATCATCTACCAACACCCAAGTTCCCCCCTAACCCTAGGTATAAGTCTACTCACTCATGGCTAAGAAAAACATATGGATAAATGATAAACAAGTGTTAAACATAATGAATGAGCAAAGGTAAACAATTGAATAAGATAAACTTAAAGTAAATGTATTAACTAAGTAAAGAGGAAGAAGATTATACCAAACAATTGAATAAAGGCATGAGCTTTGATTACAAATGAAAGATCCTCTCAATTGCTCCCAACTACAACCAAAAGCCCTAGAACAAATGCTAAGAAGAACCACTAGGAAATAACTAAGGGAAGATTATAATGAACTACAAGATTAAAGGAAGAACTAAGAAAGGATTAAGGTTTTTAGTATGTGAATGAAACTGTAAAAACCCTAAAAATGAGAAAAGAAATTGCGTAAAAGTTGTGTCCTCAAAATAGACTAAGTGCGGGTATATATAGTGCCCGAAAATATGAGAAATGACTCTCAGCCGATCAACCGGCTGCCGGTCCTTGACCGGCTAAGAGTCAAAAACAAACTTCTGAAACTTTTCGATGTGAGCCTCCTCCCCAGCCGGTGGACCGGCTGCCGGTCGGCCACCGGCTGAGGGCCTTAATTGCTGGGCCTGACAACTTACGTTGAAAGGAAGAATGGCCAAGTGTGAGAGGGGTCCCAACCGGTCAGCCGGCAGGACCCAAAATCCAACTCCTGCTGAGATTTCTTGAAATGCATAGGTGAAGGGGCTCCCAGTCGGCGGACCAACTGCCGGCCGACCGGCTGAGGACCCCACTTCGCCATTTCTTCTCCTTTTTGTTGAGAAATGTGTCCTCAACAATAGTGCGATCACGACAGTAATAAAAATCATTGTCATAAATCTTATGAAAAGAATATGCAAGGGACGATCCGATATTTGATATAGTCAACTGGCCAACATTAATCAGTAATGATTGGCTGACTAGAGTTTGACATTACTGTCGTATGACGGTGGTGGTCAGTTGATCCCTTTAGGTCACACATTTAGGACTAACCCCTTAAACATATATTGATTAATTGTATAGGATACAGATCGATCAATATTCTTAAAACCGTATATCGAGAATTCAGAGGTTGAATCTTAAAGTAAGATTTATATTTGAAATTAAAATGTGTCAATTGTCAAATATTAATTGATATTTTAGAAATATCAAAATTAGTATTATGAATGGTTCATGATTATAACAAACGTTGTTAATATATCATATCGACGATTATTACGATAACCATATGTTGGGACAGTAATTTCGAATTACTAAATAATTTGTTAAATGTGATTTAATTAATTTAGAAATATTTTTATGTGATAAATATATATTTTAAATTAAAACAATTATTATGTCACATAAGATGTTACATATTAGTAAATTGTACGAATTATAAATCGTAAAATGAAGGTCCATTTTACGTTTTAGTGTACCGTGTAATTGACAATATAAGTTAAAATTGTATATGATATTTTATCTTATATTTGTAATAATTAGCTCAAATATGATATGACCTCACCTTGTGCATGTGAGCATGACAAAAGGGATTAAAAATCCCTTCCCCATGCATTATTACACGGTTCACACCCCACCCTGTAACACCCCCATTTATTTAAGGGCCTGAACTAGGACTCCTCAGATAAATCAGGGTGTTACCATCTCGGTTTCCCGAGGCAGTAGATACAAAGGAAGGAAATACAGTACTTTATTATTAATGTTAACTCAAAAGCAAGTTTATACAACCAACTTCAAAACTGTCTTGTGAAATAAAGATACAACTCATGACCAACGACTATAGTGATCTAGACTAGTCTGGTCCAAATCCAAGCTCTCCCTTCCCGTAGCTTCCCATAGTCTCAGCCACATGTCAATCTGCTCCCCAATAAATTGGTTCATCACAGGTGATGACGAATACACAGGGTCAACCATGAGGTTGAGTAGAGGAAAAGTAAACAACCAAACATTATTATAAATAGAGATTCAATCATCCCCACTCCGAATCACAAGACCCATTAACTCCGCACCGATCACAAGGCCCATTAACTCTGCACCGATCACAAGGCCCATTAACTCTGCACCGATCACAAGGCCCATTAGCTCCGCACCGATCACAAGGCCCATTAATCATCACCTCGCATCTTATCTCAGAATGATATAAATGAATAGCTCAATATAACAATCATATTATAGCATAAGATAAACATGATTATCACCAAATATCAACAGAATTCTGAACACTTTTTTTTTTGGTGAAATGTGAGTATGTATTAAAATATCAAGAACTTAGAACATTTACAAGGGGGTTGTGGGTTCGAGGCACCACAAGAACATTAAAGCATTATTATTAAAACAAAAGCAAACAACTAAGAAACAGGCTATCTAAGCCAGTCCTTCCATTCAGTAGCAGCATTGTCTGGTCCAAACTTGAGTTTGATACGATTTCTGACATTTTCCTCAATCTGGGCAGCAACTTTCATAGGCATAGACAGGGTCAGTTCTATTCGAGCTTGATTTCGTTGGTACCAAATGTGATACCTGAAGGATGTCATGATCAAGGCCAAAAGTTTCCATTTGACAGTAGGTCTGGTTGCAGACACCAGAGCATTCATTGAGGGGAACGGAATGGTAAGCCACTCCTGTACTTTGCTTCTTATACTACAACTGTATTCACAGGTCTGGAATAAGTGATCTGAGGTTTCAGGAAGTAGACCACACAAGCAGCATAAATCATCAGAGCAGTAGCCATAACTGTGTAATTTGACTTTGGTATTTAACCCATCTTGCATAATGAGCCAAGAATTAATGGAATGCTTAGGCCAATTCCATTTATTCCAAATGACATGAGTCCAAGCTGGCTTTGGTTGTGCATTGATTAGCCAGGCATAACCTTGTTTAATGGAATATCCCTTGTCATCCAGAGCCCATCTGTTCCCAACAAAACCTGCTTTGAGTTTCTCCTTGATTTTGCAAATGCTTTTCCAAGTCCATGGTGCATCCATGAGAGGTGTATAGCTATCCCAGTCCCTGTCTTTTATGTATATACTGTTAACCCATCTAATCCACAGCCTGTCAGTCTTAGTGTATATCCAATCCACTAGTTTCCCAACAGTAGCTATATTCCATTCCCCAGCTTTCTTTACTCCTAGACCTCCCTCTATCTTAGGCAAAGTAACCTTGTCCCAGCCTACTAGAGGGACCCTCTGGTAATCTGCAGTTCCTCCCCACATAAAATTCCTACAGATTGCCTCTATATGCTTAACAACACTTTTAGGAATGAGAAACATAGAACCCCAGTAGTTGTACAAAGTGTTGAGTACAGAGTTAATGAGCACAATCCTTCCAGCATATGAGAGTTTTTTAGCTCCCGATCCCCTTATTCTAGCAACCATTTTCTCTGTCAGACTAGCACAATCTTTCTTACTTAACTTCCCAGGCTGTATGGGAACTCCCAAATATCTGAATGGCATACTGCCTTCTTTGAAGCCTGTAACTCTCATAATATCAGTTTTGAGTTCAGCATTCATGCCACTACAGTAAATCTCAGATTTTGTAGTGTTCATACACAGACCTGTGGCTTGGGAGAAAGAAGAGAAGGCCCTCATGAGGAGGATTATAGAAGAAGCATCTCCTTTAAAAAACAGAAGAAATTCTGAACACTTATAAACACAGTAATTTTCCCCTACCTCAAATAGCAGGAATGCAGATAAATCCAAAGCTCGCTAGAAATGTTCCACGCGAAACCCGCTACCTAAACACGTATACGTAACGAATTAATAACCTTCCTGAACCCCATAACAACCTACACTTACTATAAATAGAAACCATCCATAAATGGAAAGTTTCCAAAAATAGAAACTTCCCAAAAATAGAAAGTCCCATGATTCACCACTTTCCCGACTCATAAAACCCTTCACTTATTCACCTTAACAATTTATTTAAAAACTACAACCATAATTAAAATATCAATAACCACAATGTACCATTAAACTAATAATCTAATAATAATATACTAATCATCATAACATAATAATAATAATAATAATAATAATAATAATAATAATAATATATTGTGATAAAAGTAAATAGTAAACTAATGATAAAGAAAACATGCAACGCACGACTTCCCCATCCTCACGACTACATCCCGCGGCTAGCCCACACCGGTCCCACAGCCGCTACTCCCGCCGGCAACCACCACCTTACCTGCGCCACCACTAACACCACAAAGCTGCCGACACACTCCGACGAGATGAACACTGAACCGACAAAACACTAAACAAACCTTCTGCCGCTACCACCGACATCCCTAACGCCACCCACGACTACCACCATCTCTACCTCCGATGTCAGACTCCGACGACTGACGTGGTGTTACCGTGTCGACCTCCCCCGAGTCAACGGTGACACCACCCTAACCTACAACCCGAGAAAATGTTGGGGCTGGTGTCCTTGACAGTTAGTACAATGACTTACTAAATCTCTTAAAGGATCACAAGGGCATACTTCAGTATTATTATCAGTTGATCCACGTTTATCAATAACAGTTGGCTTGCTAGATAAGTTTGACGTTATTGTCATACAGATGGCGGTGATCAACTGGTCCCTATACGTCACAGCTATAGGAAACGTTTGAGAGATGTGAAGGTATGAAAATACAGTCACATTTATGCCGGATACGACTAAACAGTTAGTCAGAGGTATTGACTATTAAATTAGTCAAAAAGATGTTGAGATTATTATTTAATACGGATTAAATAATTTTAGCTAACACGGATTACATGATTAATTCGTAAATTAAATATAAACGGTTATATTTAATTAAAATATTGTATTCGCGTATTAATATAAACGGTTATATTAATTTGGGTAATTATACAATATCGTAATTTTATCAGACCATTATTAATACATCGACTGCATTAATATCTGATAACATGTGTGCGATTTATATTGAATACCCGCGAATAATATTCAGCAAATCGGGTCGAATCACGCAAGGGAATAAGGTAAGAGTGGAAAAAGCCCACTCTTACCCAAGACCCGTTCGGCCGACCGTGTAGTATTAATAAGGAGAGTTATTCTCCTTATGTGGACGACTGGTTAATCACAATCTCAAGAATTAGGGTTTTGAGAACATTCTTTTCCCAAAACTCAGATCTCACATCAAAACTCACAAAAGCTCTCCCCATATTGCAAAGCAATTGGAGAGTATTTCTAGCACACGCGTCATCATCTCAATCAAGTCTTGGGTGCAAGTTATAGGAGGGAATTTACTTTAATTCATGTTCTTAGGCCAATTCAAGCAAGGACCCAAGGTTGTATTTCTTTTCATGTTTTTAATTATCTTATGACTATACTCACAACTGTAAGATTCGTTATAATCCTTCATGTTTAGGGCGAATACATGCTTTATTCCCCACAAGTGGTATCAGAGCCAGAGCCACGAAATTTTACTTTTGTGTTTTTCATAATTTTTAATTTAAAATATTTGAAAATCGTGTCTGTCTGCCGTGTGGGTCGGTCGACCCATTATTGTGGTCGGTCGACCACCTCCCGCGTAGGGTTTCTGTTTTTCGGCAGTTTCTCTTTTGTGTAATCGATCTTGTTTTCGATTCCTGTTTACATATTGTTAATTAATCGATATTCTTGACAATATGTGAACCCTTGTTGCTGTTTATTTTGATTTACACGTTTTGAATCAAAGGTAAAAACATGTTTTGTTTTCAAGTGCAGCAATTCCGCGTTTTCAGAAACTCGGTTTCTTGTTTTGTGGTCGGTCGACCTGTTTGATAGGTCGGTCGACCATTCTGCTGTTACAGGAAAACAAATTTCCTGTATGTAGGTCGGTCGACCCCATGTTGAGGTCGGTCGACCACTTCCCTGTACCAGTCGTTTTATTTTTCCCGAGAATAACTTGTTTTTATTTTCCCTTGGCCAAGTAATATGCTGTATACGGAAACAGTATATTATTTTTGTGAAACGGTTCACTCTCGCATGATACATATTATTTTAAAACGGTTTAAGATAATGGATTATAAACTTGTTAAAATTAAAGTGGTTAAAACGGTATAATCACATAATTTTAATCCAGTAAAGGTGGTTTGGTAAAATTTGTTAACCATAATAACAGTATTATGTCATGAATGAATTTTAATTTTAGTTGATGTATTTTATTTATCGTCTTGTTGAATGCCCTTAGAATGCTTTCTATAACGTATTTAATTTTGCAAGCGGTTGTAACTTAGTGTGGCCTTACAAGATTGTGTTACCGTAATGAAGGAACACAGTCTTGTTTGTAATTTTGAGATCTTGTATCTCCATTTTGGGTTTTTGCCATGTAATTACTTTTGTATTTAAATTAGAATGTAAATAGGGTTATATTTGTAATTTAAATTAGTAATTTTGTGAAGACCAAAGACGGAGACCGGATGCTCACTCCCGCTGCAAGGACCAAGATGGAACATCAAGACAAGCTTCTAGGGTCCAACGGTGGATTCCAAAGTTGTTTTTATGTTTATTTTGGTAGGATAGGCCACACTAGGACTTTTATTTACGTTTATCACATTTATTTTATGCTTTCATCGATAATAGCTTGCATCGTATTCCGCCTAAAACCAAACCACCTATAACATGGCTGAAAACTGACTCATGTAGAGGTTACGCGTTAGTTTTCTGTGACAATACAGATGTCACATGTCAATTGCAAAGCCATCACTTTATTTCATTCATTCACGTATATGCTAGATATTAGTTCACTTAAAATGGATAAATATAAGTTGATGGGGTCTTCCTCGTATAACCAAAAATTGAGACTAGTCTTTATAAATCAGACTCCCATGAATCCCTTCTTCGTCGGTAGGCATAATATGAGCCCTTCTACGTCGGGTAAGTGGGAACAGATGATTTATTTTATCTCAACATCATAGTCATTCGATACTATCTAGCGACTGTGATGGACTAATGGATAGGATTTACGGAAATCTATCGACCAAGAGTTCCAACGGTGGAATTAGCCAAGCTGTGGGCTTATCAATATACGAAAATTGAGTCTTGGGATCGTTTATATAATTCCTGAGGGAGATCAATTATATAAATGCATGAGTCTACGAGTTTAAATTCAATTTAAAATATACTTAAATCACAACAATGAGTTGCTTATATGGTTTTGTTTTATCTTCTTTTTCAGTGTAGAACACGATCTATTAAACTGTTGTCTACCTAATGGCTGGTGAAGACCCAATGCCAAGTGCCAAGCTAGCACGTGAATCCTGGCTAAAAGCCTTCATGGACTCCATGAATCAGTCTACTAGACTGAGGAATGATGGGTCAAACGTCTCTGACTGGGAGGCAGCACTACGAAATGCTGCCATTGCTGACGGAAAGCTCAAGTACTTAACTGAGCCCATTCCGGCACACCCAGGAACTGGAGCTAGAGCTAACGAAGTTCGCGCTCATAGCGACTTCGTCATGGAAGCGGGTGCGATAAAGAACGTACTCATCTATGCAATGGAATCCAATTTGCAAAGACGCTTCATAACCATGGTGCAAACAAGATTTTCACCACGCTCACTAACGAATTCTCGAAAGCTCCGAGAATCGTTTCTTATGAGCATACCTGTCGCTTCTTTGAGGCGAAACTCCAGAAGGGCCAAGCGGTTAGCCCACATATTCTCAACATGATTGAGAATATCGAGAAACTGGAGGCCCTAAACTGCAAGATCAGTGAGAACATAATTGTTGATCGAATGCTTCATTCGCTTCATGATGGCTTCGCCCTCTTCAGGGCCAACTATTACATGAACGACATCAAGAAGACTCCTCATGAGCTCCACTCCCTTCTCGTACAGACCGAGAAGGACCTGAAACTAAGTGGGAGCGTGAAGCAGGATGTTCTCATGATCTCCAGCAAGGGTAAGGGTAAGGGGAAAGCTAAAGCTCAGGGCGACCTAGCGGTAGGTAAGCCCAGGTTCAAGAAACCAGGATTTACTAAGAGTGGGCCAGGTGAGTCGAGCAACTCACAGGGTGTAACACCCCCATTTATTTAAGAGCCTTTAGCAAGACATTCTCAAATAAATAGAGCTGATACCATCTCGGAATGTCCGAGGTAGTGAATAGCAAAGTAACTAAACCAAAGCACTTTATATAAAAACTGGTTAAATTTAAACTTTTATTATTACAACTTACGTAACTCAAACCGAAGTACCAAAATACAAAAACCACTACAGCGGAAACATTAAATTACAAAGCTACATCGCGATAATCTGACTAAGTGGGCTAATCACTAGGTAGGCAAGTCAATATCCTCATGCTTCCCCATGAGCTCCCAAAACAGCTAACTCGAGACCTGTCAAAATCTACTCCCCATTCCGGATCATCGTAGGTGTACACGAATACACTGTCAACCTCGCGGTTGAGTAGGATAACACAATAATAAATAATGCAACAATTATGATATGCAAATGCCATGATATGCTCGAGCTCCATCACAATCTCAATCTCAAACCCGAAACACCAATCATAACCCGAAACACCAAGCCATACCGAACCTCCCGGCAGACTATAATCGGTCGTCACCGAACACCAGCTCAATAGCTGATAAGACACCAGGCCTGGTCTGCAGAACCACCCTGGGCTTTATATCAGAACAACATCTGATTCACATCTTTCTCAGTAACCAATGCATATGCCGTGCTCATGAATGCAACAATACTCTTAAACAATCATGCTATTAAATAATGAAATGCCCATGCCAATAACAATAATCAATACTCAATCCAACCAATATCATCACATCACATGTAAAATGTCAACCAAGATAATCATATTAAACCGAGATTGAGTAGGTATATCCTACCTGGATAGCAGTATAAACCAATAGCAAGCCCGCAAACAATCAGGATTATGCCACTTCAAAATCGTCACCTAGCAAATAATAAATTATCTGATTACTAACTATCATACTTTGTTTTCTTATAATTATTATTCACTATACTCATGCACTACCTATTTATCATCATTATTAACAATTACCACTCGTAATATTAGTTATATAACTAATACGAGAATTACGTAAACTAATTATGCATATAAATATTCAAATCCGATTCCAATTCTGTAACTCCTTGAAAAAGATAATCATCCCTTAATATACAATTACATGCTCAATTACCATGAACCCAACACTAATTATTATCTATTTGGTACAGAATTATCAATTACTTACGGAATTATTAACGCAACCGATTAGATAAATAACCGACCACTTAAACTAATTACCCAAATAATTAAATATACATCAAATAAGCTAATAATTATACTATCTACCAATTAAACTAATTAAATAAACCAATCCTAACTAAACACTAATTAACTATTACCCAGCTACCCATAACAACCCAACCACGACCTCAAACTCACGACACAACAGACCTAAAAAAAAACGCTAACTACGACACCACTCTTATGACACACCATCTTCACGCCACAACCACCATCAACCAGGCCAACCACGACCACCGTCACTGGTCCCATCTTCTCGCCTGAATCACCAACCGCACATTCTACTTCCTGACCACCACCGACAGCCCTCACAACCACCAGAATTCCCTGCCCTAATCGCCTGTATTAAATGCCGAAACCGCGGTCCGAATTCTTGCTCCGACAATTACCACGTAAAACACTAACACCCACCACCTAATATGACGGATAGAACCACCAATAAGGACCACTTGACCACCACCAGACCCAACACCACGACCACCGCACCCAAAACTACCCAGTCGTACTACATACCCTGCTTTCCCAAAACTTCAACTTACTTCGGGTGAAGACCGCGCGTCGCCACCAGTAAACCGCCACCATGGTCTAAACCAACCTAGAAACTAGGCCTACCAACCCAACCCCTAGGTTCAGTCAGACACGAGAAGGGTGCAAAGAACGACACAACAGAATTCTGGTCCCTTATTCGTTTTCAGCGCAACCTCCAGTTCATTATCGAAAACCGTCTTGACTACCACCACAACCACCACCATATGCCACCCTAGTCACGGTCATAGTCTCATTCATGCCCTTATAACCTAGACTCAACACACAGCTCTTAAAATCGTAAAAACAAAAGTAACAGGAAGTGAACTTACCGAGGTAGTCGAGGTATTTAGGTCAGTTTAGACGACATTGAACAGCGTGAACAACGATGGCTGTGTGCGTGTTGTTGGGGTATGGGAGGTAGACGAAAGGTAGACGAGATATAGTATGGAGGCAGACGAGATATGGTATGGAGGAGGTGTTAGGGTTTTTAGGAACAAAACTAATAAAAGATATTAGTTTATTTATTTTTTTTGATTTCTTACATAATATGAATTATGTAATTTAGTTTTAGCACATACTAATTAATTAATTACAAAATATAATTATTATTAGTATAGTATTATTTCGGTCCATATAATATGAATTATAGAGATATTAAAATATTAGCGATTACCTAAGAATGTATAAAAAAAATAGGATTTAAATACAGTTACGATTTAAATAATAAAATAATAGAAATTATGTATGGTCGAGAAATAAATATAAATTAAGAAAAATATTTAATTATAAATATATTATTAGAATTAAAGAAATACGAATGAAACGTCATTTTACGAAATACTCATCAAATATAAAATAACTATGAAATAAGAAATAATCGTAGAAATACGATTTATAAAATAATAACAGTTTACGTAAAATACTTCGTAAACATCCCTTTTCAAATACGTGTATAAAATTGGTTTGACTGTCGTTGACCAGGGCTAACATACGGGGTATTACAGTCTTCCCTCCTTAAAAAGAACTTCGTCCTCGAAGTTCACCACACTACCCCTCACTAAAACAAAATCAACTGATGCCCTCCACTCTGGGTCACCATCAACAGAAAGGGCATGTGTTACATTCCACCTCCCTTAAACCGAACTTCGTCCCGAAGTTTAACAGCTGTCAAAACACGGTCTCAACCACATAACCAAACAGGACACTCCTCCACTCATCTGCACTGACTCCCTAAATCTTCTATGAAGACATTTTATTACGGTCTATCCTCCTTAAAAGAAACAAACCAACAAGTAAATGCAAAATATACACATACATAACTCGTATCATTGCACCAACTCAAAAGGTACAACATTATGCAATACTTTCATGTATAAAACTACTGATCAACTCATGTAATAATTAACAGCCAAACTTTCGAGATTTTCAATCCTATCCTCCTTAACATGGTTACGTCCCCGTAACCTCATCACATCTATGTATCACTAACACCAATTATCACTACATGTAAAGGCAAAGCGACATGCTAGAAGATAATTAAGCACAACATACTCATTTCTCATCACAGCACATCTAAGTAGCAATCATGACTTATAAAACACGTATACTCGCTAAAGGCATTAAGTCACCGAAATCATACAACCTATAAACATCTGAGCACAACCGGAATTACCATATAAATATTCACGTGGTCGCAAGATAAGTGACAACATCCATTTACCAGTATAAAATTCCGAACTTTTTACCAGATTGCATAACATGTACTACTTCTGTGATAAAATAAATGTGGTAACACGTAAATAGATATAGATAGATATACCTATTGCTAATCTCTTTATACAAGAACTGGTCAAAGTTAACAACTAACAATTATAAATAAATACGATTATAAGCATACAAAGGCACGTATCCAGTCATTTATATACTTGGTAATCACACTATATATTGAAAAATAATAACCATCACACTGTCATACTTAGACTTGTATATTTCGTTTCAACTTCAGCAATAACTGTCATGTAAGGTCATGGAATTCATTCACATTATTGTAACAACAAGGCTATATTATCATATAATAAACTCTATATTCATTTCATATGTTCACAACTCATGCTACTAATGCCATAATAGAATGTTACATGGTCACATTACAGAATTCATATTTGAGTAAACTTTTATATTTAGAACTTTCATAACTTATCATTTCAACAATCACACATCATGCTGCAACTTTCAAAAAATCATAATTAAATAACTGCTTAGTCATTTTGTGAGCTATTATATTTTTTTGAAAATATAATAAATTAAATAATTACATACAAAAAAAAAAAACAATGCAAATCTGAAGGGAATTATTTATAACAAATTTTACACCTCAGTTGGTCTGAACATAAACTTTACAGCAATTAGACGGAAACTTGGGACAACTTGCAAAAATTATTATTAAATAACGACTCGTTAATATTTTACGTGGCTTATAATTTTGGAAACGTAAATAAATATTCTAAACAGTGGAGTTGGAATTATGCATAAACAATAACCAAGTTTAAAATTACTTCTTTTACAAAAACAAGACTGTGCAGTAACAATCTGACCATTGTCGACTAAAATATTTATTTCTCGTCAAATATAATTCCTATTAACATGAAACCAAAAGCATTGGAAAGTTAACTCAGAAAGTTATCATACATAAAATTTTCATATTCATATATGGAACACATTTTAAATGGTATGACGTACAATCAAGGTAACATTCTGGAAATTTACTACAATTTTGGCTTCTTTAAAATTTCACATATAACTATATAACATTCATGGCTTGGGGTAACACATTCCGCATATCACTAGACATGGATTACTAAGGCAATTAGTAAAATAATAGCAAGCATAAATCTCAAAATTCGACTACGTTTGCATAGTAAGCCAAACATCAAATTATTGCAAAGAATAGGGCATTCAAATAAGGATTGTATACACGAACAGAATAGCAACAAGAGAATAATTATCAACGTGACACGACACACGTTTCGACCTACTCGCTTTAACACATAAGACTTACCTCGATTCCGCATCCTGCAACAAGTTTAGAATATATTCTAAATTACAGACATACACGGTTTCCAACTACAAACAATAACAGATTCCTATTTAATCAAGCTCCTTTAAATTCTCACCTCTCTGTTTCCCTTCCCATGGTATACCCAGTTCAAATCTGAGAGGGCCAGGGTACGAATTAGGCGCGCTTTCCTAACCGTACTAAGGGGCTCCTAACAGTTTCTACCTGGGGTTCATTTATTTAGACACATCCTAAGTTCATTAAATTCATTGGTTCAGGCCTAAGGAACGTTCGCTCTGATACCACTTTGTAACACCCCCATTTATTTAAGAGCCTTTAGCAAGACATTCTCAAATAAATAGAGCTGATACCATCTCGGAATGTCCGAGGTAGTGAATAGCAAAGTAACTAAACCAAAGCACTTTATATAAAAACTGGTTAAATTTAAACTTTTATTATTACAACTTACGTAACTCAAACCGAAGTACCAAAATACAAAAACCACTACAGCGGAAACATTAAATTACAAAGCTACATCGCGATAATCTGACTAAGTGGGCTAATCACTAGGTAGGCAAGTCAATATCCTCATGCTTCCCCATGAGCTCCCAAAACAGCTAACTCGAGACCTGTCAAAATCTACTCCCCATTCCGGATCATCGTAGGTGTACACGAATACACTGTCAACCTCGCGGTTGAGTAGGATAACACAATAATAAATAATGCAACAATTATGATATGCAAATGCCATGATATGCTCGAGCTCCATCACAATCTCAATCTCAAACCCGAAACACCAATCATAACCCGAAACACCAAGCCATACCGAACCTCCCGGCAGACTATAATCGGTCGTCACCGAACACCAGCTCAATAGCTGATAAGACACCAGGCCTGGTCTGCAGAACCACCCTGGGCTTTATATCAGAACAACATCTGATTCACATCTTTCTCAGTAACCAATGCATATGCCGTGCTCATGAATGCAACAATACTCTTAAACAATCATGCTATTAAATAATGAAATGCCCATGCCAATAACAATAATCATTACTCAATCCAACCAATATCATCACATCATATGTAAAATGTCAACCAAGATAATCATATTAAACCGAGATTGAGTAGGTATATCCTACCTGGATAGCAGTATAAACCAATAGCAAGCCCGCAAACAATCAGGATTATGCCACTTCAAAATCGTCACCTAGCAAATAATAAATTATCTGATTACTAACTATCATACTTTGTTTTCTTATAATTATTATTCACTATACTCATGCACTACCTATTTATCATCATTATTAACAATTACCACTCGTAATATTAGTTATATAACTAATACGAGAATTACGTAAACTAATTATGCATATAAATATTCAAATCCGATTCCAATTCTGTAACTCCTTGAAAAAGATAATCATCCCTTAATATACAATTACATGCTCAATTACCATGAACCCAACACTAATTATTATCTATTTGGTACAGAATTATCAATTACTTACGGAATTATTAACGCAACCGATTAGATAAATAACCGACCACTTAAACTAATTACCCAAATAATTAAATATACATCAAATAAGCTAATAATTATACTATCTACCAATTAAACTAATTAAATAAACCAATCCTAACTAAACACTAATTAACTATTACCCAGCTACCCATAACAACCCAACCACGACCTCAAACTCACGACACAACAGACCTAAAAAAAAACGCTAACTACGACACCACTCTTATGACACACCATCTTCACGCCACAACCACCATCAACCAGGCCAACCACGACCACCGTCACTGGTCCCATCTTCTCGCCTGAATCACCAACCGCACATTCTACTTCCTGACCACCACCGACAGCCCTCACAACCACCAGAATTCCCTGCCCTAATCGCCTGTATTAAATGCCGAAACCGCGGTCCGAATTCTTGCTCCGACAATTACCACGTAAAACACTAACACCCACCACCTAATATGACGGATAGAACCACCAATAAGGACCACTTGACCACCACCAGACCCAACACCACGACCACCGCACCCAAAACTACCCAGTCGTACTACATACCCTGCTTTCCCAAAACTTCAACTTACTTCGGGTGAAGACCGCGCGTCGCCACCAGTAAACCGCCACCATGGTCTAAACCAACCTAGAAACTAGGCCTACCAACCCAACCCCTAGGTTCAGTCAGACACGAGAAGGGTGCAAAGAACGACACAACAGAATTCTGGTCCCTTATTCGTTTTCAGCGCAACCTCCAGTTCATTATCGAAAACCGTCTTGACTACCACCACAACCACCACCATATGCCACCCTAGTCACGGTCATAGTCTCATTCATGCCCTTATAACCTAGACTCAACACACAGCTCTTAAAATCGTAAAAACAAAAGTAACAGGAAGTGAACTTACCGAGGTAGTCGAGGTATTTAGGTCAGTTTAGACGACATTGAACAGCGTGAACAACGATGGTTGTGTGCGTGTTGTTGGGGTATGGGAGGTAGACGAAAGGTAGACGAGATATAGTATGGAGGCAGACGAGATATGGTATGGAGGAGGTGTTAGGGTTTTTAGGAACAAAACTAATAAAAGATATTAGTTTATTTATTTTTTTTGATTTCTTACATAATATGAATTATGTAATTTAGTTTTAGCACATACTAATTAATTAATTACAAAATATAATTATTATTAGTATAGTAGTATTTCGGTCCATATAATATGAATTATAGAGATATTAAAATATTAGCGATTACCTAAGAATGTATAAAAAAAATAGGATTTAAATACAGTTACGATTTAAATAATAAAATAATAGAAATTATGTATGGTCGAGAAATAAATATAAATTAAGAAAAATATTTAATTATAAATATATTATTAGAATTAAAGAAATACGAATGAAACGTCATTTTACGAAATACTCATCAAATATAAAATAACTATGAAATAAGAAATAATCGTAGAAATACGATTTATAAAATAATAACAGTTTACGTAAAATACTTCGTAAACATCCCTTTTCAAATACGTGTATAAAATTGGTTTGACTGCCGTTGACCATGGCTAACATACAGGGTATTACACAGGGCAAGACAAAGAGCAAGGATACTAGCATGGAATGTCACCATTGCCACAAGACTGGGCATTGGAGGCGCTCATGCCTCGTGTATCGTGAGGACATTAAGGCAGGTCGTGTTACTCCTGTTGGTATGTCTTCTTCTTCTTTTATTCACATGATTGAGATTAACCATGCAAGTTACGGAACTTGGGTACTAGATACTGGTTGTGGTTCTCATCTATGTAATCATGTGCAGGGCCTCCGAAACCAAGAACCCCTCATCAAGGGTGAGGTTGACCTGCGTGTCGGGAATGGAGCAGGTGTTGCTGCAGTCTCGAGGGGAACATACGTAATCCAACTTCTAAGTGGATTCGAGTTATCTTTATATAACTGTTATTATGTTCCGAGTTTGTCCAAAAACATTATTTCAGTTTCTGCATTACCACGTGATAAGCATGAAGGGCACATTAATTCCATGGGAATTAGATGTGTTCCTAAGTTGTAGTACTCTTTTATGAATTCATGTTATAATTCATTTTCTCGTGTACTCTATTCAACCTCATTGTTATGATATTTAATGTTTTGTTTTTCATGTGGAAATGTACGCCAATTTTAAACACCACAAAGTGAACTGAATAACATTACATAGTTTTGGTCCTTGATTACCCACTTGAGCTGATAACTCAGGTAATCATTTTGTGACGTTGGTTGATGGTGGGTTCAACGAGCCATAAGTCAAACGGTTGACTGACCAATACCAAAGGCGAGTTATACGGATATCTCGTAGGACACCCCGTGACAACGTTATGGAGTCCTAAATGTTTTATAACATTGGGTGCCAGGTCGTGGATGGGACCTCCATAGTGTTCCTTAGAGTCGAGTCTTTTGACCTTCAACTGTGTCTTGAGATTAAGGCAGATTTTGGGTAACTTTGGTTTCTTTCCTACGGTCTACCGTAACAGGGGCCAAGAGGATTTGTTCTGGGTTATTTCATGCTGCGCTTACATCTGCAGGATTCGAGTTGAGGGAAATATCCAAACCCTTATCAGGATTTTATCTTTTCTCAGGGCCACTCGAGGAGTACTAATTGAAATGCATGGCCATGCTCGAATACAGATTCGTTTTATCAGTTAAGTTACTCTCTAGTCGAGGAAACCACTCTTGATACAGATCGCTTGTGAGATACGACCTTTGCGAATGCAGATTTTCAAATTGTCTTACATTGAGTGGGAGAAATTTTAAAAGTATATGAGAATCGGTTATGGCACCTACACTTGTACGGACAAGTGGGAGTTTGTTGGAGCCTTGTGTCCTCCACATATAGTATGATAACGTCATTGCTCATACCCTTGTACGGACAAGTGGGAGATTGTTGGGGCTGGTGTCCTTGACAGTTAACACAATGACTTACTAAATCTCTTAAAGGATCACAAGGCCATACTTCAGTATTATTATCAGTTGATCCACGTTTATCAATAACGGTTGGCTTGCTAGATAAGTTTGACGTTATTGTCATACGGATGGCGGTGATCAACTGGTCCCTATACGTCACACCTATAGGACACGTTTGAGAGATGTGAAGGTATGAAAATACAGTCACATTTATGCCGGATACGACTAAACAGTTAGTGAGAGGTATTGACTATTAAATTTAGTCAATAAGATGTTGAGATTATTATTTAATACGGATTAAATAATTTTAGCTAATACGGATTACATGATTAATTCGTAAATTAAATGTAAACGGTTATATTTAATTAAATATTGAATTCGCGTATTAATATAAACAAATATATTAATTTGGCCAATTATACAATATCGTATTTCTGTCAGACCATTATTAATATATCGACTGTATTAATATCTGATAACATGTATACGATTTATAATAAATACCCGCGAATTATATTTTAGCAAAACGGGTCGAATCATGCATTAGAATAAGGTAAGAGTGGAAAGCCCACTCTTACCCTAATGGGTCGGCCGGCGTTAGACTACTGTTTCTTTGACAGTTTTACTGACTAAAACACATCTCAAGGAAAAACTAGGGTTTTGAGAGCATCCTTCTCCCAAAACCTAAGATCTCACATCAAAACCTCACAAAACTCTCCCCATATTGCAAGACAATTGTAGAGCCATTCTAGCACACGCGGCATCGTCTTAAACAAAGTCTTAGGTGCAAGTTATAGGAGGGAATTTACTTTAATTCCTGTTCTTAGGCCAATTCAAGCAAGGACCCAAGGTTGTAATTCTTTTCATGTTTTTATTAACTTATGACTATAATCGCAATTGTATATTTCGTTATAATCCTTCATGTTTAGGGCGGATACATGTTTTATTCCCCACATTAACATCAATATCGTATAATAACGATAGTCATTTAAATACCAGATAATCGTATGAACATTTCAAAATACCAAAATCATATGATCACATCTCCCTTAACTATTGCTCAACAAATAAACCTCCAAACTCTGAAAATTTCAATTCAATCATCCATATCGATCCACATTTCATATCACACATATTCGTACATTATCAATCATAACTCATGATGCCCGTCGTTGAGGGTATCAAAGATAAAATTTATAATTCCTAACTTTAACAATAGATAGTGAAAGTCAGGGTCGAACCACAGAGAGGTGGGGAATGTTTATTGTTTGAGTTTAATGTTTTAAGGTAACAGTTTTGGGGGTTTAGATTGGTTGTTACTAAGTCTAGAAATAAATATAAAACTGAAGCAAGTAAATAAAGATGAGAGTAAAACTATAATAAAAGAGATGCTAGGATGTTTGGGTAATAAATAGTTAAGGTAATATAAATCCTAAGGTCAACATGTATTGCAGTCGCGCAAGGGGTGTAACATATCCTTTCGGTCTATGGTATTTAATAGCTCCTTTCGGCCTATGCTATTAGTTCCTAGGTCTCACAATTATTGGGTGTCAACAATAAGGGTGATTCCTAAATTCTAGGTCACATACCTTTCAGTCTTAAGTAACCTAGCCATCTTAAGGCGCAAACCAATGCCCTTCCCGTATCTTTCAATCTGGGGTAGGTCATTACTAACATCCTACAAGTCTCCCTTGGGTCTCATTACAGGATACTATAGTCGACGAAGTAAAACGAACAGAATACAAACGCGAGTGGGTCGACCGACCAGCTAGCCCAGTCGGCCGACCACAGCCTCGGTCGACCGACCCATTATATAGGTCGGCCGACCACGGCTCTGCTACAGTCGGTCTCGGAACCTATACTACCTACGCATATTTACTCCCTACATCATAACATAAGAAATTAGCTACTCATAACTATTGAAACAATAATAAAAACAGGAGTAAACATGGAAATCATAACAAACATCAATCTAAACATGCAATAATAATAAAGGCTTTGGGATTCTTACTTAACCGGATGAAATAATTCTAAACTAACAATAATAGAACTGAAATTAAGAGAGGAATTACCGGAAATAAGGATTAAGGCAGAAAAGAACGAACTTTATTGATTATCGTTGAAAGATTGATGATGAACAATGCATAAAACTGAAGAAAAGTGTTTGATGATTATTGAAAGATTAGAACTAAACTAGATTGTAACTCTATGATAGATAACTTCATTAAAAACTGAATGCAAAACCCTAATCCTCTAATTTACTTAAGTAGGCGGACAATTAGAGTTTCCTAATGACTCTAACACGTTAATGGGCTTCCGGAATGCTTCTGGGTCTACGCAGAGGTCGGTCGACCTACTATGTGGGTCGGTCGACCTATTTACGGGCTTCAGAGATTTTCTGGGCTTTCCATAACAAAGGCCTGGTCGGCCGACCCAAGTAGTAGGTCGGTCGACCTGTTTTCCTGTTGGACTGCTTTGATTTGTCTCGGTTTGACTTCTTGGCATTTGGTCAATGTTTTGAGTGGAGTTTCCTTCGTTCCTTGATTATGAAAGATCCCGAGGGCATAAGTTTGGTGTAAAATCGTCCCTTTTCCGCATAAATCTGCAAAAGTGCATAAAAATACGAAAGTAGATAATTGTTGGGAAATAAAGGCTAAAACATAGTAAATGAGCAACCAAATGCGTGTAAAAATAGATGTAAAACATCATAAAATAGACACGCATCAAATTCCCCAAACCAAACCTTGCTTGCCCTCAAGCAAGAATTAGACTTGATCTTAACTAATGGAACGATTTCAATCTCAGAGCGAAATTTACATGTAAGCCTAAACCAATGCCAAGTACAAAATGAGAAAGTATTTAAATCATGCAAACGAGTTATGGTGTCGTCAAACTTTGTAAAACTGGAGACTATAGAGACTTTATACCATGGACTCTTGCGATACGCTCGAGACACTCATGAAGCAAAGGGTGAGTATATGTAAAAGATGGAAAGAAGTATATTTGTAAAGACACTCACCTAACTGCGGCCCATGAAAACATGCCTGCAATCTAACATGAACAAGAATTCTACAACTATGTATAACAAACCCATTAAGTGACTCGGATACATGCAATTGGAGTAATGAAAGATATGTGAGGTAAAAGGTAAAAAGTGGTTAAGATTTTTTTGGACTTGTGGGGTTAGTAGCCAAGCTGGTAAAACCGGTTCCCTAAAACATATTTCCCAACTTTTGATATTTAGAAGGTGCTCTTTTGTAGCACGACTCTCACATTATATATAAGAAAGGACTCCCAATTATTTTTTAATGAAGTACGGGAGTGACAAAATGTAAAAGGAAGGGATTTCAGAACGAAATTTTGAATTCTGGTGCTGTCGGTAGGTCGACCGACCCATGAAAGTGGTCGGTCGACTGACTTCTGTATTTTTTTGATTTTTTTTCGTTTTTTTTTCTTTCTTTCCTTTTTTCTGAACTTTTCTGTTCTTTCTTTTTCTGTTCTTTTTTCCTTTGGGATATTCTACATGGTACCCCTCAATTTTTCGACTTTCTACATGGTACCCCTACACTTTTTAAAACATACATGGTACCCCTAATTGTTGTCATTATCACTACGTGTACCCCTAAACTTTATTTTCCGTCAATTAAACTCATTTTGGGGGAAATATAGGATGAGAACAATTATAGGATAGCATACAAACCAAGATGCCTCAAAAAATGAACCAAAGACCACAAATACTAGCTTGGAAGGACAGGCTAAATATAGGATGTAGTTTTGGGGGAATAAAAAGGCAATTTTGGCTATGTAAGGCTTATGGGTAAATAAGAGAAAAGGGATCCCAAATGCACGTACCAAGACTCACAAAACGAGATAGTAAAACAAGTATATAGCAATTCAAATTCATGTTTATGCATATTGATGTAACATGTTCCAAGGGGAGTACTACTCACATCCTAGACAACTGGTTTAAAAATGAAACCAGGAAATAAGCTCTAAAAACTCAGAATGTATAGTAGGTTGCCAAGGTATAAGTCAAGTCTCAAGAAAACAAGTTGACAAAAACTCGTAGATATGCAAAAGACTCTTATACTAAAACAAGTTGACAAGGCAAGGTAAAAGCATAAACATGTAAGATAGCAAAGATCATCCTTGAAATACTCTCGTTCCGACTCGACCTATATGCTAAAATAAACGTGCATTTTTTTTGGAAATTTTTGAACTTTTTCTATTTTTTTTTTGGATTTTTGTATATGCAAGGAAAATAAAGAAAAGAACAATGCAATACAGAAATGCAACAAACGTGTGACAGAATGTAATGCATGTGACACGAAACCATTCCCCAAACCAACCTGCACAATGTCCTCATTGTGCATTAGCCTACGTAAAGGTTCCAGAAAATTAAAGGAAAGATGCAAGGAAAATAAAACCAAGGAAAATTTGGAAAGAACTCACTAGATTATTAAGCGCATGAGAAAAACCTCCTCAAACCAGCGTAAGCTGGGAGGTTTTGGTGCCAGCAGTGCCACTCAAGTACCCAAGATGGTTGTACGGTTCCCGAGGAAGAAACGAGCAGGCTGTGACGGACAGATAGGTCGACCGACCTATGCTTCTGGTCGACCGACCTTCCTGCGGACTGCAGGTGTAATACCTCGATTTTATCACAATTAGTTATGAGGGTTTAAATGGTTTTATGTTTACATCGATGGGTTTATTTTGTGACGATGTTAAACACAGTTTTGGTACTTGTTTCGTTTTTAAGTTGTTATGTTGTGTTATGCGTCCTGTGGGGTTCGAACTAGGGATCTCTAGAGTGGTGGCTTGGGTTCTCGTGGGGTTCGAACTAGAGACCTATAGGGGGAGGTGTTGGGCTTCGTTTTTTGTGCACAAACACCATAGCCCACAACACACCAAACCCTAACACAAACTCTATCACTCACCCTCACCCATAATATCACGTATGCCGTCATATAAGAGAGACCCAAAACTCTTATTTTCTGATCTACCTTCATCAACTAAACCCTAGACCTTACTGCCGCCACCACACGGAGAGGAGAGAGAGTGCTCACGTTCAGTTTAGACGTGTCTAACCCATCTCGTTTCTGGTCAGAAGACAGGTGCGTGTTATCGTTTTGTTGTTGTTGTTTGTAATCGTGTTGTGTCTCTGTGTTTTCTGTGTCTTCGAAGGGTGGTGGAGTGTCGTGGTTGCTGGGATGGTGTCGTCATATGTTGTTGGTGATGGGAAGGTCATCTGGTGGTTGTCACGGCAGGGTATAGGTGTCGTAGTCAGTGTCGATTAGGGTGTTTTGTCACCCTGGTTGCGTCAGGTCTGGGCATGAGTTAAGGGAAGGTGGTTTGGGGGTGGTGCTACTGAAGACTCGGGGGAGGTCTAAGCAGTGGCACCACCGTGGTCCGAGAGTGGGTTGTCGGAGGTTTAGTTTGGTGGGTGTTGTGGGTGGTGTAAGGGTTGTTGCAGGGGTTCGATTGGGGTCTGTTTTCGGACAGTTTAGAACTCAGGCGAGAGCCAGGCTGGGTTTAAGGGCGCTGGTCAGAGTCGACAGGGGGTGTCGCGTGGTGCGGTGGTGTTGTGGTGTCAGTTGGGGGTCGGTGGTGTTGGAGGCTGGTGTTGGTGGGTGTTCTAAGTGGTGGTAGGTGGTAAAGAAGGGGGCTGAAGTCGTGTTTGGAGGCTGTCGGGTTTCTAATTCATTTTTATGGTTTTATTATTATTATTATTATTAATTAGTATTATTGTTATTATGAGTGAATTATTTTATTAATAATGTTTAAGTTGTGATATTTCTATTATGTTTTAAAAGCCGTCTTTCGTTCTTTTATTAATTCGTTACCATGTAATTAAGTTTATGAGTCGGGAAATCGTTAAGTTAGGAAAGTTTCTATTTTTGGAACTTTCTATTTTTAAGGGGTTTCTATTTTTGGAAACATTCCAATTAGGGAAGTTTCTATTTATAGTAAGTGTACGTTGTTTTGGGGTTCGGGAAGGTTTTAATTCGTTACATACACGTGTTTAGGTAGCAAGTTTCGTGTGGAACACTTCTAACGAGCTTGGACGTATCTACATTTCCTGCTGTTTCAGGTAGGGGAAATACTGGTATATGATGATGTGTAATCTGTCCTTATTTGGTATTAAGCATGTTGTTATATAATATCATGTAATTGTTATGTTGTATTGTTCATATCATTCTGTGATACACAACAAGGTGATGAGATAATGGGTCTTGTGATTGGTGCGGAGATAATGGGTCTTGTGATTGGTGCAGAGATAATGGGTCTTGTGATCGGTGCAGAGATAATGGGTCTTGTGATTTGGTGTGGAGAATAATAGGTCTTGTGATTCGGAGTGGAGAAGTTCGACTTTCTATTTATAGCATTGTGGTTTGTTTACAGTTTTTCTCTACTCAACCTCGTGGTTGACCCTGTGTATTCGTGATCACCTGTGATGAACCAATTTATTTGGGAGCAGATTGACAGGTGTTGAGCCTATAGGAGCTAAGGGAAGGGAGAAGCATGGACCCGGACCTGCCTAGAGTCTAGATCACTTTAATAGTTGTTTTACGAGTTGTACTTTTATTTCATCAAGACAATTTTTATAATTCAGTTGTATAAACTCGTTCTTTGAGTTAACTTTATCAATTTAAAGTATTGTTTATCTTTCCTTTGTATCTACTGCCTCGGGAAACCGAGATGGTAACACCCTTATTTATCCAGGGAGTCCTAACACATGCCCTTAAATAAATGGGGGTGTTACAAAGGGGTATCAGAGCGAACGATCCTCAGGCCTAACTTAATGAACCCAATGAATGTAGGAGAGTCTAAATAAAATGGACCCCGGGATAGGACTGGTAGGAGCACACTAAAGGAAAAGTATGAGTCTGGGGCCCCTCACACCGAACCATTGGCCCTCTCAGTTTTACCCGGGAACCCAGAGTGCATATACGAGAGAAAAGGGTAGATTAGGAGGTGGTGGAAGTGATAGCATACTGTGATAAGTATGTTATGAGAACTCTTAGTATATGTGACTGTTTAAAAATAAGCCGGGAGGGGCATGTGCATGAAAGAATTTTAATTGTTTGAATAAGGAGGTGTATATTAATATGAACATGTGAAGTGATTTGAAGCATGTCAGTAATTCTTCTTCCATCATGTCTAGTGATATGCGGTTATGTGATCCCGAGCCATGTTACAGTTATATGTTATTCAACCTGATAGTTAATGATAGACTTTACTGTTTAGGGGTTTTAGCCCTAACCCAAATGGGTGCCCACATGCGTCGGGACTCATTTCTTTTCTTGTGTTATAGTATGCCTCCGCGAAGAGACAATGCCGTTAACATCACGCAAGAAGAGTTGGACCGTTTGATAGCTGAAAATGAGGCCCTAACGGCCAAATGTATGAACTCCGCGAAAATGAGCACAATCATCGCGAGGCACCACCCTACCCAATTCACTGGGGAGGGGGAACCTCATCTGTTGGGAGCTTGGTGCCGGGAATTCAGTAACCTGTTCGAGTTGGTGGATTACCCCGAAGAGCTGAGGGTTGACCAAGCAGCCCACTACCTGAGGGGTATGGCCGGTGACTGGTGGACCGGAAAAAAAGGTGAAATTCGAGAGGCAGCCAGGGAGGATGGAACTGAGTTTGTTGCCTGGATCGCATTCAAGAGGATCTTATATGAGGTGTTTCTACCAGAATTCCAGAAAAGCAAGCTAAGAGAAGAGTTTGACACCTTCAGGATGACGGAGGACATGACAGTGGAGGCCTACTACAGAAAATTCATTCAGTTGGTGAGTTACGTGGCGGACATGGGTTTCGATGATGCCATGCTGGAAATGAAGTTTGAGAGGGGGTTATCAATCGCCATCAAGAAGAGACTAATTGCAGCTCCGCCCACCACAGTCCGTGACATCTACTTAAGGGCTGGGGCGGCGGAGAGGCTGTCAGAGATGATCAAAGAGGACAAGAAGTCCAAGTCTGAAAAGAGGAAGGCTGAAGCGGTAACTGAGAGTTCAGGGTCAAAAAAGCAAAGCACTAACAAGTACAGTGGGTACTTCGGGAGTAGTACCTCTAGTGGTGGAAGAAACCAGAGTGGGGCAACTTCAGGAATGGGGGTTCTGGCAGTGGATCGGTGGGAATAGTCTGTTTCTGCTGCGGAAAGATTGGGCACAAGCAGGCAGTATGTCGCTCTTCTGGAGGGAATCAGTCCGGGGGTTATCGCACGCCTACATCCGGATATCAGGGATCCCGCACTCAGTCCTATGGTAGCAGTGGCTATCGCACACCTATGACAAACTATGGTGGGGGTGCGAAGTCTGGAGGGAGCAGCAATTACCAGAAGAACTATAGCAACTATCAGAATCGCTCGTACCAGAATCAATACCATGGGAATGGAGGCAATCAGAAAACTGGAGCAGAAGGGAACCAGCAGGCTGGGACATCTAGTGCCACTCAGAGTGGGGTCAAATCCAGTGGCAAGCTCTTTGCCATGGGAAAGCAGGCAGCTAAGGAGGATGCTCATGTGGTAACCGGTACTTTTCTTGTGAACTCTAAACCTACTTTCGTACTTTTCGATTCCGGTGCCACCCATTCGTTTGTGTCTAGAGATCATGTTAAGGCTTTAGGACTTGAGAGATTCGACTGGGTCGCGGATTCAGTGACCATAACTTCAGGCGAGTCGATAGTTTGTAATAGAGTATACGATAGTGTACCCATCAAAATCGGGGAAGCAACTTTCTTTGGTGGCCTCATAGAATTTCCTTTGTGGGGTTTTGAGGTGATCCTAGGGATGGACTGGCTGGGGAAGTATAAGGCTTTTAGCGACTATCATCAAAAGAAGATTTCTTTGAGGGGACCTAAAGGAGTGAGGGTGTCCTACAAGGGATACTGAGTCAAGCCAAAAATCAAATTCATATCCATCAATACCCTTAAGTCTAGCTTGCGAAAAGGAGAGAGCCTAATCTTGTGCCAAATGTGGGATTGTGAGGCTGAGACCCCCAAGACTAGTGAAATACCTGTGGTACGGGAGTTTGAGGGAGTATTTCGAGACGACGTTCCAGGGTTGCCGCCGAGGAGGGAAGTGGAATTTTCCATTGACCTAAAAGCAGGGGCGGGACCAATATCTAAATCACCGTAGCGTATGGGACGGAAGGAGATGGAGGAGTTAAAGAAGCAGTTGGATGAACTAGCTGAGAAAGGGTTCATTCGACCCAGTGTGTCACCCTAGGGAGCACCCGTTTTGTTTGTGAAGAAGAAGGATGGAATTTTGCGACTTTGTGTTGACTACCGAGAGCTGAACAATGTGACCATCAAGAACCGTTATCCTTTGCCGAGAATTGACGACTTGTTCGATCAGTTAAGTGGAGCTGGGGTTTTCTCCAAGATTGATTTGAGATCCGGGTATCATCAGTTGAGAAAAAAGGATGAAGATATTCCAAAGACCGCTTTCCGAACGAGGTATGGCCACTATGAATTTGTGGTTATGCCATTTGGATTGACTAATGCCCCAGCTGTGTTCATGGACTTGATGAATCGAGTCTTCAGCCCATACCTGGACAAGTTTGTGGTGGTATTCATAGATGATATCCTGGTATACTCCAAGAATGCAGAAGAGCACGAGGATCATTTGAGGAAAGTACTTCAGACTTTGGAAGAACATAAACTCAATGTTAAGTTGAGTAAGTGTGAGTTCTGGTTGGAGAGAGTGGAATTTCTGGGGCATGTAATTTCAAAAGAGGGGGTGTCTGTTGATCCTAGTAAAATCGAGGCTGTGACTAGGTGGCAGAGTCCGAAGAATGTGAGTGAGATTCGAAGCTTCCTGGGATTGGCTGGATATTATCGGAGATTTGTCAACGATTTTTCAAAGATAGCGAAGCCGTTGACGTCGTTAATGAGGGAAGAGAACCGTTTCGTCTGGGATGAGAGTTGTGAGAAGGCATTCCTAACCCTTAAGGAATGCCTCACAACAGCTCCTATCCTTGCTTTGCCAGTTGGGAGTGATAACTTCGAAGTTTATACCGACGCTTCGAAGCATGGATTGGGTTGTGTGCTAATGCAGAATGGGAGAGTGATAGCATATGCTTCTCGACAGTTGAAGACCTATGAAAAAAATTATCCGACTCATGATTTGGAATTGGGAGCTGTGGTCTTTGCACTTAAATTGTGGCGTCATTACCTTTACGGAGCCACTTTTAAGGTGTTTTCTGATCATAAGAGCCTGAAGTATATCTACACCCAGAGAGAGTTGAACATGCGACAGAGGAGGTGGATAGAGTTGATTGGAGACTATGATATGCAGATTGTCTACCATGAAGGCAAGGCGAATGTGGTAGCCGACGCCCTAAGTAGGAAATCTGTTCATGCCTTGAGTTGTGCCAGGTCGAGAGTGAGGTTACATGGTGAACTAAGGGAGATGGGAATCTTCATGATCCGGAAAGGGGATGCTCTTAGTGACTTGACAGTGGAGCCTGATTTGTATGGTGAGATTCGGGAGTTGCAAAGTACTGATGCGAGAATCCAGAAGTGGCGTAGGATGGTGGAGAGTGAGGGTGGAGAGACTGCATCCAAGTTCAGTATTCATACCGACGGTAGTTTGAGGTTCAGTGGGCGATGGTGTGTTCCGGATGTAGAGGAGTTAAAGAAGAAGATCCTGACTGAAGCTCATGCTACTCCATATTCGGTTCACCCAGCGGGTGATAAGTTGTATAAAGATCTTAAGAAGACGTTCTGGTGGCCTAATATGAAGAAGGAAGTCGCTGAGTTTGTTTTCAGGTGCTTGACATGTCAGAGAGTGAAAGGGGAGCATAAGAGACCTCAAGGGAAAGTTCAACCTTTGGATGTGCCAGAGTGGAAGTGGGAGAACATTTCAATGGATTTTATCTTGGGGTTGCCTCGGACTCAGAGGGGCAACAACATGATTTGGGTGATTGTGGATCGTTTGACTAAGTCTGCTCACTTTATTCTGATGAAAGATACCTGGAGTAAAGCTGAGTTGGCTAAGTCATATGTGCAGAATGTGGTCAAATTGCATGGTGTACCCAAGGACATTGTTTCCGATCGAGACTCGAGGTTCATCTCTAGATTTTGGCAGGAGTTAGAGGCAGCTTTGGGTACCCAATTGAAGATGAGTACTGCTTTCCATCCAGCTACTGATGGTCAGACTGAGAGAACGATTCAGACCCTTGAGGATATGTTGAGAGCATGCGTTCTTGAGTTCGGAGGATCTTGGGAGGATCGACTGAGGTTGATCGAGTTTTCTTATAATAACAGCTACCATGCCAGCATAGGGATGGCCCCTTTTGAGGTTCTATACGGAAGGAAGTGTCGGAGCCCTGTGTGTTGGGATGATCGAGCTGATGTTGTGACATTAGGGCCCGATATGATCCAGGAGATGGTGGAGCAGGTTCAGATTATTCGACAACGGATGAGGGCCGCTCAGGATAGACAGAAGAGCTATGCGGATCTGAAGAGGAGTGAGATTTCATTCGAGGTAGGAGAGAAGGTACTGCTGAAGATATCTCCAATGAAGGGTGTGATGAGGTTTGAGAAGCGTGGCAAATTGAGTCAGAAGTTTATTGGACCGTTTGAGATTTTGGATAGAGTTGGGGAGGTGGCATACCGATTAGCTTTACCTCCAGCTCTATCCAAGGTCCATAATGTGTTCCATGTGTCCCAGTTGAGGAAATATGTGAGTGATCCATCACATGTGCTTCAGCACGAGGTGATTGAGGTAGATGAGCAGTTGGCATACATTGAGACTCCGAAAGAGATTCTGGACAGGAAGGTACGAAAGACTCGCAATGGGGAGACGTCCTTGGTGAAAGTCCTGTGGACCAATCATAATCAGGAGGAGGCTACGTGGGAACCTGAGGCATCCATGAGGTAGCGTTACCCACATTTGTTCGATTGAGGTAAGTTACGCGGACGTAACTTTTCTTTAAGGGGGGTGGAATGTCATATTTTGTGATTTAAGTAAACTTTTTGTGATGTTGTGCGTTCCAAATTCGTTTGAATTGGTTGTTTTGTCACCTAAGTGAGGAAGAACTTCGGGACGAAGTTTATTTTAAGGGGGAAATACTGTAATACCTCGATTTTATCACAATTAGTTATGAGGGTTTAAACGGTTTTATGTTTAGATCGATGGGTTTATTTTGTGACGATGTTAAATACAGTTTTGGTACTTGTTTCGTTTTTGAGTTGTTATGTTGTGTTATGCGTCCTGTGGGGTTCGAACTAGGGATCTCTAGAGTGGTGGCTTGGGTTCTCGTGGGGTTCGAACTAGAGACCTATAGGGGGGAGGTGTTGGGCTTCGTTTTTCGTGCACAAACACCATAGCCCACGACACACCAAACCCTAACACAAACCCTAACACAAACTCTATCACTCACCCTCACCCATAATATCACGTATGCCGTCATATAAGAGAGACCCAAAACTCTTATTTTCTGATCTACCTTCATCAACTAAACCTTAGACCTTACTGCCGCCACCACACGGAGAGGAGAGAGAGTGCTCACGTTCAGTTTAGACGTGTCTAACCCATCTCGTTTCTGGTCAGAAGACAGGTGCGTGTTATCGTTTTGTTGTTGTTGTTTGTAATCGTGTTGTGTCTCTGTGTTTTCTGTGTCTTCGAAGAGTGGTGGAGTGTCGTGGTTGCTGGGATGATGTCGTCATATGTTGTTGGTGATGGGAAGGTCATATGGTGGTTGTCACGGCAGGGTATAGGTGTCGTAGTCAGTGTCGATTAGGGTGTTTTGTCACCCTGGTTGCGTCAGGTCTGGGCATGTGTTAAGGGAAGGTGGTTTGGGGGTGGTGCTACTGAAGACTCGGGGGAGGTCTAAGCAGTGGCACCACCGTGGTCCGAGAGTGGGTTGTCGGAGGTTTAGTTTGGTGGGTGTTGTGGGTGGTGCAAGGGTTGTTGCCGGGGTTCGATTGGGGTCTGTTTCCGGACAGTTTGGAACTCAGGCGAGAGTCAGGCTGGGTTTAAGGGCGCTGGTCAGAGTCGACAGGGGGTGTCGCGTGGTGCGGTGGTGTTGTGGTGTCAGTTGGGGTCGGTGGTGTTGGAGGATGGTGTTGGTGGGTGGTCGAAGTGGTGGTAGGTGGTAAAGAAGGGGGCTGAAGTCGTGTTTGGGGGCTGTCGGGTTTCTAATTCATTTTTATGGTTTTATTATTATTATTATTATTATTATTATTAATTAGTATTATTGTTATTATGAGTGAATTATTTTATTAATAATGTTTAAGTTGTGATATTTCTATTAAGTTTTAAAAGCCGTCTTTCGTTCTTTTATTAATTCGTTACAGTGTAATTAAGTTTATGAGTCGGGAAATCGTTAAGTTAGGAAAGTTTCTATTTTGGGAACTTTCTATTTTTAAGGGGTTTCTATTTTTGGAAACTTTCCAATTAGGGAAGTTTCTATTTATAGTAAGTGTACGTTGTTTTGGGGTTCGGGAAGGTTTTAATTCGTTACATACACGTGTTTAGGTAGCAAGTTTCGTGTGGAACACTTCTAACGAGCTTGGACGTATCTACATTTTCTGCTGTTTCAGGTAGGGGAAATACTGGTATATGATGATGTGTAATCTGTCCTTATTTGGTATTAAGCATGTTGTTATATAATATCATGTAATTGTTATGTTGTATTGTTCATATCATTCTGTGATACACTACAAGGTGATGAGATAATGGGTCTTGTGATTGGTGTGGGGATAATGGGTCTTGTGATTGGTGCGGAGATAATGGGTCTTGTGATTGGTGCGGAGATAATGGGTCTTGTGATTGGTGCGGAGATAATGGGTCTTGTGATCGGTGCGGAGATAATGGGTCTTGTGATTTGGTGTGGAGAATAATGGGTCTTGTGATTCAGAGTGGAGAAGTTCGACTTTCTATTTATAGCATTGTGGTTTGTTTACAGTTTTTCTCTACTCAACCTCGTGGTTGACCCTGTGTATTCGTGATCACCTGTGATGAACCAATTTATTGGGGAGCAGATTGACAGGTGTTGAGCCTATAGGAGCTAAGGGAAGGGAGAAGCATGGACCCGGACCTACCTAGAGTCTAAATCACTTTAATAATTGTTTTACGAGTTGTACTTTTATTTCATCAAGATAGTTTATCAGTTGTATAAACTCGTTCTCTGAGTTAACTTTATCAATTTAAAGTACTGTTTATCTTTCCTTTGTATCTACTGCCTCGGGAAACCGAGATGGTAACACCCTTATTTATCCAGGGAGTCCTAGCACAGGCCCTTAAATAAATGGGGGTGTTACAGCAGGAAATTCAGAACTGCAGAGACCAGGTCGACCGACCCATGTTTCTAGTCGGTCGACCGCTTCTGCTGCACAGCGGCCTTCTTTTCTTCGGAACCACTTGTGTTAACCAAGTCATTCTTCTTCGAACCTGAAAAAGCATTATATATGCGCCCAACAAGGGCGCGAGATTCCAGAACTAAGTCCAAAAGTCTTAACTATGCAAACAAAGCGAAAGAGCTCTAAAACTGAAAGCAAACAAAATTAAAAAGTCTCAACAAACAAAAGGTAAATTGTCATAGGACCCGAAAATTTAAACAACTATCAGCTAAAGATGCGGAAAATCTCAGACCACGGCTTTTGACGATATGCCGTAGTCTCCACGGTGTTTGCTTGAATGGCGAAACACGTCTCCTCTCCGTCGCACAGCATATGCGACGGACTCTTCTCTTGAGCTTTTCTCCTTTTCTTGTCCTCCTCATCCACGATATCCGGATTCTCATCCTCCTTGTAGCTTAGGAATCCCAGTCCTCCTCTTTGCACCGTGACCTCCTTTATTGTGGGTTTCCCCAAACCAATTCCAGCATTACTCACAATAGAAGTATCCTCCATTTTGCTCCCAATCTGGGGCGGAGGTGTAAAAACAGGTATAGGAGTGGGTAGTAAAGTAGGATAAGTAGTGATGACCTTATACTTCTTTTCAGAAGCAATAGCATTACAAGTAATAGGGTCATAGCATCCTTCTTCCTATAGGATAAACCATAAATAATAGAATGCTTCCCTACTTTGAAGGTCAAGGTACCAGTACCTACATCTATGATGGCTCCCGCAGTGTGGAGGAAAGGTCTCCCTAGTATTATAGGTATATGGGCATCCTCAGGGATGTCCAAAACTACAAAGTCGACTGGGAAAAAGAATCTGTCGATGCGCACAGGGATGTTTTCCAACACCCCTATGGGTTCCATGGATGTACGGTCAGCTATCTGGACAGTCATACTAGTTACTGCAAAATTGGTCATTCCGAGTTTTAAGGCTACGCTAAGGGGCATGACACTGATACTAGCTCCTAGGTCGCATAAGGCCTTTTTAACAGGGAAGGTTCCTATATTGCAAGGAACAGAAAAACTTCCAGGATCCTCCAGCTTATGAGGGGCAATGACATGTGATAGGAAGCTGGAGGACTCTTCAGTGAGGGCTACTGACTCAACCTTATCTAAAGACCGCTTTCTTGGCAAAAGTTGTCTCATAAATTTAAGATACGAAGGAACTTGTTGAACTAATTCTAAAAACGGAACTTGAACATTTAATGATCGAATTACGTCTTTTTATTTATCGAATGATACCTGTTCCTTGGTCGGTATGAGTCTCTCCGGAAAAGGAGGGGCGGAAGATTCAGCATTTGCAGCTCTTCTCAGAAACCTAGGGGTCTTATCACCCCGAAAAAGGAAGTCCCTTAAGTTGTCCGGTAATTCAGGTCTGAAAGCACACCCCTGCTCAGCGTTGGGGGTTGGTCGACCCTCCTCTTCGGTCGATCGACCGACTTCCTGTACAGCGGGATTTTCTTGAATCTGCTCAGAGGTCGGTCGACCTGGCTCCTGGGTCGGTCGACCTTCCTCGCTGCTGTTCGGCTTCGGCTGTTTCGCTTTATCTTTCTTGCTTGCTTTCTCACTTCCTACCTTAGCTCCACTTCTCAAAGATATGATGTTTAGAGTCTCTTTCTTTTGGTCCGTCTTGGTCGGAAGTTGACCCGGAGCCCTAGTGTCGTTCTTGCTCGCGATTTGAGCAATCTGAGACTCTAACATCTTCATCCCTGCTTCCCTTGCCTAAGATTCCTTCTGAACTAACCCAATGAGGTTTTGGATGAGAGCATCCGTATTGGGTGGTGGGTTCTGTGGGGAATAAAGCATGTATTCGCCCTAAAACGTGAAGGATTATAACGAATTTTACAATTGAGATTATTGTCATAAGTTAATAAAAACATGAAAAACGAATAGAACCTTGGGTCCTTGCTTGAATAGGCCTAAGAACAGGAATTAAAGTAAATTCCCTCCTATAACTTGCACCCAAGACTTGAATGAGATGATGCCGCGTGTGCTAGAAATACTCTCCAATTGCCTTGCAATATGGGGAGAGCTTTTGTGAGGTTTTTGATGTGAGTTCTGAGTTTTGGGAAAATAATGTTCTCAAAACCCTAATTCTTGAGATTGTGATTACCAGTCAAATGAATCCCCTGACACAAGGAGAAGGACTCTCCTTATGTAGTATGGGTCGGCCGAATTAGGTATTACGTAGGAGTGGGTTTTCCACTCTTACCTCATTCCAATGCGTGATTCGACCCGTTTGCTAAAATATAATTCGCGGGTATTTATTATAAATCGTATACTTTTTATCAGATATTAATCTAGTCGATACATCAATAATGGTCTGACAAAATACGATATTGTATAATTGGCCAAATTAATATAACTGTTTATATTAATACGCAAATTCAATATTTAATTAAATATAACCGTTTATATTTAATATACGAATTAATCATGTAATCCGTATTAGCAAAATTATTTAATCCGTATTAAATAATAATCTCAACATCTTATTGACTAATTTAATAGTCAATACCTCTGACTAACTGTTTAGTCGTATCCGGCATAAATGTGACTGTATTTTCATACCTTCACATCTCTCAAACGTGTCCTATAGGTGTGACGTATAGGGACCAGTTGATCACCGCCATCCGTATGACAATAACGTCAAACTTATCTAGCAAGCCAACCGTTATTGATAAACGTGGATCAACTGATAATAATACTGAAGTATGCCCTTGTGATCCTTAAAGAGATTTAGTAAGTCATTGTACTTAATTGTCAAGGACACCAGCCCCAACAATCTCTCACTTGTCCGTACAAGGGTATGTGCAATGACGTTATCACACTACATGTGGAGGACACAAGCTCCAACAAACTCCGACTTGTCCGTACAAGTGTAGGAGCGATAACCGATTCTCATATCCTTTTAAAATTTCTCCCACTCAATGTAAGACAATTTGCAAATCCGCATTCGCAAAGGTCGTATCTCACAAGCGATCTGTATCAAGAGTGGTTTCCCCGACTAGAGAGTAACTTAACTAATAAAACGAATCTGTATTCGAGCATGGTCATGCATTTCTTTTACTACTCCTCGAGTGGCCCTGAGAAATGATAAAATCCTGATAAGGGTTTGGATATTTCCCTCAACTCGAATCCTGCCGATTTTCGCGCAGCATGAAATAACCCAGAAAAAATCCTCTTGGCCCCTGTTACGATGACCGTGGGAAAGAAACCAAAGTTACCCAAAATCTGCCTTAATCTCAAGAGACAGTTGAAAGTCAAAAGACTCGACTCTAAGGAACACTATGGAGGTCCTATCTACGACCTGGCACCCAATGTTATAAAACATTTAGGACTCCATAACGTTGTCACGGGGTGTCCTACGAGATATCCGTATAACTCGCCTTTGTGATTGGTCAGTCATCCGTGTGACTTATGGCTCGTTGAACCCACCATCAACCAACGTCACAAAATGATTACCTGAATTATCAGCTCAAGTGGGTAATCAAGGACTAAAACGATGTAATGTAATTCAGTTCACTTTGTGGTGTTCAAAATTGGCGTACAATTCCACATGAAAAACAAAACATTATATATCATAAAAATGAGGTTGAATAGAGTACACGAGAAAATGAATTATTACATGAATTCATAAAAGAGTACTACAACTTAGGAACACATCTAATTCCCATGGAATGAATGTGCCCTTCATGCTTATCACGTGATAATGCTTTAGTGAGAGGATCAGCTATGTTGTCATCCGTAGCGATCTTATCAATGAAAATCTCCTTTTACTCCACTTAATCTCTGATTAGATGAGCTTTCCGTTGTACATGTCTAGCCTTGTTGCTAGACTTATGCTCCTTAGCTTGGAAGATGGCATATTTATTGTCACAATAAACGATGATTGGGTCATTCGAACTAGGCACTACTGAGAGTCCTTGTAAGAATTGATGCATCCATATTGCTTCCTCAGCTGCTTCCGAGGCGGCATAGTACTCGGACTCAGTCGTAGAATCTGCTGTAACACTCTGTTTAGAAATTTTCCAGCTGACAGCAGCGCCATTAAGAGTAAAAACGAATCCAGACTGAGATTTCGAGTCGTCTCGATCCGTTTGGAAGCTAGCATCTGCGTAACCCGTGGCGCAGAGCGTTGTGTCGCCTCCGTAAGTCAATCCCCAATCTTTAGTCCTCCGTAGGTACTTAAGAATGTTTTTCACGGCCATCCAGTGTTGTTCACTTGGATGAGCTTGGAATCGGCTTGTCATACTCAATGCATATGCAACGTCTGGACGTGTACATATCATGGCATACATGATCGATCCTATAGCCGAAGCATAAGGAATCCGACTCATGCGCTCTTTCTCTTCCAATGTCTTAGCTTCTTGAGTCTTGCTCAAGTGAAGCCCAGTAGTCATAGGAAGGAACCCTTTCTTGGAGTTCGTCATGCTGAATCTCTCTAGGATCTTATCTATGTAAGACTCCTGACTGAGAGACAACATCCGTCGTGATCTATCCCTGTAGATACGGATGCCCAAAATTCTTTGTGCCTCTTCCAGATCTTTCATCTGGAAATGGTTTTTCAACCATGCTTTAACCGAAGATAAGAGAGGTATGTCATTCCCAATCAAGAGTATGTCGTCGACATACAGTACTAGGAATACAATTTTGCTCCCACTCGACTTGATATAGAGACATGGTTCCTCGACTGATCGAATGAAACCATTCTCTTTTATCACTTGGTCGAAGCGATGATTCCAACTACGTGATGCTTGCTTAAGTCCATAGATGGAACGCTTAAGCTTGTAGACCTTCTTAGGATGTACTGGATCAATAAAACCCTCGGGTTGTACCATGTACAACTCTTCCTCCAAATAACCGTTTAAGAAGGCGGTTTTAACGTCCATCTGCCATATTTCATAGTCATGAAATGCGGCGATCGCTAAGATAATCCGAATGGAACGTAGCATGACTACGGGTGCAAAGATCTCATCGTAGTCCAAGCCTAGCACTTGGGTGAAACCTTTAGCAACTAGTCTTGCCTTATGGATATCTTGTTTACCTTCCACGGCATGCTTTATTTTGTAAAGCCATTTGCATTGAAGGGGACGTACCTTTGCAGGTAGGTCCACAAGATCCCACAAGTTGTTCTCATACATGGAGTCCATCTCGGATTGCATGGCTTCTAGCCATATCTTTGAGTCAGAACTGGTCATGGCACCTTTATAGGTTGTGGGTTCATTACCCTCTAGGAGTAAGACGTCATCTATATCATGTTCCTCGACCATACCAATGTATCTGTCCGGAGGAATAGAGACTCTTCCCGACCTTCTAGGTTCCTCAGGATTATCTACCGCAGCCTCGGTTGAAGGAACTGTTTCCTCCAATGGTTGCTCGGTAGTTGGTTCTTGAACCTCCGATAAGTCGAAGGTTCTATTACTCGACTTATTCTCGAGAAATTCTTTCTCTAAGAACGTCGCACTAGCCGCAACAAAAACACGTTGTTCGGTTGGCGAGTAGAAGTAATGACCAAAAGTTCCCTTTGGATAGCCTATAAAGTATGTCTTGACCGATCGCGGGCCGAGCTTATCCTCGTATCTCCACTTGACATAAGCCTCGCAGCCCCAAACCTGAATAAAGGACAAGTTAGGGACCGTTCCCTTCCATAATTCGTATGGAGACTTGTTAACAGCTTTAGACGGACTTCGGTTAAGTATTAGAGCGGCCGAAAAAAGAGCATAGCCCCACAATGAATCAGGCACAACGGTGTGACTCATCATGGATCGAACCATATCGAGTAGAGTTCGATTTCTCCGTTCGGACACACCATTTAATTGTGGTGTTCCAGGTGGAGTTAACTATAGCACGATGCCACAGTCTTTAAGGTGTTGATCAAACTCGTCTGAAAGATACTCACCACCACGATCAGAACGTAGTGCTTTAATCTTTCTTCTCAGCTGGTTCTGTACCCGATTCTGGTATTCTTTGAACTTGTCAAAGGATTCACTTTTATGCTTCATTAAGTAGACATAGCCATATCTACTTAAATCATCCGTGAAAGTGATGAAATACCTATAGCCTTCTCGTGCGTTGATCGACATAGGGCCACATACGTCCGTATGTATGAGTCCTAATAGGTCGGCAGCGCGCATTCCAACACCTTTGAAGGAAATACGAGTCATCTTGCCGATCATACATGATTCACACGTGCCATATGATTCGAAATCAAAGGCGGAGATAGCTCCATTCTGTATGAGTTGTTTTACGCGTTTCTCATTTATGTGTCCCATACGACAATGCCATAGGTAAGTTTGATCTTTGTCACCTACCTTTAATCTCTTATTATTCACATGTAATATTTTAGTGTTTTGATCTAAAACATAAATTCCATTCATGGAAACTGTCTTGCCATAAATCATATTGTGTAATGAGAAAAGACAACTGTTATTTTCTATTACAAATGAAAAACCAAGTTTGTCAAGTGCAGAAACTGAAATAATGTTTTTGGATAAACAAGGAACATAATAACAGTTATATAAAGATAACTCGAATCCACTTGGAAGCTGGATCACGTATGTTCCCCTCGAGACTGCAGCAACACGTGCTCCATTCCCGACACGCAGGTCAACCTCACCCTTGATGAGGGGTTCTTGGTTTCGGAGGCCCTGCACATGATTATATAGATGAGAACCACAACCAGTATCTAGTACCCATGTTCCGTAACTTGCATGGTTAATCTCAATCATGTGAATAAAAGAAGAAGAAGACATACCAACAGGAGTAACGCGGCCTGCCTTAATGTCCTCACGATACACGGGGCATGAGCGCCTCCAATGCCCAGTCTTGTGGCAATGGTGACATTCCATGCTAGTATCCTTGCTCTTTGTCTTGCCCTGTGAGTTGCTCGACTCACCTGGCCCACTCTTAGTAAATCCTGACTTCTTAAACTTGGGCTTGCCTACTGTTAGGTCGCCCTGAGCTTTAGCTTTTCCCTTACCCTTACCCTTGCTGGAGATCATGAGAACATCCTGCTTCACGTTCCCACTTAATTTCAGATCCTTCTCGGTCTGTACGAGAAGGGAGTGGAGCTCATGAGGAGTCTTCTTCATGTCGTTCATGTAATAGTTGGCCCTGAAGAGGGCGAACCCATCATGAAGCGAATGAAGCATTTGATCAACGATTATGTTCTCACTGATCTTGCAGTTTAGGGCCTCTAGTTTTTCGATATTCTCAATCATGTGAAGAATATGTGGGCTAACCGCTTGGCCCTTCTGGAGTTTCGCCTCAAAGAAGCGACAGGTATGCTCATAAGAAACGATCCTCGGAGCTTTTGAGAATTCGTTAGTGAGCATGGTGAAAATCTTGTTTGCACCATGGGTTATGAAGCGTCTTTGCAAATTGGATTCCATTGCATAGATGAGTACGTTCTTTATCGCACCCGCTTCCATGACGAAGTCGCTATGAGCGCGAACTTCGTTAGCTCTAGCTCCAGTTCCTGGGTGTGCCGGAATTGGCTCAGTTAAGTACTTAATCTTTCCGTCAGCAATGGCAGCATTCCGTAGTACTGCCTCCCAGTCAGAGAAGTTTGACCCATCATTCCTCAGTCTAGTAGACTGATTCATGGAGTCCATGAAGGCTTTTAGCCAGGATTCACGTGCTAGCTTGGCACTTGGCATTGGGTCTTCACCAGCCATTAGTTATACAGCAGTTTAAATGATCGTTTTCTACACTGAAAAGAAGATAAAAATAAAACCATATAAGCAACTCATTGTTGTGATTTAAGTCTATATTAAATTATATTTAAACTCGTAGATTCATGCATTTATATAATTGATCTCCCTCAAGAATTATATAAACGATCCCAAGACTCAATTTCCGTATTTTGATAAGCCCACAGCTTGGCTAATTCCACCGTTGGAACTCTTGGTCGATAGATTTCCGTAAATCCTATCTATTAGTCCATCTCAGTCGCTAGATAGTATCGAGTGACCATGATGTTGAGATAAAATAAATCATTTGTTCCCACTTACCCGACGTAGAAGGGGTCATATTATGCCTACCGACGAAGAAGGGATTCATGGGAGTCTGATTTATAAAGACTATTCTCAATTTTTGGTTATACGAGGAAGACCCCATCAACTTTTATTTATCCATTTTAAGTGAACTAATATCTAGCATATGCGTGAATGAATGAAATAAAGTGATGGATTTGCAATTGACATGTGACATCTGTATAGTCACAGAAAACTAACGCGTAACCTCTACATGAGTCAGTTTTCAGGCATGTTATAGGTGGTTTGGTTTTAGGCGGAATATGATGCAAGCTATTATCGATGAAAGCATAAAATAAATGCGATAAACGTAAATAAAAGTCCTAGTGTGGCCTATCCTACCAAATAAACATAAAAACAACTTTGGAATCCACCGTTGGACCCTAGAAGCTTGTCTTGATGTTCCATCTTGGTCCTTGCAGCGGGAGTGAGCATCCGGTCTCCGTCTTTGGTCTTCACAAAATTACTAATTTAAATTACAAATATAACCCTATTTTCATTCTAATTTAAATACAAAAGTAATTACATGGCAAAAACCCAAAATGGAGATTCAAGATCTCAAAATTACAAGCAAGACTGTGTCCCATCATTACGGTGACACAATCTTCTAAGGCCACACTAAGTTACAACCGTTTGCAAAATTAAATACGTTATAGAAAGCATTCAAAAGGCATTCAACAAGACGATAAATAAAATGCATCAACTAAAATTAAAATTCATTCATGACATAATACTGTTATTATGATTAACAAATTTTACCAAACCACCTTTTCGGGATTAAAATTATGTGATTATACCGTTTTAACCACTTTAATTTTAATAAGTTTATAATCCATTATCTTAAACCGTTTTAAAATAATATGTATCATGCGAGAGTGAACCGTTTCACAAAAATAATATACTATTTCCGTATACAGCATATTACTTTTGGCCAAGGGAAAATAAAACAAGTTATTTTCGGAAAAATAAAACACGACTGTTACAGGGAAGTGGTCGACCGACCTCAACATGGGGTCGACTGACCTACTGTCAAAAAAAAAAATTTCCTGTATCAGCAGAGAGGTCTACCGACCCATTAAACAGGTCGACCGACCTCCTGACAGAAAAAAAAATTCTTGTAACTGCAGAGTGGTCGACCGACCCAATAAACGGGTCGACCGACCACAAAACACGAAGTCGAGTTTCTGAAAACGCGAAATTGCTGCACTTTTAATCAAAACAAGTTTTAACCTTTCATTCAAAACGCGTAAATCAAAATAAACAACAATAAGGGTTCACATATTGTCAAGAATATCGATTAATTAACAATATGTAAACAGGAATCGAAAACAAGATCGATTATACAAAAGAGAAACTGCCGAAAAACAGAAACCCTATGCGGGTGTTGGTCGATCGACCACATTAATGGGTCGACCGACCCACACGCCGGCAGAAAACGATTTTCAAAAATTTTTAATCAAAACTTATGAAAAACACAAAAGTAAAATCTCGTGGCCTTGGCTCTGATACCACTTGTGGGGAATAAAGCATGTATTCGCCCTAAAACGTGAAGGATTATAACGAATTTTATAATTGAGATTATTGTCATAAGTTAATAAAAACATGAAAAAGGAATACAACCTTGGGTCCTTGCTTTAATAGGCCTAAGAACAGGAATTAAAGTAAATTCCCTCTTATAACTTGTACCCAAGACTTGAATGAGATGATGCCGCGTGTGCTAGAAATACTCTCCAATTGCCTTGCAATATGGGGAGAGCTTTTGTGAGGTTTTTGATGTGAGATCTGAGTTTTGGGAAAATAATGTTCTCAAAACCCTAATTCTTGAGATTGTGATTACCAGTCGAATGAATCCCCTGACACAAGCAGAAGGACTCTCCTTATGTAGTATGGGTCGGCCGAATTAGGTATTAGGTAGGAGTGGGCTTTCCACTCTTACCTCATTCCAATGCGTGATTTGACCCGTTTGCTAAAATATAATTCGCGGGTATTTATTATAAATCGTATACTTGTTATCAGATATTAATGTAGTCGATACATCAATAATGGTCTGACAAAATACGATATTGTATAATTGGCCAAATTAATATAACTGTTTATATTAATACGCAAATTCAATATTTAATTAATTATAACCGTTTATATTTAATATACGAATTAATCATGTAATCCGTATTAGCAAAATTATTTAATCCGTATTAAATAATAATCTCAACATCTTATTGACTAATTTAATAGTCAATACCTCTGACTAACTGTTTAGTCGTATCCGGCATAAATGTGACTGTATTTTCACACCTTCACATCTCTCAAACGTGTCCTATAGGTGTGACGTATAGGGACCAGTTGATCACCGCCATCCGTATGACAATAACGTCAAACTTATCTAGCAAGCCAACCGTTATTGATACACGTGGATCAACTGATAATAATACTGAAGTATGCCCTTGTGATCCTTAAAGAGATTTAGTAAGTCATTGTACTTAATTGTCAAGGACACCAGCCCCAACAATCTCCCACTTGTCCGTACAAGGGTATGTGCAATGACGTTATCGCACTACATGTGGAGGACACAAGCTCCAACAGGTACGAAGGTGGTTGAGGGTTGATGGGTGGATTTTGGAAACCTTGCTTGTGTAGAGGGATGTATGTGGAATTTTGTTGAGGTTCTAGGTGTTGTGGGTTGAGAACATTCTGGCTTGTCCACCTCATGTTGAGATGGACATTATTATTATTTGGGTCATAAAAATTTTATGCCCGTCGTTGAGGGTATCAAAGATAAAATTTATAATTCCTAACTTTAACAATAGATAGTGAAAGTCAGGGTCGAACCACAGAGAGGTGGGGAATGTTTATTGTTTGAGTTTAATGTTTTAAGGTAACAGTTTTGGGGGTTTAGATTGGTTGTTACTAAGTCTAGAAATAAATATAAAACTAAAGGGACTAAATAAAGATGAGAGTAAAACTATAATAAAAGAGATGCTAGGATGTTTGGGTAATAAATAGCTAAGGTAATATAAATCCTAAGGTCAACGTGTATTGCAGTCGCGCAAGGAGTGTAACATATCCTTTCGGTCTATGGTACCTAATAGCTCCTTTCGGCCTATGTTATTAGTTCCTAGGTCTCACAATTATTGGGTGTCAACAATAAGGGTGATTCCTAAATTCTAGGTCACATACCTTTCAGTCTTAAGTAACCTAGCCGTCTTAAGGCGCAAACCAATGCCCTTCCCGTATCTTTCAATCTGGGGTAGGTCATTACTAACATCCTACAAGTCTCCCTTGGGTCTCATTGCACGATACTATAGTCGACGATGTAAAACGAACAGAATACAAACGCGAGTGGGTCGACCGACCAGCTAGCCCAGTCGGCCGACCACAGCCTCGGTCGACCGACCCATTATATAGGTCGGCCGACCACGGCTCTGCTACAGTCGGTCTCGGAACCTATACTACCTACGCATATTTACTCCCTACATCCTAACATAAGAAATTAGCTACTCATAACTATTGAAACAATAATAAAAACAGGAGTAAACATGGAAATCATAACAAACATCAATCTAAACATGCAATAATAATAAAGGCTTTGGGATTCTAACTTAACTAGATGAAATAATTCTAAACTAACAATAATAGAACTGAAATTAAGAGAGGAATTACCGGAAATAAGGATTAAGGCGGAAAAGAACGAACTTTATTGATTATCGTGGAAAGATTGATGATGAACAATGAATAAAACTAAAGAAAAGTGTTTGATGATTATTGAAAGATTAGAACTAAACTAGATTGTAACTCTATGATAGATAACTTCATTAAAAACTGAATGCAAAACCCTAATCCTCTAATTTACTTAAGTAGGCGGACAATTAGAGTTTCCTAATGACTCTAACACGTTAATGGGCTTCCGGAATGCTTCTGGGTCTGCGCAGAGGTCGGTCGACCTACTATGTGGGTCAGTCGACTTATTCACGGGCTTCAGAGATTTTCTGGGCTTTCCATAACAGAGGCCTGGTCGGCCGACCCAAGTAGTAGGTCGGTCGACCTGTTTTCCTGTAGGATTGCTTTGATTTGTCTCGGTTTGACTTCTTGGCACTTGGTCAATGTTTTGAGTGGACTTTCCTTCGTTCCTTGATTATGAAAGATCCCGAGGGCATAAGTTTGGTGTAAAATCGTCCCTTTTCCGCATAAATCTGCAAAAGTGCATAAAAATACGAAAGTAGATAATTGTTGGGAAATAAAGGCTAAACCATAGTAAATGAGCGACCAAATGCGTGTAAAAATAGATGTAAAACATCATAAAATAGACACGCATCAACTCACATATTATTTGCCTCCTTTTTCTCCTGCAAGAATGTTAGTACAATATAAATAGGTCAGGGTATAGTCTACCCCGCTCTTCAACTACTCTCATTGGGTTCCCGAGACAGAACCGAAAGGGCCCAGGTTTGGTGTGAGGGGGGCCCTAACTCATCCCCTTCCTTTTTGGGCTCCTATCAGTTTCATCTCGGGGTTCATTTTATTAGACTCTTCTTACATTCATTATTATTCATTTGGTTTAGGCCTGAGGGTCGTTCGCTCTGATACCACTTTGTAACACCCCCATTTATTTAAGGGCCTGAACTAGGACTCCTCAGATAAATCAGGGTGTTACCATCTCGATTTCCCGAGTCAGTAGATACAAAGGAAGGAAATACAGTACTTTATTATTAATGTTAACTCAAAAGCAAGTTTATACAACCAACTTCAAAACTGTCTTGTGAAATAAAGATACAACTCATGACCAACGACTATAGTGATCTAGACTAGTCTGGTCCAAATCCAAGCTCTCCCTTCCCGTAGCTTCCCATAGTCTCAGCCACCTGTCAATCTGCTCCCCAATAAATTGGTTCATCACAGGTGATCACAAATACACAGGGTCAACCATGAGGTTGAGTAGAGGAAAAGTAAAAAAACCAAACATTATTATAAATAGAGATTCAATCATCCCCACTCCGAATCACAAGACCCATTAACTCCGCACCGATCACAAGGCCCATTAACTCCGCACCGATCACAAGGCCCATTAACTCCGCACCGATCACAAGGCCCATTAGCTCCGCACCGATCACAAGGCCCATTAATCATCACCTCGCATCGTATCTCAGAATGATATAAATGAATAGCTCAATATAACAATCATATTATAGCATAAGATAAACATGATTATCACCAAATATCAACAGAATTCTCAACACTTATAAACACAGTAATTTTCCCCTACCTCAAATAGCAGGAATGCAGATAAATCCAAAGCTCGCTAGAAATGTTCCACGCGAAACCCGCTACCTAAACACGTATACGTAACGAATTAATAACCTTCCCGAACCCCATAACAACCTACACTTACTATAAATAGAAACCTTCCATAAATGGAAAGTTTCCAAAAATAGAAACTTCCCAAAAATAGAAACTCCCATGATTCACCACTTTCCCGACTCATAAAACCCTTCACTTATTGACCTTAACAATTTATTTAAAAGCTACAACCATAATTAAAATATCAATAACCACAATGTACCATTAAACTAATAATCTAATAATAATATACTAATCATCATAATATAATAATAATAATAATAATAATAATAATAAGTGAATTTTGTAAATAACCCCCTTTTATGTATCGTTTTTTACAAATAACCCCCTTTTAAGTTCACTTTTACAAATAACCCCCTTAAATATCGCTTAAACCTGAAAATCACCCCCTATTATTGATTATTCTAACGATTTTTAAAAAACTCGATCTATACACGATATTACGACTTAAACAATGTAATATGCCTAAACTACCCTTACTTATAACACTACCCACCCAACAAACACACCAATTCATTCACTAATCACTATCTCACTTAGTCCTCACATCCCAAATCAAAACATAAACCCAAACCCCCAAATCAATTCTCAAATCAATCCATTAAATTCCAATTTCAGTTAAAGACATATTCTTATTGGGACTTAATACTGTCCGTAACAAAATTCCGGTAACAAGCAAGCAATCAATTGTGAATCTTTTCCAACATAAGTATCCTCCACGTCAAATTTCTGCAATTATAATCAAAGCTTACAACTTTGTATCCAGGAAGAAAAAAACAAAAAGTTTCTCGCAACCCATAAATTATTCTGTTAACACTTTTTTAATAAAATTTCAGCATAAGTTACATGCACGAGTGACATATATAATACTTAATAATGAAAAGGAACTCCATTGGCAGTGCTCTTTTGGGCCTGCAATTTTGATTGGGACGCAGATAAGTCAGCATGTTGTTGAAGGCCGGGTACAAGAAGGTTGAATGTGTTTCTTCTTGTATTAGATTCGGTAGTTTGTAGATGTGTTTTTGATATATTATATACTTACCTTTTGCGAAAAAAGAAAAAATAGGAACTCCTTTTAATGACAAGCTAAATATAATGATATCTTAATTAACTATTGTACTAATCACATAGACGATTATAACCCGTGTTGGAATGACCTGGGTGTATCTACCATGACTCCATATTAACGTGGGAGATGAAGCTTTTTCGTAAGAAAAATTGGGTTTTAATTGTTTAACTTAATAATTGATTAAGGGGTTTAGGATTTATGTTTTGATGTGGGAAGTAAAGATTAAGTGAGATAGTGAATGGATTTGTGTGTTGGTTGGGTGGGTAGTGTTATAAGTAAGGGTAGTTTAGGTATATTACATTGTTTAAGTCGTAATATCGTGTATAGATCGGGTTTTATAAAAATCGTTAGAATAATCAATAATAGGGGGTGATTTTAGGTTTAAGTGATATTTTCGGGGGTTATTTGTAAAAGTGAACTTAAAAGGGGGTTATTTGTAAAAAACGATACATAAAATGGGGTTATTTACAAAATTTCCTAATAATAATAATAATAATAATAATAATAATAATAATAATAATAATAATAATAATAATAATAATAATATATTGTGATAAAAGTAAATAGTAAACTAATGATAAAGAAAACATGCAACGCACGACTTCCCCATCCCCACGACTACATCCCGCGGCCAGCCCACACCGGTCCCACAGCCGCTACTCCCGCCGGCAACCACCACCCTACATGCGCCACCACTAACACCACAAAGCTGTCGACACACTCCGGCGAGATGAACACCGAACCGACACAACACTAAACAAACCTTCTGCCGCCACCACCGACATCCCTAACGCCACCCACGACTACCACCATCTCTACCTCCGATGTCATACTCCGACGACCGACGTGGTGTCACCGTGTCGACCTCCCCCGAGTCAACGGTGACACCACCCTAACCTACAACCAGAGAAAAGCCCTACATACCCCTGACCCTACGCCGACAAGCCACCACGACCACCGCCCCTCACGACGATCCCTCCACCACGACCGGAAGCTAACCCTCATCCTTACCCTTATGACTCACCCAAACCGCCCCTGACAAACCAATCCCTACGACACAACATGACAGCCGCGACGGCGAATGACAACTCAAAAGGACAACCGTCTTACCTCGCCTGAAAACGCCTTAGAACGCCCCTAAAACCTTGGATAGATGTGCCTCTCCCTCACCGCACGCAGCCGTCACAGGAAGTAGTTTGTAGGATAAATCAATTTAGGGTTTATGGGGCGTTTTACGTAGTTGTAAAGGAAAGCTAGGGTTTTGGGTAGTAAAAATGGGTCGGTCACAGGGTTTGGATATAGTAGGTCGTAAAAGATATATGGCCCACCTAACGTGCCATACGATATATCAACCATCCCGACGCAATATCTAAAATACACGTATTCTTATAATAAATTTAATCGATATAGACACGATAACAATTAATACACAACGATTATAACGTCAATCTCCGAGTTAACTTATTACTAAAAAGTCTCGAGTCAAAAACCCGAGTCTTAGAAATGCTAGGTATTACACAACCCCAAACGCTCTATATATGTGACACTATCACATATGCATAAAACTAATCCAAGTTGTATTTTTATTCTAGTGTGAGAAATACAAATACAAAACCTCTTAAATATTACTTAGATAATATTTGCAGTATACTAATATATTATTATTAGTACACGGTTTTAAAACCTAATTCCGTCCTCTAGATCCGGGTTCGGTTTTTGGTCCGTTTAAGGTAAGGTCTTGGTGTTCTCGTGTAACACCCCCATTTATAAAAGAGCCTTTAGCAAGACATTCTCAAATAAATAAAGTTGTTACCATCTCGGAATATCCGAGGTAGTGAATAACAAAGTAAAACAAACCAATGTACTTTATATAAAAACTGATAAAATTTAAACTTGGTTATTACAGTTACTACATGGCGGAAAAGAAATACAACTGATGACTCCTCTAGATGTGATATAATTCTAAGTCGGTCCAAAGTATGCATCTCACATTCCTGCCCCTGCTCCTAGCTCATCTGTCTCTGACCTGTAGAAACTACTCCTCATTCCGGATCATCGTAGGTGTACACGAATACACTGTCAACCTCGCGGTTGAGTAGGGTAACACAATAATTATAATGCAACAGTTAAATGATATGCAAATGCCATGATATGCTCGAGCTCAATCTCAATCTCAATCTCATCTCATACCCTTGCACCAAGCCATACCGAACCTCCCGGCAGACTATAATCGGTCGTCACCGAACACTAGCTCAATAGCTGAGGTCACCAGGTCTAGTCCTGCAGAACTAGCCTGGGCCCAATAATATCTCGTAATCTCAAATTCGTATCCAATGCGTATGACATGCTTATGAATGCAACAGAAAATGTTCAGCCAATATATATATATGTATATATATATACATATATGTATATATATATATACATATATGTATATATATATATACATATATGTATATATATATATATATACATATATGTATATATCTATATAGGGTTGGGATCCGGTGAGAACCACCTTACAATGAAAACCGGTGAGAACTCTTCCTTACGGAGTTTTTTTAAAAAAATTAATGACATAATTGGATTCGGCATGAAATTTTATGGCCAGAGAACATATTTCTTGGTCTAGAAAATAAATACTAGTGGCGGAAAAATGATAGATACGAAAAAATAGATAGTAGGTGCATGCAAATAAATAAAACGTATCTCACCTTGATTTCCGCCACTAGTATTTATTTTCTAGACCAAAAAATATGTTATCTAGCTATAAAATGCCATGCCGAATCCAATTATGTTATTATTTTTTTTTTAAAAAGTCCGTAAGGTAGAGTTCTCACAAGGTTCTCATTGTAAGGTGGTTCTCACCGGATCCCAAGTCTATATATATATATATATATATATATATATGTATATATATATATATATATATTGCATCTTGTGAGGTCTATGATCTTAAATGAGGATTAAGGTTTACTTGTAGATCCAAATAAGAACCATTAGATCAATAAGAAAAACCATGAGATGATGCCACATGGATATAATGGCGGGTCAGATTTAAACAAAAAAACGTCCATGTTGGGGTTCGAACACGGGATTCCTAGTTTCAGGAAACAATAACTTATCCACTGCGCCACAAATGCATTATTGATTAACATCATAAAGTTATTGATTTATATCATACTGTATATGGATACAATGGCGCGGTCATATTTAAGCCAAAATAACGACTATGCTGGGGATCGAACCCAGGATCCCCGATTTCAAATACCAATAACTTATCCATTGCACCACAAATGTGTTATTGAATAATATCATAACGTTATTGATTTACATATATGAATATGATACAATATTAACGCTACTACTATGGGTGTCGAACCCGCGACCACGGGCTCAAAAACCAGCAGCTTACCAAATTAGCCCCAACGTCTTCGACAACTAATATAATATTGTATCATATTAATGATAGGAGTTTTGAAGTACAATTTAAGCAAAAAAAAAGTAAATGCTACCAATGAGAATCAAACCCAAAACCTCAAGTTTCATACCACAATGATTTATCCATTGTTCCATATACACTTTGCCAATTAATTTCATACTTTAAAATATTTATACAAATTTATACGAGGTCTTTGTTTGGACTTAACGTAAAAAGTATACCCGTTTCGCATCAATTTCTTATTTATTCTTCTGGCTTCTTCTTTAATTACCTTGTTAATTGCTTCTTCTCGAAAATTATTTTTTATGAAAATTTTTTCGCGAAATGTTTTTTTTCAGAATTTTTTTGTTCTCGACATTTTTTGTTTTAGAGATACACATCTCTAAAATATTTAGAGATGCACATCTCTAAATGCGTAGATACACATGGCGAAATGCGTAGATACACATGTCGAAATGCGTAGATACACATGGCTAAATGCGTAGATACACATCTCTAAATGCGTAGATACACATGTCTAAATGCGTAGATACACATGGCTAAATGCGTAGATACACACCTTTAAATTCGTAGATACACATGTCTAGTAGATACACACCTTTAAATACGTAGATACACATGGCTAAATGTGTAAATACACATCTCTTAATGCGTAGATACACATGTCTAAATGCGTAGATACACATCTCTAAATGCGTAGATACACACTTTTAAATACGTAGATACGCATGGCTAAATGCATAGATACACATCTTTAAATGCGTAGATGCACAACTTTAAATGCGTATAAATACACCTTTAAATGCGTAGATACACATGGCTAAATGCCTAGATACACATGTCTAAATGCGTAGATACACATGTCTAAATGCGTAGATACACAACTTTAAATGCGTAGATACACATGGCTAAATGCGTAGATACACACCTTTAAATGTGTATACACATGACTAAATGCGTAGATACACATCTCGAAATATTTTTTTTTCTTGAATTTTTTTCTCGAATTTTTTTCATTACAATAACACAAGCTAGTCAATACAATATCACGGTTTGTCCAAAACAATATTACGGAAAAAAATGAAAAACAAAATCTTAAGAAAAATAAAATTTGTGAAAAAAAATTCGGAAAAATATGTCGAGAAAAAAATTTCGGAAAAATAATCTCGAGAAAAAGAAACTCGAAAAAAAATTCGGAAAAAATATTTCGAGAAAAAGAAATTCGACAAAAAATAATTTCGGAAAGAATTTTCGAAAAAAAATTCGGAGAAAAGATTTTCGAAAAAAAAATTTCGAAAAAAAAATTTGAATCCCTATTGGCAATTATTGTCTTCGTAAATGTTTCCGTCATAAATATTTACACAATATCATATTAAGCAACAAAGACATTGTGGTATATTGGTTTAGAGGTTGGTCTTAGAAGCCTGCGGTACGGTGTTCGAACCCCAGTGGCGTCACTTTTTTTATTTTTGCTTAGTAGAACACCTTCACGTATTAGATATCAAAGAATACTATACTAATCAGCAGACACTTTGTGGTCCGTTGGTTAAGTTGTTGGCTTTGATGTAGGAGGTCGCGGGTTTGACCCCTGAAGTTTGCAGTTTTGATTTTTGATTTTTGCTTAAATCTACGTGTAGACCTCAATCCTCATTTAAGATGTAGACCTCACAGGATCCTCGCTCTATATATATATATATATCATTCTCATAATAATCACACACTTGCATCCATAATATACAATATACACATCCATTCATAACACGTCATAGAATAGGTACCAGTGTATCCTACCTGGAGTAGCAAATCTGCAATAAGCAACCACCGTCAAGTAATGTTCCTCGGCGGATTCCGTTCCTATAATTATTAATTAATATCAATTTCAAACCATACAGCCACTCTACTAATATTTAGTCGATCTTGTACATAACTATATACTTATAACACGTTATCCCCACACATTTACAAACATGCTCATATAGATATTAACTATCATTAACCAAATGCAAACTTATTAATTATAAACTTGCTAATTATAGACTTACTAATTATGGCATACCATCAATTAACCAATTATTACTAATTTCATGTCACACTTAAACACTTATACGAAAGTTAATATTAATCGTCTACAACAATATCATAATACACACTCATAAAACTACCATAAAATATTACTAATAATAATAAAATGACAACCCATAAAAATACAAATCATAAATAGTAGCGACGTTAGTAATATTAACATACCAAACACGATACTAAAACGTAATTGAAACAATGTAATACCAACAACAATTTCAACAATAATAATATTATTAAAAATAATAATCATACAGTCATTGAGTCGGTTATCGAAATAATGATAATAATATACAAACAACAATCTAATGACAAGGACGTATAATTAATAATAATACTAAGATTAGCAATAGTAACAATAACAACAACAATAATATAAATAATATTACTAATATTAATAATAACATATAAACATAATATAATGCTGTTAATAATAATAATAAACACCATACAGTTGATAGCAATAATAATAATAATATTAATACCCCAACAGCACGACAACAACAACATACAATTACGACAACAAAACCGACGCCAAAACAAACACCACACCTTCACATATGCCCGCTTCTTGCCACTTCCACCGCTAATCTGGCCACACAAGACGACCACCATGGATACCTACCTCTAGCCTGTACTACAGTTCATTCATAACACACCTTAGCCACCCCTGATAACCCACACAACCGCTTCAATTGGGCAACCTAAGACAGCCTGTACACACGCCCCTGTACCCTGCTTTACTGTGTCCCACAGCAGCCCTCTTTACTCACAAGTTTCTCTCACCACCATGCCCTACACCACCCATGGACACCACCCTTGTCACCACCGACATATGGTGGTTCCAGGGATTGTCAGTCCCCTACCTCGCTTCCCCTATAACAGACGTACAAGTCCCACAAAAACTCCAGCCCCAACTCGTTTTCTGCATTTTTCTGATATTCGAGATAACAACCTATGCAAAACCCGACTCCAGCCGCTATCACCACTACCCTAGCCACCACCTGACCAATCCTCGACTCCTCCCACACCCCACGACCCTATTGGTGGTAACCACCAGACCTCGACACCCCTACAACCACCTCAAATAACCGACACAAGAAGGCTTCACCAAACGACCATGTACGCCCCTGTTCTCCTCTATTTATATCTGAATCTGTCGATATTAAACCACCAGATTCCTAGTGGTTCTACGGCCACCACACGCCACCCTACAGCAACCAAAACCATCTACACATAACCTATTTTGACTACCCAAGACTCGTACCCCAAACCCAGCCAACAACAGCTCGAAAAGTAAAAGAAAAAACGAGCAGAGTAACATAATTCTATTGTCGACAAACAGATGCTTACATGATTTCACGGTGGTTGACGATGACGATGGCTGGTGTTTGACCTCAATCTGCCTCTCGCTCTTCCTCAATGCCTTGGTGGTGGTTGAAGTGGAATTAGGGTTTTGAGATATTACGAGGTGAGGGAGGCTATTGTCGATGGATTAGGAGAAGGGTTTTATGTCGATGTATAGAGTATGTCGATGGGTTGCTATGTTGGTGGGGTATGGTGATTTTCAGAATACGGGTTTGTCGATGGGTAGATGAGGGTTAGGGTTTTGAATACCCGATTCTCCTAACTTACTCGAGCCCAAGCCCATCGTGTTTTCAAAAGATTTAAACTCGACTCGTAACTTAAAATAACGAGTACGTAAAAATTATTTAAACTCGACTCGTAACCATTATTTATACTAATTAAATTACGTAATTAAAACTAGTAAATATAATTTAAATAAATTTTAAGAATATGCAAAGATTATAGAATTTAAATAGAATTACGACTTAAATAAAAATAGAAATTAAGTATAGATGAGAACTAAATAGGGAATAGAAAATAGGTTAAATTATAAATGTATTATCCAAATCAAAGAAATACAATGAAATGTCATTTGATGAAATAACCATCAAATATAAAATAATTATGAAATACAAATAATCGTAAAAATATGGTTTATAAAATAATAACAGTTTACGTAAAATACTTTATAAACCTTCCATTTGAAATACTTGTATAAAACAGAGTTTGACTGCCGTTGACCGAGGCTAAAATACGGGGTATTACAGTCTTCCCTCCTTAATATGAATTTCGTCCCGAAGTTCACCACCCCGCAACGATAACAAAACACTCTCCAACACGAGGCAAACACAAGTAGTACATATTTAAACTCTAAAACGCGAAGTGTTACAGTCTATCCCCCTTAAGAAACTTTGTCCCCAAAGTTTAACATATAATCAAGTTAAAGTACACCTTATGAATCACAATATAATGCATAACAGAAGTGAACAGGTTTATGGAGTATATTCAAACAATCCCGACATATCAATTTCCATGTCATAACAACTAACCATATCATAAATCATTACGATTTTACAATCTTATCCTCCTTAAAACATGGTTACGTCCCCGTAACCCCCATTATAAAATTTTACATCCAATGCTCAAGAAAACCACCGAAACAACAGTCACAAATCATCAGATAAGTTAATTAGCTTATACTAGGCAATTATCAACCGGCTTTTAAAGCAATCAAAACACAGTTGGCAATCTCACGTTACGCGCTAAAACAAAATCAGGATAACTAACACTTATATACCCTTGAAATCTCTTTTAACACAACTTCAACTATTTACACCAATGTAGACAATCAGCTAATTCATAGTGTATAACTGACAAATTAAAACATTTCATGCTCATAATCATATTATAGAAGCAGAAACATATTTTAGAAAAAATAGAAGGCAAAATTTAACTAATGTAATTAACATGGAACGTTGACATATTTCTCGAGGTATACACCAATCTTAGACTAGCAAAACAGCGTAGCATCTCTATGTACAAAGTGTGGGGAATATAACATGTATTCGCCCTAAACATGAAGGATTATAACGAATTTTACAGTTGTGAATTATGGTCATAAGATAATTAAAACATGAAAAAGAATACAATCTTTGGTCCTTGTGCTAATGGCATAAGAACAGGAATTAAAGCAAATTCCCTCCTATAACTTGCACCCAAGACTTGGTTTGAGATGATGTCGCGTGTGCTAGAAATACTCTCCAATTGCCTTGCAATATGGGGAGAGCTTTTGTGAGTTTTGATGTGAGATCTGAGTTTTGGGAGAAGAATGCTCTCAAAACCCTAATTCTTTGAAATATAAATTACCAGTAGTTGACAAAAGGAGAACAACTCTCCTTTTGTAACCTCATGGGTCGGCCGAATGGGTATTTGGTGAGGGTGGGCTTTTCCACTCTCATCTTATTCCAGTTCATGATTCGACCCGATTTGCTAAATATTATTCGCGGGTTTTATTTATAAATCGCACACATGTTATCAGATATTAATGCAGTCGATGTATTAATAATGGTCTGATAAAATTACGATATTGTATAATTACCCAAATTAATATAACTGTTTATATTAATACGCAAATACAATATTTAATTAAATATAACCGTTTATATTTAATTTTACGAATTAATCATGTAATCCGTATTAGCTTAAAATTATTTAATCCGTATTAAATAATAATCTCAACATCTCATTGACTAATTTAATAGTCAATACCTCTGACTAACTGTTTAGTCGTATCCGGCATAAATGTGACTGTATTTTCATACCTTCACATCTCTCAAACTTGTCCTATAGGTGTGACGTATAAGGACCAGTTGATCACCGCCATCCGTATGACAATAACGTCAAACTTATCTAGCAAGCCAACCGTTATTGATAAACGTGGATCAACTGATAATAATACTGAAGTATGCCCTTGTGATCCTTTAAGAGATTTAGTAAGTCATTGTACTAACTGTCAAGGACACCAGCCCCAACAATCTCCCACTTGTCCGTACAAGGGTATGTGCAATGACGTTATCACACTACATGTGGAGGACACAAGCTCCAACACAAAGAAGTGAAACTAATTACTTAATTCAATATATATATATGATCAAATTTTAAAGATAGCGCTATGCAAATCACTTCATGGCATAACAAT